>CM056378.1:15227859-15726948 GCA_029718625.1 Synaphobranchus kaupii
CTTCCCTGTACACCTGTTTGGGTACCTGAGTGTGTGCCATATCTGTCTGTGTACATGAGTATGTGCCATATCTGCCTGTGCACCTGTCTGTGTACCTGGTTTTGTACTTGAGTGTGTGGCATACCTGTCTGTGTACCTGTTTCTTTACCTGAGTGTGTGCCATATCTGCCTGTGTGTGTGTGCCTGTGTTCCTGTCTGTGTACCTGTTTCTTTACCTGAGTGTGTGCCATATCTGCCTGTGTGTGTGTGCCTGTGTTCCTGTCTGTGTACCTGTTTCTTTACCTGAGTGTGTGCCATATCTGCCTGTGTGTGTGTGCCTGTGTTCCTGTCTGTGTACCTGTTTCTTTACCTGAGTGTGTGCCATATCTGCCTGTGTGTGTGTGCCTGTGTTCCTGTCTGTGTACCTGTTTCTTTACCTGAGTGTGTGCCATATCTGCCTGTGTGTGTGTGCCTGTGTTCCTGTCTGTGTACCTGTTTCTTTACCTGAGTGTGTGCCATATCTGCCTGTGTGTGTGTGCCTGTGTTCCTGTCTGTGTACCTGTTTCGTTACCTGAGTGTGTGCCATATCTGCCTGTGTGTGTGTGCCTGTGTTCCTGTCTGTGTACCTGTTTCTTTACCTGAGTGTGTGCCATATCTGCCTGTGTGTGTGTGCCTGTGTTCCTGTCTGTGTACCTGTTTCTTTACCTGAGTGTGTGCCATATCTGCCGGTGTACCTGTATGTGTAGCATAGCTGATTTGAGGCTCACACCGTTGGTATGTTTCCTGAACCTCCAGGCCATGCCTCTGGCGCACTTTAACAACCGACTGTCACCCATCTGAACCCCCAAAAACCAGTGCTACAGGTTTTGACCCCCTGAAGGGAAACAGTTATGCACCTCTGCCAGCAACACGGGTGAGCAAAAATGATGCTTTGGTATGTTCTCTTAAAAAGTAATAATCATATAAAACAAGTGATCAACAAAAGCAAAAACATTGAGATATATTAGAATATTTCTTACTTAAACTTAAAATTAATATCCTCCATATTTATGGGTGGGAAATATATGAATTTAATATATATATATATATGAATTTAGCTGTAATTATAACTCATAAATGTCTTGTCAGGCTTCCAACTTGCATATCATAGTCATTACTTTAAAGAACATGACATAGTGACAATTGTCTTATTATGAAAGTCCTTATTATACTTCATGATATCAATTTGTTGATTTGTATAATGCATGAACCAAATATAAAATGACCTCAAATATTACTATTTGCATATGTACAGTCTGTGTTTATGCAATCATAATGTTATGAAACAATTTGTAATTGTGATATTTAGATTTTTGTATATTGCAGAAAAAAATATCTGAATGTGGTATTTTTTTTATTAAGCAGTGAGGATAAATTGATTTAATTCATATATGACTTGCAACTGTAGCGACATACGTATGATATTAGTATGATATTAGAACATTGGAGCATCTTTTATACTTTCATGCATATTTTGTATGTTCCCATTTTCCCACATTTATACTCACCAATTTTGAATCATGATTAGTTTGCTTCTTGAGTCTTGGCTACTCCAGCCATACTAAGAAACTCTGCAGTTGGAGTGTGTTTGCTCCTCGGATTGTCCACCCAGCATAGCACACAGTACTACATGAGAGCTATCACCAATAAGGGGAGCATTGTACCTGGTACTGAGGAAAACTGATGATTATGTTACAGTCGTCCAGCTTGCACTAATGACAAGAATCTTTACCAGTTAAGCTATAAGGGTCTGGTTTATCTGTGTTTATTTGCTCTTATATCTGATATGTTGCTGTCTGATTTTTGTTCATGCTATTCTATAAGCTCTGGCATTACACTACATGGGATTGAAATGTTTGAAGATCTAAGATTTACTCCAGTTTCCATGTAGTTCCATTTTACCTCATAGGCTTTGACCTTTGGTCTTGTTTTTCAGCTACACATTTAAGGCCTTTAACTTGGCCTTATTTTTACATACAAAATGTAAGGCTGTGTGTTTGGTTTCCATAATGCATAGAGCCTGGAGCCTAGGCTCTGTGCAGCCTTTCAGCATAGAGCCTAGATACTCATGTCAGGATATGCATTTGCCTTTGTCCATTCCAGGGGACATGTCCAAAAGGTCATTTTTACAGCTATACTGTTGATACGCCAGTGCAAACTGTTTTGTTTCCCACCGACAACACCTGTAGGTTAATTGCATTGGCCAGACAATCCTCCATAAATGGCTTCCAGACAATCATACAAATGGGATCGTTTTGATGTGTGTAAGAATTTGGGTATTGCCCTGAACACACTGATCGCATGTAAATATCGAAGAGAACAATTTTAAATAACTGTAATTCTGCAGTGCTGTGGGATCGGAGCAACAAAATGATCCTTATGTCTGAATACAGTCAATGTGGTTCATCTCAGTGGGATTCAACTGGAATTATGATAATATTTAAATTTGGCAAAACCAAGCAGTGGCATGAAGTTAAGCAAACTCAAAATAACCCCTGTGCCATAGAGTCCATATTATTGTCATAAATACGGCATTCAAAAATACTTTAATTAAAGATGCACTCTGTGCAAATGCAACCACTCCCAAATATGGGGCATAAGAACAATAGCATATGTGCATTAGACCCCAAATGTTGACTTACAGTCTCAAGCATGGGGCAAAGGCGCACTATTCACAACAAGGCCTTTAATCCTCAGCAGCAGATGGACCGTGGAACAGTAGGGGAACTTTGATGGCGCAATACATCAAAATAAATTATGTAATGGTATTTTACACACAATTACTATTGTACTGTATGTACTGCGAAAGGAGAATACTGTATGTAAGATGCAATAATGTAGAGGCTTCTGCTTCTTTCAAGTGACTGCAAAAAAACATAGTACAAAATGACAGGTAATTGAAGGAAGATTTAACAATGGGTGAATAAAAAACACTATGTTTGCCCACGGTAAGTTTGTTTGAATGTTATTGAAATTAAAATAATACAAAATACTGTCGATACTATCCATTTCAAATTTTCAGATGAAAAGAGTAGTTTCATGTGTTTTTGGTTAATTTGGCAAACCCTAACACTGTATACTTATATACATATTGCATTATTATTATTATTATTATTATTATTATTATTATTATTATTATTATTATTATTATTATTAATAATAATAATAATAATAATAATAATAATAATAATAATAACAGAATACTGTCATTACACCACATTAAATGGATAACACCACATATCTGGGCAACATCTACCTGGGCTGATGGTAATGTCACCGATCACTCTTTATCTTGCTTCCCAGAATCGGCCCCTTAACTGTCCCCCGATCCCAGCAAGGTTAGTCTAAAGAATGACGTGAAATTATGCAACGCTACTACCTATACGCTGATGGTTGCTGTTTGCCAGCAGTCCTGTTCCTGTTATTGTCCCTGTGATGTGTATTAGCATTTACGATATCCAATGTGTTGTGATATGGTGGCCTTGCTAGCTGCTGTGGTGATGTTAGAATTTCAAAACTGATTTTTTAAAATTTTACAGAAAATATCCCATGTAGTTTTTTAAAATTCATATCTGTATTATGCAAATGATAATAATAGTCATTTTAATAACAACGATAATAATAATAATAATAATAATAATAATAATAATAATAATAATAACAATAATAATAATAATCATAATCATAAAAAGCAAGAAGGGTGAAATGCTGAAAAATGAGCACCTCATCTCCCCTCTCCTAATCTAGAATGTCAATGCAAATTTTTGAGAAACGTCCTGCCGGGGATTTGCATTTAAACAAATGGATAAAGGTCACTTCAAAAGCTGCATTATCACTGCTATATAATGCCAAAAGGTCGCAAAGACAGCGTCAGATTCTGTCTTTGGTATAATGATCATTAGTAACATTGTTCAGTGGAAGTAACTAGACACTTTACTGGCAAGCAGTGCACTGTAGGGGACTTTACTTCATACATTTGGCACATAGGCTGCAGACCTAAAGAATCAGCACCATGGAAACAGGTAAGATTGCCTTCATTTAACTTAAACAAAGCTTTGAAGAATTTGAGCAAATTCAAATTATTACACTTGAATAAATTCTTACAAAAAATGGGTCATAATAAACGCAAAAGATTTATGAATTATAAAAATTAAATATGGGTGAAAATATTTACTTCAAAAGTGCTTATGTATCCTGTCTTGGCGTCTTGGCCCTGTTCTGCATAGCAGTGACACAGAAAGACAAGATTGTATGATGTCTGATACACAGTGAGAAATGTACAACCACATTAAATAATAGCTGTCCTTTCGGAATTATAATTCTTTTTTTAAAGGTAAAAAAATAAATTATAATAATAAAAAGATATCAGAAATAACCTATTCATAAAAGTAGAAGTATCATTGTATTCATCCAGGTGACAGATCATAGGGTTTAGTCTGTTATGAAGATTATTTAGACTGTTCTGAAGATCTGTGAGCAACTAAGGAATGTGCATGCTCACGGGACTCAGATGCAGTGCTATGTCACATGGTATCAAGAGAAAACATAATGTTATCTGAAGTAACAAAAAATTCAGGGGTTGCATTTCCAATTGTGTTAATAAACCTTTGGGCCCATCTTTAGCAGTATGGAGAGGTCACTTATCTCAAACCACATTCATAAAGCTCCAGTCTTTTACATAACGCTACTTTTTTTTGCATGCAATTTCCTATTGTACTTTAAGTTGCAAATGCTATTTACTTTGTAATAGGATTTAAGGTTCAAAAATAGCTCTGTAAAAATCTCAAACATTTAACTAGTTCCTGATATTTCTATTCGAGAGTATGATTCACTTTTTATATTGTTATCTTGGTTTGCTAATAAACTGAAGTGTCACAATTATTTATTTATACAATAATTAATTATTAATTTACAAAAGAGTATTTATTTATATAATCAGGAGGGTTATGGGCTTCCTAATACATAAGATTAATAATTATAATTTGTCAAAAGATGAGAAAGATATTGACAACAATAAGAGATTAAATGTCTTACCAATTGTCTTGGTTGCCAAACGGCAAGTTTGAATATTTGTAAGCAAACACTGAATCGTGTGCTGTTTTTGGTTTCTTTATGACCTGTGTACATTTTTATGTTGTCCAAAAATGTATAAGTTTTAATCTAAACTAAGTTTCTTTCATAATGGGAGATATTTCTCTGATATTTCATTGTTTGTCTCTGAGAGATTAACAAGCAATGCCATAGGGAATCAATCCAAAGTGACCAATCAACAACGGTCTGATTACTGAGCAAACAATCGCCAATTACATAGCAGCTTAATACTGAATGATTTAGTTTTGAGTCATCATACAATTTCAAGTGTAAGTTTCATAATAATAATAATAATAAGAAGAAGAAGAAGAAGAATAAGAAGAAGAAGAAGAAGAAGAAGAAGAAGAAGAAGAAGAAGAAGGAGGAGAAGAAGAAGAATAAGAAGAGTAGAAAACCAGTCAGAAAACCAGTGTCAACAAAGATAAATCTTATAAAAATGAGTTTTGAACAAAATTTTGAGGAGGATGCAGCCTTTTCCAGCCTCTGGCATCATCAGGGAAGCCATTCTACAGCCTAGGTGCCCAAACAGAAAATGTCCTGTCCTTTACTTTTAACCTTGACCCGGGAATTGTCAGAAGAGCCCACGAACCTAAAACTGCATTTTGGTTACAGACCTTAATGCTAAAAGTGACTGGGAGCGAGTGTAGGGACAGGTCTGACATGCTTTCTTTTCTTAGTTGTAGTTAAAAGCATGACAACAGCATTCGGTACTATCTGGAATACTGTAGCCATTTGATGAATCATAATATTCTCTAAATCTGAGAATGAAAATAAAATTCTCTAAATCTGAGAATGAAAATAAAATGATGATGTGATATTATATATATTTCCGAACTGATAAAAGCAAGATTGTACTTTTAATCAATAAATAATTTTTAGATCAGGTTTAATATTAATGGCCTTGCTGCCGAGGCTATTCAGAATCTGCTTGGTAATGTGAGTGGGGTCAAAAAGTAGAACTTCAGATTTATCATCATTAAATGAACGGTTGTGAGACATCAAGAGTTGACATCAGGTAGCTATAGGCTACTTGGGTCACTGGGATTCATTGACAAAGAATGAACTGTCTACCTGATAAATAAGGCATTTAAACTGGTTAAGGGCAATGGCAGTGACCACAACCAAGTTACCAAGGTGATTAGGGTTTAGTATCAAATGCAGTAGCACAGTTGAGGAGCATTGAGTATTACCCAGCTTCTGCATTCAAATCATTAGACACTTTGAAAAGAGCAGTTTCAGTGCTGTCATAAAATCCAAATATTTGATTCCCACATTGAAATGCTATTAGTGGCTTAGATACTATTCTCTGTAATCAAAACAAATCATCAAATCAATATTTATTTATCCAACGCATTTCACAACCAATTGTCATAGTACGCTTTGGCAATTATTATTATTGTCATAGACACATTGGGAGGAACCAGACTCAAGGGGGGAATCCATCCCTCTCTGGTCATCTTAGGGTCTAGGTTTTAATGACCAACATGGTCAATCAGCCAATGTTCATGTGAATAGAATTTGCAGCAGCTCGATGGCAGTCCAGCGGGGAGGCAGGGCTGGGAAGGAAGGCCGGTCGTCGATGGCGGCTGGAGCGGCAGGCAGTGGCAAAGGCCAAAGTGGCCTGAGAGTGGCTGGACTAAAATACTAATTCTAGTCCTAGCCTAGTGTAGTCAGAAGAACAGCACTCACTTACCTGGACTCTATCATCAAGCCTTAATCTCCTGTGAGACCTGGACCCCGTTTCCCAAAAAGATCATCATAGGCTATTTAGTTTTTTATATTGCTTTCATTGTTTGTTTGTTTTTTGTCAGTTGGTTTTTGTCTTTCTCCCTCTTATTGTTTTTTTTATGTAATGTCAGTAAATTGTAATCATTTTAATCATAAAATGAATAAAGCACAAACACAAAACAAATAAAAATCAATTTACTACCTGAAGCACTGTGTTCTCACTCTCAATCTTGTACCTAATATGGCACTTAATCTTATGTTTTATTTTCATGTAAGTACTATTTCTAAATAAATAATGAATTAATGGCTACTATCAATTATGACCCTAATGACTTGGCAGCAGTTCTTTATTGCCCAAACCTTTGAGTTATTCTGGATGAGAACACCTACTATATGCCGAAATGTGTATGTGCCTTCCATGGCAGATACTACTTATTAAATAGCAAGTTCTGTGATGTACGTTTGCAGTTACCAGACATAAGCCATTTGTGAAACTGGTGTATATTTGGAGGCCTATATGCTGCTAAAAACATAAATATATTTACCTGTGTGTTTATCTATGCATCAATTAAATAATACAGAATGTGCCCAGGTAACTGATTTCAGTCCATTAGTTTTTTTCTTTTCCTAATTTAGATTAAATAGGGCCTAAAACAACAGAGCAATTCATTAAGGTCACTAAACTAGTATTGTCAAGCAGTGCTAGTGAGAGCAGCAGATTTTAAATAAATAAGAAATACCTAGACGCAAACACAGCTCTGATAATTCATGCAAATAACAAATAACTGTCAATGCGATGTCAAGTTCAATCAAAGGTGATTTATTGAGCCCGGCTGAAACTAGACACACACAGCAGTTGAAATGCGCGCAGGATTCCAGAAACAGAATTTCTAGGATTTATACAAGTCTACCCCGAAGGAGAGACCCAACAGCAACAGCGCAACTTGTAGCTGGTTATACAACTTAGGAAAAAGGCAAATTTAACGTCCCTGGAGGCATTCTCCCCTGGGTGCTTCCCCTCCCTGGGTCAGGGTTGCTCAGAGTGTGCACCCTAAGGACGCCCTCAGGTTCTTCTCAATTATTCAAATGTCCTGTTCCCTTACGGCACACCAACCCAACCATATTTTCTGGAAACTTCCACGAGCAGATCAGTGACCCAACCAATTTTATAGTATTTGCACAAGCCCAATAAGGGGTGTGTATTCTATCATGATTGAAAACTATGTGACCAATCCCATATGAGTTATTCGAATTCGGCGCTGATTCGTGGATAATGAAAGAAGCAGGTTGAAATTAGTTTGACATTTTCCCACAGACTTTATTTTCCCCATTTTCAAGATATGCATTTAAGTATGCACATTTCTAAGCAAAATGTACATGCATAATGTATTATACATGAATGTTATAGTTGTTTTAAATTATTCTTAACGTTACTGTAACTTTCTTATATTTTCCAAATCAATGGTGTCATGAAAACCATGGAAACTCTTCTTTTTTTTGCTGCATAGATGAAGGAAAAAATGACTGAAATGAACACAATCGTATACCGATGCAAAATAAATATTTTATTCGCAACATGTGCTTGTGTGAAAAAGTGCAAAAAGCATAAGGTGAAACAAAGGGAAATTATAACCTTTCGGTTTTGCACCAAAACTCATCTTGATGCATAAACAGAAAACTTGCATTATCACTGTACTGCGTACTGTTGGTGTTTCATGGTTCTATGGCTAATAATGTTAATTTAAAATACCATATGACCAATACTTGTTATACTAATACTAATATGTGACTAATACTTATTATTATTATTATTATTATTATTATTATTATCATTGTTGTTATTATTATTATTATTATTATTATTATTATTAATCATGTTGAACCATGCACCACATTCTCCTTTTTGGAGATACAAGTTTTTTCCATAGCATATGAAACTTTGCTTACTCCAAGCATGTATCGCAAATAATTCCATATGTAAAAACGTGATAATGCGGCGGAACATTAGTTTCATTAAAGGTTTCATCAAACTTTAATTAAGTAAATGTAAGTAGACAAACATGACCCCATGTAGCATGTTATTCTTGACCAGGGTTTTCTTTTAGGAGCACCTCTGTCTAAGTTTTGACTAACAGAAAATGATAACCAAATGTGCCCCCAATTTGTATATGAGGTTTTATTTGCAATATTTTGCTTGAAATGTGAATGTGCATAAGTGAGAGGCCAGTATAGACTTCAAGCCTCGCACTGGGCTCCAGTAACAATCTGCTCTGGGCTTTTCACTGGAATATTCATTCAATTAATAAGCTGTTAACATTCTCTCTTCTGTAATTATGGTAAGTTTTGTTTTATTAAACAATTATTGCAAAGTTAATCTCGGCATATATAATATATTGAGAAGCTTTATACATCCGTATTGCAATGTGTTGAGGATTTAGTTTTATTTTCACCTTTTAGAAATCCGTTTTTAGATAACAATTGTATTTAAGTGGCATGTTTGTTGAAATTCCAATAATTTATTTTTATTTTTGTTTTTTTAATGACGAGTCTTTATTATTATTATTATTATTATTATGAATTAGCAAATTTTCAGAAAGATAATACATGACTACCTACATTGTATAGGTAGATAATTAATTAACACACAAACCGAGTGATCCACTGCTAACAGTCATACTCTTTTTTTTCCCTTTCACCACAAACTTGAACAGGCGGGTTGGTGGGGCTGGGTAGGGAGGCAATATATATATACTTTTATAAAATTTAGTTTTTTTAGTCGCATTGTTATATGATATCATTTGTTTGTTTGTTTGTTTGTTTTTAGGTGCGTGTGTGTGTGTGTGTGTGTGTGTGTGTGTGTGTGTGTGTGTGTGTGTGTGTGTGTGTGTGTGTGTGTGTGTGTGTGTGTGTGTGTGTGCGTGTGTGTGTGTGCGTGCGTATGCAACACAAACAGTTTGCAACATGAGCACTTTTTCTTTGTAGAGTACTCCAAAAGAGTCTATCAAGGAGTGCGAGTCAAACATACGGTGAAAGACCTTTTGGCAGAGAAACGATCCAGACAGACCAACGCGCCACGATACAGTGTAAGTTGCTTTTCTCTCCTTTACAGTCTGCTTTCATATTGGTTTCCTTCACATTTTCTTTCTTCCTTTCTTTCTTTTTTTCATTTTTTCATTTGTACACCCAATAAATAAGCAGACTGTGGTCAACGACCAGTCGTATACAGAGACGCTCGTGCGGTCTGGCAGTTGGAGTTTAATCATGATACCATGTTGCCTTTCAGCATATTTACATTCCGGCTTATCTGCTTTTTTTATTATTATAATGATTCATGACCCTCTATCTGTGACACTATTCTCTCTCCAGCCTACAAGAGACACTAAAGGCTGTTAGTAAATACCTGCAAACAGGTAAACGCAGAGAGCGCTATAAAGCTAAAAGGCCTGTGAAAAACCACAATGGTGTGACTAACAATGGCGCTCCCGCTGATGGCCATGAACTTTGTGAGTCTTAGCAGCATGCTAGCCCTTAAGGTTGAGGCCAATTGGCTATGCAAAGCCAGCCTCGCGCACACCTGCCAAAGTGCATTGTTCTCCCAACAGGCCCCAGACAAGCCGCTCATTGTTTTCTCAGATGCCGCAAAGCCATGCATTTAGACCCCTGCGTGCACAAACAGGAAGAGCTTTTGAGCCACAAGCCCCGGCAACGCTTTCTACACGAGCAGCTTACCTTCTGTTAACACAGGCAAATCCCCCCCCCTCGTCTGTGCTTGTGTCATCCGAGCTTTGCACACAAGTTTGTGTGGGAAGAGACTGCAACAATTTTGGGATTTTCGATCCCAAAACCACATAGCCTGTTTTCTGGCATTCGTCGAAAACAAATGCTAAATTACTGAACAGTGTTCATGGAGCACGCTTAGTGTTAGTGAACAGGCTAGCGAGTGGACAATTGTAACAACATTTTGACCCTCAGAAAATGCTCTAAACCTCAAATTCCATTGCCTCACATACCAAGATTTTATAATTCAAGTGAAAAGATAAAAATGATTGTCTGTTGCATACATATTCAGACCAATAACTAGACAAACATGTATCAGAAAAGGTTTAGCTCTGAGTCATAAAGAAAATGGAAGCTTCTGTGATCACAAAGATCTTTATAACGTCTCCACATTTCCCCAAGTATTATTTGCCGATACCACTCAGATATAAAGCCTAGGCGTAGACTACTGCTTAATGTACAAACTCTATGAATGCTATTGATGCAATACTAATAACTGATTCAGCAAAGTATTGATGCAAATCAAGTAACCGTGCAACTACGCCCAAATACTTAATAAGGGCAGTTCACACGTAAAAAGTAATGTGTCAGGTTAGTTGTGACGTTTCAACCATCAGATCAGCTGCCGTAAGATGTTTTTTTAGCAAGGTTCACACCAGGTTTATCGTTTTTGCTGCATTCATTTACATGTAAGGCTACACCACTTTTGTTTTGTTTTTTACTAAAAAATTATGGACTTAGTGTCAGTGTCAATGCACAAATTAAGTAAAAGGCTGGTTTTGCCCACACCAAAGTTTGCAATTGAACAAACTATGATTCAATGACATTAACCGGAAGCTTTCCCGTCATTTTACAAAAGTTTAATTTTAATGTCGTACGCAAATAACAGTTTGGGATTAATATTGACTAAAAAAGAACCACTGAACCATAAACAGTATTGGTTGAATGGCCAACTAATGGAGCTCTTTCATTTATAGTAGCAAAGAACATGATTATTGGAATTGTCAACGTAATTATCTCTGTAAAACAAAATAGTGTACTTAAATTACAGCAGACACAAAATTACAGGTCCAGGTTTAGAGCAAACTTTGAACTACGCAACTTTAGCAGGCTTCAATGACAAATGATGTATGGCAGATCCATTCCCTTGCATGCCTAACATGTTAGTAGTTATGGCACCTGTCATGGCCATTACAAGTTTGCATGGCTTTTAAATGGACGGTGAGTGGCAATTTGAAATCATATTTGTGATCTATTGTCCTCTGTTGCGCCCCATTAGAATACATCATTGTCATTTTTTGTTGATATTTATGCATATAAAGCAGTTTAAATTTGCATGATACAGATAATGCGCTGCATCCCTACTTCTCTGGAAGTGCACCTGCACATGCTCGCCACTCACAGCGGATGCTTTGTCAATCATATGCCATGTTTACCTGGTACTTGCGACCACAGGTGCAAAAACTTAGCAACCCTTTTGTGGATTCACCCCTAAAAGCTTCAGTCCTGTTAGGATATCAGCTTGAGTAAAAGTTTCATCGGCGCCAAGTCAATATCAGGTATGGCATTAATCCGACTTTAAGGATTTGCTAACATTAAAGGAAGTTGAAAAGCTTTATTACTAGGGATAGCTCCTACACTGTGAGAAAGTTGTGCTTTGTCGGATCTGCTTTGTAGTCGCGCTAATGACCTTCAATATGCACTTATTGTACGTCGCTTTGGATAAAAGCATCTGCCAAATAATTGTAATGTAATGTAAAAAAGCTAAAAATAATATGTAGGCCTAAATACATGATTATAAACTTAATCAGTTAACATATTAAGCCAACAGTGCTGAGATTTGGGTAAAAATGATTGCTCTCCTTTGTAAACTGCAGAGGTTACTGAGGTTATAGCGAGTCATACAGAGACGATACAAAGACCATTCTAGCCCGTGCTCTTGTTCACTCTGGATCGCAGGCCGCTTCAGTCTAATATTGACTCTTATTTGAGTTTTCCCTCTTTTATCTCTGAAAGGGCTGCCAGGGGCAGACATTGACACAAGCTGACCACAATTCAATTCCAAACATGATGCGGAGATGCCAAGAGATGCTCGCAGTTGATGAAAGACTGCCTTTGAATGGATACCTACAATAGGATTAGGAAGATGCTTATACATAATCTACCATAACGATAAACTTTGTACATGTTCTCTGCCTTGAGGATTATACATCAAACCAGCTGAGAGGCTGCCAGCAGCTGACTTATACATTATGCATACAAACAGAAGCAGACCGTTTTTTGTTCTCTAAGGTACAATTCCCTCACTGGGTCATATTTGTACCTTAGAGTACTACTCTAAAAAGGTAATGGGCACTGCCCCAGTGACAAGCCCTTGTAGGCCTACCCCTAAAGGTATATTTTTGCAATTTTTTTTCTGACAGTGTAGTGAAATACCACACACAATCCTGTCTGTAACAAAAAAAATTAAAAATTTAATAAATTAGTGTATAATAATAGCTGAATGAGCTGTTCATGCATGGTTAGCCTTGTTCTTATTCATGAAGACTGGCCTGTGCCTTTTATTTAACATGCAATGAAATACCAACAGTGCTAAAACATGCCTGCGTAACTGAGACAACATACGAGGCTGCATGATTACACCTTCATTTTGTGTCGCTGTATCTGATAATACAGTTTTTCTTTTTTCACTGTTTACACTGCCAGGTGGCGACATCATATAGCCTATTGTGTGCCTTGTATTCAGTGTACCTTTCTTCTGGATTACAAAAGGTTCTGAATGTTATATCTACATCAATAATCGCACGTGTTTTCTGTTTGTTGATATTTTAAACCTGATCACGTTAGCATGATGCCAAAACAGGTCTAACATAGTGACACATGGAAATTATTTCGTCTTCAGCGTGACTAATTTGATGCAAACTCAAAACATTTTGCATACAGTAGCTATCCATACAGCACAACTATAAATGTTTGAAAACAAGTGTACGTGGGGTATAGATAGATACATCAAATACTTAAATTAAATCCAAGATTTCCAGGTCCCACAATTAATAATCACATTGGAAAGTAAACATTCAAATGTGATCATGAATTGTAATTCCTACATACTAAAAGGTATATTCTTGATTGGCTGGAAAATGAATGTCATTAATCAAAGTAATGCATGCTGGAAATGTATATCAACACAATATCAATACGTTTGACTGATGTCTTATATGCTGCTTGGTGGGATGTAAAAAGTATCAACAGCATCATGATGGGATCAAACAAGACATAAGTGTAATAACAAGTGTATAACAAAGTGTTTTGGCAAAAGCAATTACAGTACTGCAGGTAGTACGGTATATAACAAGGGAACCATATAATTACATGTTATAACAACATGGAACTGCATGGCAAAGTGTTATAACTAGAAGAAACATAGGTGTGTATATATAGCATGGGTATTGTACCATGCATAGCATTATTAAAAGAAAACCATACTTAGAAGAATGGAGCATTATTTACACAGACTGAGTACCGAATGGGAGGATTCCATTGGACTATGTTAATGATATCTGTCACCACTACCTACAGTTAATTCAGATCACACATTAGTTAGCAAGTGTATGATAGGATGCGTTGTGTGTTTCGTTCCACTCTTTATGCTGGTTTTCGTTCCAACCACAATTGCAACCCCAGAACTTTAACAAGCTGTTCAGTTTTCACAATTATAGGTGCTTTTCGTGTTTAGCAGATCATTTAAGAGCTTAAAATTCTGGGATGGAAGTTGTGGTTTGCATGAAAAGCCTCAGAGTTTGAGAACCACTGCACTAGTGAAGAACGAGGGAGAATGAGAGCTGTTCTCTTCCTATTCATTGGAACTGGACTAGTACAGCAGGCTAGGCCCTCTCCCAGTCTGTCTCTTGGAACTCATTGTGTGGTGGTGCACTCTAAGCATTAGCCTATTGAACTGATTTCCATAGGTGGCCTGCAGAGAAGCAGTGGGGCATGTTCAGTCCTCATGGGGAAGTCTTGGCACTGGCAAATCACATTCAAATACTGCCCTCAAAATTTGCTTGACTTCCAGCCAAACCCACCTTTATATCAGCTCTTTCACGTTAGCAATATGCAAACCTAAGAACGCATGCCATCTCTCTCTCTCTCTCTCTCTCTCTCTCTCTCTCTCTCTCTCTCTCTCTCTCTCTCTCTCTCTCTCTCTCTCTCTCTCTCTCGCTCTCTCACTGTCTCACGTTGTCTTTCTCTTTCTGATGGGCAATATAATGTATGATGTCCTATTCTGCAGGTCTTGAAAGTGTAAATAATCCCTCTCTTTACTTCAAATTTCAAATGAAGGGCATTTACACAGCACTTTGTTTGGTATGGGATCCCGACCATGTCAGTACCAACTGTGGTTGACAGTTCAGCAGAGTTGCATATAATTTAATATAATACTGCCCTTTGAGGAGGCAGATTTTCCCCATCTCATTACATATTTTCCAAGTCTTTTGGTTCAGTGGGATGAAGTGAAGTTAGTGAAGTGAATTTACTGGTGTGTTTTGTGGGGAGTTTGTGCCCTCAAAATAAAAAGAACTGGGTGGTGAATCCTATAAAAAAAAAGTGCCTGATCAATTAAATCCAGGATAGCACTCCCATTGAAACAATTAAATTTTATACAAATAGCAAGTTACAAACAATAAATAAATAAATGCTTTCAAGTAAAAGCGTTCTTTTTCTTTCTCCTTCTGCCTCTCTCACCGTACCCCTGAATTTGGATCTGCCTCGGTTCTGGAGTGTAGCAAATAGCCATCGCATGTCCTTTACATGTTTATCTTATAGGTTCTTAGGAGTAGAGCATACATAGTGTATAAAAGATAAGCCCTTCTTTATTTGTATTTGTCTCGCTTGATGACAGAGTTGAGAAATGATGGTGAATATAATTGCACGCTGCGTTCAGCGTGGGCAACTCTACAACAGGAACAGGTGCATTTCGTCAGTGGCAATAATTTGAATATCCAGCCACAGGTAATCATGTTCCACAGGGCTATGTGCTGCCCTGTATGGTTCTATCAGAAGAGAGCAGTGTGTTTGCACCACTGTAGGGTTCTATCAGGAGAGAGTAGTGTGTTTGTACCACTGTAGGGTTCTATCAGAGCAGTGTGTTTGCACCACTGTAGGGTTCTATCAGGAGAGAGCAGTGTGTTTGCACCACTGTAGGGTTCTATCAGGAGAGAGCAGTGTGTTTGCACCATTGTAGGGTTCTATCAGGAGAGAGTAGTGTGTTTGTACCACTGTAGGGTTCTATCAGAGCAGTGTGTTTGCACCACTGTAGGGTTCTATCAGGAGAGAGTAGTGTGTTTGTACCACTGTAGGGTTCTATCAGAGCAGTGTGTTTGCACCACTGTAGGGTTCTATCAGGAGAGAGCAGTGTGTTTGCACCATTGTAGGGTTCTATCAGGAGAGAGCAGTGCCTTTGCACCACTGTAGGGTTCTATCAGGAGGCTGACTGTTGAGGTGTGTGATCGGTCACATAGCTGCTGGTTCAATGGATATTTCTGAGCTAGATTATATTGTGCGGTTAGATTTATTTTTTATCTGATTTTGTGTAATGCCTGTGACTCTTATACAAATTAAACAGGTAATATAGTTGAGAAGTACACATCTTTCCTTGAGTCAAAGTAAATTAAAGATTCAAGAAGGTTCAAACGTGCTGGTGCATTTACACCTCTGTGTATGTTTACACTGAGGGCCTGATTTACTAAGACCTTTAGCGTTTGCAAAACCTTTCAGCATGCGGAAAACTAATAACACAACCAAAGATCGGTGCAAAACAAATACCATGACCACTCATTGGTCATGTTATTGGTGCTAAAGGTTTTGCACACGCTAAAGGTCTTAGTAAATCAAGCCCTATAAGAGTATAATCCCTATTAACTCAGTGGGTGTAACTTCTAGTTGTGAGTTTAATCCCTGTGGAATGAATTGCATTATTATAATTTCTGTAAGTGTAAACCCTGTGAATCTCCAGTCTTCTGTTGCTGGGTAATGCCCCTAACACAGGGATCAACACAGTGAGCAGAGCTGTAATCTCTGGGTTATTTTGCAGGGAGGGACGAGTCCTTCACAGCCAGGCTTTGTTCAAATGCCAGGTGAGTCCAGAGCTCTACCGTTTTAATGCCTTTTCACCGTTTTATTTGAATTATCCTTGAATCACCTTGTTACTTAGGGGAGAACTGGCCAAAAAATATGCATGTTTCAGAAGAAAACAGTACTGACAGTTACAATATTCAGTTTGAATTCTAAGAGGTCAAGAGAAAACAGCAGATGAAAACAGCAGATGTCAGTCAATGTTAGAAAGATAGCACTCTGCGTTACTACACTGTTACAATGCACGTTAAATCATAAAAATAAGAGATTATAATAATGCTCATATTTGTCATTACACTGCAAAAAATGACTGTCTTAACAAGTGTTTTTAGTCTTGTAATGAGACTTAAAATAAAAAAATTTTTCCTCAAAAGTGGAAAATATGAGCTTGTTTTAAGTTACTTTTTACTTGACAAGTGAAATTATCTTATCCCATTGGCAAATCTTGAAATTAGTTAAACTATCTCACCCCACTGGCAGATAGTTCGTTTTATTTAGCAAAAAAGTAACAGAAATAAGATTATAAAGTCTAAATATGAGATTAAAATGCTTGTTAAGATTAGTTTTTTTGCAGTGTAGTACTTACAAATCTTAACAAGCATTTTAATCTCATATTTAGACTTTATGACCTTATTTCTGTTACTCATTTTAAAAAGTGATTTTATAAAGCATTCATTTTTAAGCTTTTCAGATTTTTAACCTTGCCATCTTTTCACACGAGAGGAAATTAAATTTAAAGCCCAAATAATTTGAGTATGATTCAATACTTTGTTCATGTTGGAATGTCTATGTACACAACTATTTACCTCTACTTATTTTATTTGTTTTATAAATTGTCAAAGATATAATGCATTATTTTCTCAATTTTCAGTGTTTGAATGTCAGCATTCTTGGCCTGGTTTCTCTTGAAAAAAAAAAAAAAATTATATATATATTATCTTAATGTCTATCACCTTATTAAATTAAGGATAAAAAGTTCAAAGGAAAAAGTCAAACTGAATTTGTTCTGTTTAGCATGAAATTGAGAAAAGGACTTATAGTCCTGGAGGGTTTGGAGTCGTGCTGGGGCTTAGTATGGCCCTTTGATTATCCGCTGATATCCACCAGGCGCATCAGTTCAGACAAATTCCCAGACAAACGGTATTTTTTATTAAACAATTATGAGATGAGGCAGAAGGCGGATGGACCGAGGCGTGCCTCCGGGCCTAAAACAGCCTGTGCCTGATCTTATCTAATCTACCCTGAACGTACACATTAGCCCTGCCGCGATGCATGCGTGTGAGAGGCGGGAGAAAAAACAAAACAATGCGTCATTCCCGTTTCCCTGCACAGGGTCCCACATGCTTCCCGGCTACTATGGCATGAGACGGCCCTTCATATCCGAGTCGGAGTTCTGCCACCCTGCCAAGCAGTTCCCGCCTGAGGTGTATAACTCGTCGCTCGGGGGCAAGGCACTCCCCACTGACCCCTCATCCATGGCCGGGTACTCCTCCCTGATTGACAGCTACTACCCCGAGTCCTTCGGAGATTACCGCAACACCGCCTTCCCCAGCGGAGGGACCTCCATCTTCCCCCCATCAGCGCTCTCATCCCTGCTGCCTCCCTTCTCCGGAGATTCGCACTTCATCCTGGTATAGCCTCCCTGTAAAACACATTTCTTCCTCCCACACACCCAGTGAGTGGCGCCCCGTGCCCACCAGGTGTCAGTATAGTACAATGTAGGGAAGTCAGTGGTTGCCTGCCTACACCAGGCATTTGACCTTTCAATAATGTGTTCAATAGCTGGATAGTTCAGCAATGATTCCAATACATGTCCAGCTGTATAAATAGACATTTTAATGGTTTAGACTGTTTAATGAGAGATGTATTTGTTAAGGTTTAAGTGACTCTAGACAATGGCAGATTGAAGTCAGGCTCCTATGCATTGTGGCACACTAAATTAAACATTACTTCACATGCATGCCACTTCTTCTTATACTATGCAGAAGCCTGGTTAGTTGGATCATCAAAGGGGTCTTTAATGAATTCAGTAAAAATAATTGTTAATATTTAATTAATTAAGGTTAAAAATGTATTGTTTTAAAGAAAGATTAGGCCATTCACTATTGCACCATGCCAATCCCTGTGCCACAACCTCACCATTGCCACGCCCTCCCCACTGCACGCCCATCCTGCTGCCAGCACCACCCTGCTATGCACCCCCCGCACCGCTACACCCCGCCGCAGCCCCACCGCCAAGCCTCCATCACACATCTCCATCCTCTCCCTCTCTCTGCAGAGGGACACGTGGGACCAGCCTGCAGCAGACAGTGTGAGCCCAGGGGAGGGCCTGTGTGCCGACAGCCTGGCCAATGTGCAAACCCCCGCCTCGGATTCGGGGAGCCCCTCGCCGTACAGGGGGTCCATCCGAGGCTCCGGCCCCTCCTCCGCCCAGAACTACGCCTTCCACCCTCTGGATGAGGTGCACTACTCCACCCCTTACCCCAGCGCCGCTGGCTACGCCTGCTCCCCTTACATGACTGTGCCCAGTGAGCTGGCGTCAAAAATGCAGACGCTGTCAGGGGAGGAGTCGGACAGCGCCCCGCCGACGCTCAGCGACCCCACACCCTGGCAGAAGGACGACGGCACCAGCACGTGGTCTCCGTACGAAATTCGGAGGGCCTACTGACGGACTACTGGCAGTGGACACAGTTCCACATCTGCCAGACAGAGCCCAGCCTCTCTGAATCTCCAAAAGCCGGGCCACAGGACTGTAACCCTAAACAACACAATGCAATTGCCCTCGCATTTCAGGCCCAAGTCTTTGTTTTAAAAATTGAAGGAGTCTTGCTTTCTATTTTCTTCCTGTAGCAAAGCAACAACACTGCTGAAGTATTGTAAATATATGTATGTGGTAGGGGAAGTTATTGCAGTGATTTTTTTAATGGTCTTCTACAGAGTAAAAATGTTGGTGTAAATCTAACACTGTTGGTGTACATTTAACACCCTAGGGTGTTTATATGAGATCACGGTCTCAAACGCACACCAATATTTTTGATGTGTATGTGGGTTTCACAACAGGCTGTCATCCATTTTTCTAATAATTCCGGAACAGAATTAAAGAGCGAATTCATGAAGGATATACAGAGGAATCAGCACTTAAAATCTACTCAGAACAAAGAAGAAACAAAAAGAATGAGAAGGTTTTCATGAGTCAAATTTGCATATGCTTTGAGAACTCGTATGAAGAAGGTACATATGGGAATGATAAATACATTTGCATACGCTTTCAGAACTTGTTTGAAGTAAGTACGTATGGGAATGGCTTCTTATGTTAAATACATTGGTGTTTTGTAACAAAAGCATTTCTTTTAATTCCTCCCAGAATTAAACTATTTGAATGGATTTGCTGTGTGGTGAACTTCTTCTTTATCTTCCATGACATTGCTGCATTTTGTATTATTGTTTTTTTATTTTTAGTTATTCATTTTGGAGTCCCTGGGAAGGTCATTGCAGTGTCACTACACAATGTAGGCTACAAGACGTAATAGGCAGAATGCTTTTGATGTGGAACGCAAGTGTGAGTAGAATAAAATAAAAACCTGTGATGCAATACATTCAGCTGGAGCTTTGCTGTGCTGCATAAAGAACGTTTACATTTGCAAAGCTGTCAGCATCACCACATAGAAACTATTTTTGTCTTAGATCTCTGGAGTCAACATTTATCTTAACATTTATTTATTTAAAGGAGCAACACATAGGAGAAATGCACATACACTGCCTGGCCAAAAAAAAAGTCGCACACTAATATTTCGTTGGACCACCGAGATCTTGTATTGACAATGGGAGAGTCTCCTCCAGCACATCCCAAAGACTTTCAATGGGGTTAAGGTCTGGACTCCTCATGCTCCCTGAACCACTCTTTCACAATTTGAGCCCGATGAATCTTGGCATTGTCGTCCTGGAATATGCCCATTGATGGGATAACCTGGTCATTCAGTACATTCAGGTACTCAGCTGACTTCATTTTATTGCTGCATAACGAGCCTAGATCTGACCAATTGAAGCAACCCCAGATCATAACACTGCCTCCAGAGGCTTGTACAGTGGGCAATATGCATGACGGGTGCAACGGCAGCTTTTTTTTGGCCAGGCAGTGTATTCAAATAACTACTTCAGGAAATAGTGCCATGTCCAACCTTTTAGCTTATTTATTTCTTTAGAACAGTGGACAGTCTGCCTTACTTGTGTATTATTCAGTTTATTCAGATGGGGTTACAGATTGAAATAGGATTATAGTGCATAAAGTACCATGATGGGGAATTTAACTGCCAGCCATACAAGTGGGTTCATACGTGGGTTGAGAGTAGGCCGCTCACACTGTCTCCCGAAAGTGACTTTCTTTGATTTAAAAAAAAATGCACATAGTCAGAGGGGGCTTTTGTGAATTGTGCTTAAATTGTTTTCAAAAAATATTGGACAGTTTAACATAATGTCAAATAAAGTAATCATTTTTAATATTTGGTCACATACCCTTTGCATGCCATGACTTCCTGATGTCTGTGACCCAACAACATCAAAAGACTCTTGATATCTTATTTTCTGGTACTCTTACAAGCGATACTATAACTTCTCTGCATTTGAATGGATCTCTATGGTAATTGGGGGGTGGGACTAGATTTAGCTGTAAATTATACTGGAACAGTATGGAATACATGGTTGGTTAAATGGCTCGAAGTCATCAAGGGTCTGACGTATCAAACAAGCCTCAAACCATCACTCTGCTGCCAGATATGCAGTAGATATGGATGGATAACTTGAAGGGTTTCTTCTCCTGACTTATTTTTCCATAAAGTTCAATAGGAAAATTTGTCAGGAAAAACCACCCTTAAAGTGATCAATCCATATCTACTGCATATCTGGCAGCAGAGTGATGGTTTGAGGCTTGTTTGATACCTCAGACCCTTGATGACTTACAGCCATTTCGCCAACCATGTATTCCATACTATTCCAGCATAATTTACAGCTAAATCTAGTCCCACCCCCAATTCCCATAGAGATCCATTCAAATGCAGAGAGGTTATAGTATCGCTTGTAAGAGTGCCAGAAAATAATATATCAAGGATAAGATGTCACAATTATTCACACCCCTAATAATTGTTTTATATAAAACAAAAAGCCAACACAAATCTGCATTAAAATGATACCTTGTTTAAGTCAGTCACAATCAAAGGGAACTGTATTGTGGTCTTTCGTGGCATCACTGTTTCACTGGGGTATTAAAATGAGGTTAAAGGCATGCAAAATCCATGCCAACCATTCGTAATTTTCACAGATTGTATCTGTCAGAGGAACTCATTCCTGATTTCAAACAAATTCGTACTTTCCCCTGCAATACTCCTTTAGCGTTGATGCACCAGAAGTGCAAACATAGGATTGGTTTTGCCTTTAAGTTCACAATGGACAAGGTTAGGATATGGACAGGGGATCCTACACTCTAGACTCTAGAGCATCAGCACTTCTACGCCGAGACGCTTGATAAATATGGGCGCAGGATAATACACTAGATGGCGATGCTATACCGTGATAACTCACTGCATAACATGAAAATCTCAGGTATTCCTTACACAAAATGCAGGTAGTTTATATAAATTACCGGTACTTTCGCCGTAAACACAAACTTGCGTTAATTATTTAGTTAAAAGTCAGGATACTATGCAATTGCGCTGTGACAGATACTCCGCATTTATGGTCACTTGTGTTATAGCCTAGGCTATACGTTCTTTCATTTTCTTTCACATAATTGCAGGAAGCAATTGACAACAGGTGTCCAATCTTGTAGTTATAAACGTATGTAAACCTATTTTTGCCGAGTCTGCCGAGTGAGTTAAAAAAAAGTTAATAGCAAAGTGGTAGAATTAGGGTGTGCCCGTCAGTGATAGCTAGGCTGTATCAGGATAGATTCTAGTTGCTTTCTTTACATTTGCCTATGTTTAGTCTTCCATGACTATGCAGTGAGATTATACGAAACTATGTTTTTTGTTTTTATTTTACGTGATAATGAAAATAGCCTACATTATACAAAATATTGTCAACAAACTACAAAAACTATAGACTAGCCTACAACAGCGACTTCCCATGTGAGGCAATAGTTTAGTTTTCTTTAGCTAAAGGGCAAGGATATATAGTCTGCATGGAATATGAGAAAAGAAAATTGTAAATGCCTCCTGCTTAAACGTTTTCCATTTTACGGGATAAAGTTATATCGGTAAAAATAGCTCGCAATAGGTCGCGCCAATTCTAGCAGAATTGCTAATGGTGAGAAAAATTACAACACCGAAGCTCATGATATTAAGAAACTGGCTTCGTTTTCAGCAAATGGCAATTTATACGAATGCGCTCTTATTTTTATTTTGACATGATTAACATGAGATTAATCTGAAATAGGTGGCAAGTATCTAAATGAACATCGTTTGACAATGTCTCAAGGTCATTTTTATCTCTCAGAATCGATCAACGTTTACCTTCTCCCAATTGCGTCTACACTCTTAAAAATGCAGGGTTGAAAAAACCCAGATTGGGTAGTTTTTAACTCAGCTGCTGAGTAAATAGTGGACAGCACACATTCTGGGTTGATTCAACCCTGCAATTTGGGTTGCGCATTTAACCCAGCACAATGGGTTGATCATGTAACCCAAAACTGGTTTATATTAACTATATTAAGGAGTTAAATGTAATCCCATGGCTGGGTTATTGTTATATTTCTATGTCCCTTAGCCTACAGTGATAGGCCACTAAAACAATGTTATGTAAACCAGATAATAGACACAAACACAAGATAATTTCATATCAAAATATATATTTTATTCAGCAAATATATCTCACAAAGACCTTGTAATTGTTTTTGAACAATTCCTGACCCGGGATTTACAGCAAAACGAGAATGCAGAACGATATCTTGAGGCCTAGTTAGCAAGACACTAACGTTAACGTTACCTAAAAATTAAACGTCTATACAATTGAAAAGTAAACAAATAAAAGCAAGCATGTTAGGCTATAACAAACGTAACTTAATGCTGCAGAATCAAATTAACTGTTTAAGGTGATCTATTTTATAAATGATAGCATATTGCCTCGCTCAATCTCTTAACCACACAAAATTCTGCAAGTCAGGCAGCGGAGCCTCAGTCGCACATTATTCGGGCTGTCTGGTGGATTTTTATTACAGTATACAGTGGCAGGTCATGTCATACAACTAGGGTTATTGAATATCTACTGAATAGGCTGGTAAGCTCTTTTTTCCAAGCAGGTGTTGTAGCCTATCACACGATGTTAAATCTGAGACAAACCAACGCAGAAGAACGCCTCCCAATTAGCCGGCATAGGCTAATATTGCTGCTTCAATTGGAGAGACTCGACTCATTAAGAGCAGAAATCAATATCCTGAGGATTTATGCCTTACATTATTCATATTATTATTATTGTATTTATTATATCCTTTATCTAACCAGGAGAAAATCTCAAAATTGACTACCTTGGCTGGCCGAGCGAGCATCATATAGATATAGCCTATTAATAAACAAGAATGGAGGGTATGAGAGAACATACCAATAGCAATGCAATAAAACACATATCTCAGTGTTATAGTTTCATGAAAACATTTTTTCCCAGTGGAAAACGTGTGTTCACAAAAGAAGAACAGTACCATCCTTGTGCAACAGCCTGCTCTGCCATATAGGCCCAGGAAAACTGTTATAAATGTAGGCTTTAAAGGCCTAACAGCTTGGTGATCTCATTACCTTTGTCAATAGAATTACGTATTGTTATTCGATTTGACAATAATAACTAACTCTATCCAGGTCATGATTAAGCTGTCTTTACCTGGGCCCCGTTTCCCCCAAATGATCTTAGATCATTATCTTTGTTTTTATATTACAATCATTGCTTGTTTGTTTTTTATCATTTGTTTGTTGTCTGTCTTCCTCGATTTTTATCATTTGTTTTATGTAATGTCAGTCAATTGTAATTATTTTAATCATAAACTGAATAAAGCACAAACACAAAACACTCTAAGATGATCTTAACTCTAAGATGCTTCTGGGAAACGAGGCCCTGGACAATGGTCAAGCCAAGTAGACTATTCAAACGAAGTGCAAAAGCTTTGGCCTTCAGTATATATATATATATATATATATATATATGTGTGTGTGTGTGTGTGTGTGTGTGTGTGTGTGTGTGTGTGTGTGTGTTTCAGAACTTAAAAAGAACATAAATAGCTTGAAAAGCGTTGTTTGGAAATAACGATTCCTCACACGCGTTCATTCGTACGCAGATATCCTTATGGTTAAACTTAAGAACAGTGTGTTCGTAATAACCACCCAGGTATGATTATTCGTTTTTCATACTAAATGTAAGGTACACACTGCCACTTTACCCTCATGCGAAAAATAACACATCATAATAACATACAATATTAGTTTTTAGTTTGATATACAAATTGGAAGTTGTCGATATTTCATTAAACCACATTTAAAAATGTTCATAAATCACCTAAATCCCATAAACAAATGTATTTCATTCGTGTATGCTATTTGACAGCTTTTGGATTTATAGCAAATATACTGAGACTTCTGTGGCTATAGCAGGAACCATGAACAAGGCAGGTGTATAAGTGGGCGGGGCAAGCTTGATGTGATACAATTTAGGCAATGGTCATGAAAAAAATGCATTTTCAGTCCAAAATTTTGTTTCAGTAGATTATTTGTATTTAAATTTTTTTGTAATTCTGTCTGAAGTTGCTGGACTACTGAAGAATCCAGCTTTCTGTGAGGAGGATGCTTCCCATGGCAGTGATGCTTTTCATGGCTGCTACTACATGCCACGCCCACAACTTCAATCGTATGACAATTAACGTAGAGAATTATGACAGCCATATGTGAAATTAATTAATCGACGTAAACGTCTGTTTTGAAATATGTCACAGGTGTCATGCGTGGATCTTTGAGTGAATAAGACGTAGCATCTGACTCTAGCAGTGAAATTGTCCTTTATATAGGGGACTGTTACACTGGTATCAAAAGGTGGATAAAATGTCAAAAATATCACTTAATTTATCGTCTAGGTGTACAATAACATATAATTCTATTAAAGGGGGTATTAATTCAAGTATTAATATAATGGGGACTACTAAAATCTGACTCTTTTTATGAAGCCTTTGAATATTCAAATTGAAACTATCGCGCAATCATTGATTGTCAAATCATTGAGTTCTAGAGGTTTTAAATAGTAGGCATGGGGAGAGAAAAACTCAAACTAATATTTTCCTAGCTATATTACAATATTATTGCATGTCCTCAACCTTGTGTCAGAGGTTTGTGTTGAGACTTTTTGTAACTTTTATAAATATTTCGTTCTAGCCCATATAATTGAGCCAAGAGCAGCTAGACAGAAGGCTTCCATAGCAACTTCTTTTCCAGCGTTTTTTGACTTCTTTCAGCCAACATGTCTGGTGAGTTTTTATGCATTTTCAGTTCGTCTTCTTCTTCTTCTTTCAATGTTTTTATTCTTGTGCCTGAAAAATATAGAGAGGTAGATCAGTAACCGAATATTATCTTGGAAACATATAAAACATAACAATTGAAGCATTTTGAAAATCGAGTACAGAAACAACTACTTTTCCAAGTTCATTAAAATGTGTATATATATATACAGGTATATATTTGAGTTGGTATAGGCCTATGTACATTTTTATGAAAGAAATGATCAGGCTACCTATTGTAGCCTAAGCCTGTTATGACACTTTAAAGGAACTCAAGTGGTGTAGATGCGTCACCACGTGTGCTGCGTTTGAGCGAGAAAAGCTTTGTAGAAATGTTTTTCATTATAGGAGTTTTAAGCGTTTTAGTAATATTGCAAGTTTTGACCCCTAGATTTTAAATGAGCAAACTCAAATGTAGCAAACGTTGGGAACGTTGCATTAATCTGGCTTTGAGTGATTTTTTATTTTTTATTTTATTTGACGGTCTTTCACTGGCAATGAAAAAAAATTATATCCATGAATAAAAAAAATAATAAATAAGCCTTAGCATAAAACAATTAAAATTTGTGACGATTGGAATAGGGCGTATCTACCCCATGTAGCTTATTACTATTTGCCATATTAAGACAAAAAATGAGCAGGATCTTAATACATGAATATTTATCAGGATGGGTCTGGCACATTTATCTTATGCATTCGTACTCGGCATCACTTTTAGTACCGATTTTACGCTCCTGACACAATTTGAGCATACACGGGTGTCTTTAGCAAGGTTAACCATTATGTGGCGTTGTTTCTAGTAGACCTACATACTTACTTTTGTATTCGAGTGTGTTATTTATCTGTAACTACTTTTATCAGTGCAGAAGGAAGAGACAAAAAATCGTGAAACTGCTAAATAGAATGGGAATGATTTTTACCTCCCACATTAGCTATATGAAACCCTTATTTACCTTTTTTCTTATAATGGTGTCGATTTACTTATTGCACAATTTACACATTTGTCCGGAATTTATTTAAGAATCATAAATACATTTAAACATAGTGGAATTATTTTAAAGTGGCATAGACTATAGGCTACATTCTCGTTTGACGTGGAAATAGGTTCAAGCTGCAATAGGCTAGTAAAACAATCCTACATTTTTTAACGCCCAAGAAACTCTAGATAAATAGCTAGCCTACTACAGAAGTAAAGCGCAAATTGAATTGACCTGCTATGATTAACAAACATGTTCAACATATCAAAGTTAGGCTACTTACTTGAATAATCGGACGAATGTCACAACTCACATAAGCTAACGCGTTAGCCTACTTTTCTTTTCCGTTCGGGAATTTCTTTGAGCTGACCGTCCACAGATTTCTTTGTCTTTTATCACTACGTTGCTTTCATGCCTACTTGCAATACTTTTACGAGCATTTTCTGGAATTCTGATGTGGTCTAATAGCTACTATCACGTATTGATTTTGACGTTCATTTTTGCATTCGCTTATTTGTAAACCTATATTTGATAGGGTTTACTTTAATCAATCACTGCATTCATCTCACCCTGAAATGGCTGACAACGAGCTCTCTTTCTGCCCGCTGTAGTTCGCCATCTAACGACTGTAATTCGAAACGCTAACCCGTTCATTGCCGCTGACTTTCCTGCGACAGCAATGCTATTATCAGGATCCATCATTATTAATGCAATTTATCCCCCAGATTTATGTTTAAATATCGTTTATAACATCAAACATTGTAAGAAACTACGTTGTTTGTGGGCATACAATATTAAAAACGTGTCGTCTGTGTGTTGTGTGTGGTGGGGCGGTCTAGCAGCCTGATTTTAACAATCTAAATTGTGAAATAGGCTTATGATATTAGCGGACCAGCTTCAGGACGTATTTTGGGTTGTGATTATTTTAGCATTTAGATTAATAAACATGTCACAATTCAGCCACAACATGGGCTATTCATTCATGGTCGGGTTAAATCAACAAACTAATCTTCCTGTCTCACCTGTAGCTAAGTGTCTGTAATCCAACGCTATCATTTTCTAAAGGTGTTATATACTTCCTACACAGGGTAATTTTTAGCATAAGCCTACGCCAAATACATATATAGGTTATACATTGATTAAGCTTAAGCTTTTTTTCCATTTAGAAATTCTTACTTTTCGATCCTGGAATTTACATACTGGGAGTTCCTCTTTCTATTGCAGTAATGGGACTCAGGAAGTGGGTGGAACTTATAACCCCAGCGGTCGTTTACGAAGAAGGGACATCCTTGTATGATTTGCCTTTGCACAGAAACCTGCACTAAACGCCGAATGTTTTTTTTACACCAACAGTTGTATCTATTTCTTTCTTTTCAGCAGATAAAACAAAGGCGTACCAGGGTGTGAGAGTGAAGGCAACGGTCAAAGAGCTTCTGCAGAAGCGGAGAGCACTTCAGGCGGCAATTAAAACCGCAAAGGTAAAAGACAACCTCAGAGTAAAAGTAAAAAAATATATACAGTAGCATTCTTGTGCGGGAGAAAAAACAAGCACGTGCACGCTCACACATGTGTGCACTGACGCACTCTGCGCATAAGCGCGCGCGCACAAACACACACACACACACACACACACACACACACACACACACACACACACACACACACACACACACACACACACCAGGCGTTTTAACACCTTTTTTGCCTTTACTTTTAAAAACAAAGGCCGCTCTATAAAATTATTTTAATTACCTTCTATAATATTTTTATTATTATTTAGGCCTACATCAACAGCAGACCATTAATCCAATGTTTAAATCCCAAGTAAGAACATCCTACACAATTCCACATAGAGAAAACTAAAATAAATTCCACGCGATAAGTGCTTTTCCAAATATTTCATGTTGTCTTGAAATGATCATTTTGAAAATGTAAAAAAAAAATGTGTCTTGCAGTCATGCTTAAACAATAGGATGAAATCACAGAATAGAACAACACGTAGAATAATAATTTGTATTTATTACATATGTTCCACAGTCACTGCTCAAGTCTGACACTACACAAGTACTGATAACAATAAATGAAAATAAAATTACGTTTTAATGTCAAAAATAAGGTTAGACAATTAGGCTAGACATTGCGTAACTCCACACCTGCTTTCTAAACCTCCATTTCACACAGGCTTGAACAGGGACCAACATCGCCATCGCCACAGGCTCGAGAGATCACAAGTTTACAAGAGGAACAAGTTTACGTGCACATAGAATTTTCTCACCGTTTTTAGCTTCACTATAGAAAATATAATTCAATCATTTGATTTCTTTCTTCATAACCGTATTTATCGATCACTTGGTAGGCAGTTTATTCATTTATTTATTTATTTCTTATCCTAACACCAACTTGTCTGAGTTCAATCAAGGCAAGGCAACTAAATGCATAATACACTGTAGGTCAAATGTTTTGACTCGAACAAAAACGCAGGTGTGTGTGTGTTTGTGTGACAAGTTGATAATGAAAAGACAAGTATAAGCCGTTTTAATAATACCAGCACATTTACTCGGTAAAATCGGTGTATGTCGTTACACGCCTTCGTCCAAAGGGTGATTTTAAATGTATGACAGTGCAAAAACAACTAAGTCTGGTCAGTGCATTGTAGCCTACGTTGCAACTATAAAGCGCAGAAATAGACCGTTCAAGAAGCAAACACGTATTATAAATAGGTTACAAAAAGCATACACACAAACACAAAAAATAGCAGATCTCTGCAAAGATGTCAGTTTTAACAGACTTCATCTTATGTTTGTAGCCAAGCCTATAGTGGTGAAAATAGTTACCATAGAATACTCATAGAAACTCAGTATCCATGTTGTTCTAGCGATTTTAATTCAGCCAATCCTCCATTTTAACATGCATGGGTTTCTTAGAAATAGCCACTTTATGAAAATAATACACAAACTCGAGAAAACTTGAGGAATGAAAACACATCTTTTTGTCAGCGATTGGTGTTTAATCTTCTTCCCCCTTTTCTTTTATCCCCGACATAGATATCTCAAAGTGTGGCGACTCAAGACATTTCATGCTCATCATTTCCTGGTAGGTTTGTAATACACAGTAGACAGTTTAGAGCTGTCATTGCCATTGCACAAGATTGCCATTGCACATACATATGTTACAGATTTAAGTATAGATCTGCGTTTATTTATATCACCTCGATCCATATATTTAAGCAAATTAGGGTTAAGACCTATGCATTTTTGCTTTGGAAACATTTTAACGATATCATAATTACTGCAAAAGCAACAAGTGTAATGACACACTGGCGTTCATGCGGTTTTAAAAAAAAAAATAATAATAATCTTTTAGCCTACATGTAGGCTATAGTATTACGAGCCACAAGCACACAAATATGTAGCCTACCTGGCTTGAAAAATATAGAACACATTCAACTGAGAAGAACACAAATTTCGTTAAAAAAGGTAATTTTATAGCAGTTCAAACATTTAAAAACATTTCTAGTTACAGAATATATCGCAGCTAATTAGAATTTACATTCTGAAATGTAAAAGTAGGCCTATGCATAAATCAGAAAGCAAAAATTAAATAACACATTGGAAAGGACATATCAAATAAAAAATACTACTACAGTAGCCTGGTAGTGTTCATGTAAAGAAAAAGCATCGAAAAATACTCATGGTAAATTCATTTATACCCAGATTATGTCTCCAAAGAAACTTACATTTAATGCCAACGACCTTCAGGCAGAATACTTGGGTTAAATTGAAAGTCAAAAAACGATTGGCATCACACTGCTCCCCTCGGCTTACAGCATTCGGCTCCTTTTATAATCGTGCATTTAAATGTGATTTAACTGTTGGCTGATGCTGGTGTGACATCATCTCTGAAGTCTTTACTAATTTAAATGTGTTCTTCAGCGTATTCACCATCCTCTTCTTCTTTACTCTCGTAGCCTATCACTTTGACGTTTGCCCTGGGAACTCCATGCCAGATAGCAACAGTTTCCAACCTCAACAATACACAGACAACGTTTGTAACATCCCTTTAGAGACCAGTCCGTTCGACAATCAGCAGTTGATTAATATGATGCTGCCGCCAGAGAATTTCAGCAACAGCTCACTTCCAGCGGCGTCTTCCGCGCAGTATTGGACTCAGGGACATTTCCCGTCGAACTCTGAGTACTACAGCCAAGGAATGGTATGGGCTTATTTACTATATATTTAAATATGTGTAATAAATGTATGAATAGCAGAAATGTGTGAGTTAATTCAAGTCTAACAGTGTTGATTCAACTCTAGCAGTGTACATATGAGCCTGCTCTGGACAGATTAGGCTCATATGTAGGCTACACTGTTAGATTTGAATTAACACTGGACGTGTTACTGTGTGTATATATATAATGATAATAATAATAGCAGTCTATGCCTATATTTCAGTATTTTCAGTGCATGAAGTATTTCAGTGCATGATCATATGATTGGTCTACATTACAAATCCATTGAATCTGTTAGCATGTCAAAGGTACCTAGTGCTAGTAGTAGACAGTATGTATAAACTGGACAATATTGTTTGTTTTCTTAACTTTTTGTCATTTTTTTCAGGCTCCAAGCTCTCCCTCAGACTCGATGAACCTCCCCAGTCCAATAGACTACAATAGCTATTCCCCTCCTCAAAGCTACTCGTCCTCTTCCTCGTGTTACAGCTCTCCCACGCGGATGGACTCCAGTTACAGTTTGTTCCCTGAGTGTTATCATTACCAGCACTGCAGCCCACAGCACTGCTACTGTGTGTCGCACTGGTTAGGTCCCCAGGAAGACTTGACAAATCTTGAATACACAACTTATGGCACACCAGACTCTGCCTACACGTCCGCAGTGGAAGAGAGCTACTTCAGGAGGGATAGGCCCTTATCCAGCTCTGAGATGTGTTATCTTTAAGGCACTTTTACCTGTCACATTTGTTACAAATTTTCCAGTCCAATACAAGGAGTTTGTTTTTGCAAAAAAAAATTTTTTCAATCAAATTTGATTTTTTTGTTTACTTCATGGTGTCCTGTAGAAGTGTTGTCTTGCCTGCCTCTGGATTGAACAAGATGGGCAAATGAATGTAATGCACCTGTATAATATTCTGTATTTTGTTGACTTATTGATATTTTTCACCAAATGATTGAAAATATTGTGGATATTTTCAGTTTTGAACAAAATACAGGCATTGCCTGATATCTTTAAAAAAATAAAAATATATATTTGTGATGAATGTGGTATTTTATTAGTCTCAGATAAAAAGTTGAATATTTCAACATATTTTTATCTGGATTCAGCTGCCTCTCATTTCAACTGATAGAGACAGTTATATTACTATTGCATGGGGACAATATACAAACACTCTTGATTGTGGGATGCTGAATGTGACATAACATAAATATATTTTACAACATATATTTAATCAAAACATCACCTTCTATCCCCCACTAAACTGAACATGTTGACCCTTTCCTATATTTAGTGGAATAAAAATATACCCTTTTCTATATTTGGAATGTTAGGTCTAAATAATAAATATTCGATTATAGATCATAGTTCAGATTATTATATAAATAATATATCAGTTTAAATAGCATTTCACTTAACTGTTTCATTTGGTGCTTTCCATAATTACTAAATATTTTCAAAATGGACATGCTTCATACATTTAACAAATATAGTGCACATTCAAAAAATGTTTAGAAAAGAAAACCAGCAAATAAAACAATTAACTGAAATACTATTTTTAATTCTGAAATATAATTTATATAATAATCTGAACTATGATATATAATAGCATATTTATTATAATGTGCTCCATCCATCCATTATCTAACCTTATTCCTGGTCAGGGTCACAGGGGGGCTGGACCCTATCCCAGCATGCATTGGGAGAGAGGCAGGACTACACCCCCCGAATAGGTCGTCAATCCATCGCGGAGCACACACACTCATACCTATGGGAAATTTACTCAATTTAGAGTCTCCAATTAGCCTAAGCTGCATGTCTTTGGACTGTGGGAGGAAACCCACACGGACATAGGGAGAACATGGGATTCAAACTTGTACCTTTTTGCTGTGAGGCGACAGTATAGCCAATGCACCACTGTGCCACCATTATGATGCGTTTCGTTCCTTAAACATTCCATACATTTACTGAAACATTTGGTTAAATGCGTGAAACACTTAATGAACTTTTCATTCAGCTAAACATGTACTTACAAACATATTTCATATATTTATAAATGTTTGATTTCTTAAATTCATACATTTACCTGCTGTAAAAGATTCCTACATTTATAAATGTGAACAAATTCGGCTTGTCAAGCACAAATCAGTCTGAGACAGAAAAATTGGGTGATGGGTAATGATTGGCATCCGTCTCCCTGTTCTCTTGCTGCTATGCAGGAGGATAGCTGGCACTATAAAAGACAGGAAGCAATTTATTATTACATGTAAAACAACAACAACAACAAAGCCATCTAAAAGCATATAAACAGACATACACACAAAATCAACATGAAGGGATTGAAACCGCTTGGATAACATAAGTAGATAGACAATGATTCGACAATGTAGAAGAAGCAGTAAATACTTATAAATAACACAGGAACAACCTTATTATGAATATATAATTTTAATTTATCAAAATTCAATGAGAAGCACAAACAAACAAGAGAGTGACGATTCGGCAGTCCTTCTTCAGGTTCGCTCTTCTCTGAAGAAGGACTGCCGAAGCTCCACTGAACCATAAATTATTGGACAATTATTGGACAAAGCTCAGTGTGCCACTTTTTTGGACGTACTCTTGCTGCAACCTGCACCTCTATTGAAGAAACACATGTGCATTGAACCATTTTTTCTGTTGGTACTTATAAATAATAATTTAGTCCTTTCAGGACACAAATGACTCACGTAGAGCAATACCCGTCATGGAATGTGAATGCGGAGAATCATCAGGTGTCATGCAGCCTGGTGCTTTGGTGTGAGGGAGGATGTGCCAAGGTGGCATCAAGCAATTTGGCCCTTCTGAGCAGCCCTCTTATCTGGAAAAGATCAGACACATCCTATTATCTCCACGCTACACATATCAACATGCCCATCTTATAAGAGGCTGTTGCTTTTGTAGGCATGCGGTATGCTCTGTCAACTAATAGCCTTTATTGGATGTCATACCTTCCACATACCATAAGGCAGTGGTTCCCAAACTGGGTCCTCGGGGACCACTGTGTATGCTGGTTTTCGTTCCAACCACAATTGCAATCCCGGAATTTTAACAAGATGTCAATTGTTCTTAATTAGGTGTTTGTCATATTTAGAGGGATTCTTTACCCTCTTAAGCCACATTATGTTAGCAATAGCTATGCATGTCATGAATAATAAAAGTACAATATTCTCGTTGTGCTATATTGAAAATAACTACAAAAAGGGGCAACAAAAAAAAACATTTTTTAACTGACCAAATTAATTTTATTGTATTAAATAAAATTAAAGACTGAGGTGAATCAATAGGCTCCTAATTGGTGAAATTGTGGATATATGGCCACTAAAACTAACCATTTGATAAATAATGAAAAAAAGACAAAGAAAATGATAATGAGCCAAACTTGCAGTGTTAATACATTTAAGAAAAACTTGATGAGGGAACTTAAAAACTCACGTTTTCAACTACCTCATTAGGAGCCAATTGATTCACCCCAGTCTTTAATTTGATCAGTTTTAAAAAATGTTACCTATTTGCAAAACAGCCCAATAAGCACAGTAGGAACATGGGAATTTTTATTCTTCATGGCATGCATAGCTATTTCTGACATGATGTGGTTTAAGAGGGTAAATAATCCCTCTAAACATGAAAAGCACCTAATTAAGAAAAATGAACAGCTTGTTAGGATTTTGGGATTGCAATTGTGGTTGGAACGAAAACCAGCATACACAGTGGTCCCCGAGGACCGAGTTTGGGAACCACTGCCATAAGGGACCAAACATGAAAAGGCATGCATTTATGAAACCGTAATGAAACTCGATGTTCCTGCATACAAGAAATGCTTGGCACCAGATGGTACCGTGAGAGGCTAACCTGGCAGAGTCACATGAATCCACACAGACAGGAGGAAGGCGAAAAGGTAAGGGAGCGGTACCATCTCTCCCGCCGCCCCAGGTGGGAGTAGGTTGGCAGGCTGCTCGTTGTCCAGGTTCCGGAGGCCGGGATCTGCCCCATGGGCCAGCAGTAGCCTCACGATGGTCTCGCGCTGGCTCTCACACTGCAGGGCGGCTGCCATGTGCAGGGCCGTGTTCCCATGGGCCTGAGGGAAAAGCACGTCATGAGTACAGCTCTGGTGAAATGCTGCATCACCACGCTGGCTAATGTAGAGCTGCATAGGACTAGAGGTGTGTGTGTGTGTGTGTGTGTGTGTGTGTGTGTGTGTGTGTGTGTGTGTGTGTGTGTGTGTGTGTGTGTGTGTGTGTGTGTGTGTGTGTGTGTGTGTGAGAGAGTGTGTGGAAGTGTAGATACATGTATGTATGTATGTATATATGTATGCATGTATTCAGGAACACATACACAGACATACCTGAATATACATGCATACATATATACATACATACATACATGTATCTACACTTCCACACACTCTCTCACACACACACACTTTGTTGTCCTTGTGAAGACACAACACATTGACTCATGTCTGCACTACGCTCTCTCAGAATCAGAGTGCATTTTTCAGCGTTAACATTGTGGTTTTTCCCATTTTTACATCCACTTGCACTGAATAAGTTAATGATTTCTATTACTGACTCAGAAGTACCCGTTAAGGTAAAAAATACTTCTTAAAAACAGAAACCACCGTGGAGAAAGGGGCAAATCCTTGAGCTTAAGCAGTGTTAACCCATGGTGAACGGAGATGGAGAAAAGGTTAGCTAAAGGTACATTATTATATCTTTAGAGGCCAGCTGACAGCCTTTAATAAGGCCAGTAAATGTGCTAGACAGCAAAATATTTCAAAGATGAGAGCTGATAATTATAATAACCCCTGAAAGCTTTTTTCCCACTATCAACTGCCTTCTCAATCCTCTCCCCGCCCACAAAAGAGATTTTCTCCCCATATTCAAATGCACACAATTAGCTTCTTTCTTCAAACATTAATTTAAAATATTCATTCTGGTATTACAATCTGTAATCTGTGCCCATGTCTCTGATGTAATAATTTTTCAAATGGGTGAGCATTCTTCAGATAGTGTTGATGTCACATGTGTTGTCCCTCATATGCTGCCTCTAGGAGATGTTATCAGGAGGCAGGGGGTACAATTTAATAGCTATGCTGATGGTGCACATCTTTATATCTCCATGTCCCCCAATGATAAAAGGCCATTAGAAGTGCTTATAAACTGTATCTATGACATTAAACTCTGGATGTCAAAATAATTCTTACAGTTAAAGCAAAACAAGACAGAAGTGCTTGTTGTGGGTTCAAAACCTCAAAGATAAATATTTGCTGCTTCACTTGGGTCTCTAACTGACTATGGAAAAAATCAGGAAAAGAACCTTTGTGTGATTATGGACCCTGAGCTAACCTTTGAGGGACACATTAAGCATATAAACAAATTGGCATTTTATCATCTTGAATCCATTTCCAAGGTACACCCATTTTTTTAAATGTTGAGAAACATACGTTCTTTTCACTGCAATGCCCTTTTTTTCTGGTCTCTCATTATCCATTATCAATCAGTTACAGTTAGTGGAAAACTCTGCGGCTGATTTATTAACTAAAACCAGAAAGAGAGCACACATAACTCATGTCTTAAAAGCTCTTAATTGGTGACCTATTCATTTTAATTGGCGGCCTATTCTTCTTTTAGTTTATAAGACTCTTTATGGCCTACTCCCCCCTAATTATCTGACTTGCTTTTTAGGTATGTGCCCAACAGGACCCTTGGATCCTGACAGTAACATCTTGTTGTATACCAAGATACAGTGCTCAGATATTTGACAGGGCATCATTAGTGTCTATGGCTCCAGGGATGAGGGATGGTTTTAAGAAGGAACTCAAGAACAGCATTGCTTTTACCTGCTTTTTTGTTGCTTTTGTTCATACTGGTCTAGTTTTATTGATCTTATTTAGATTTTTTAATTACCTGTCTTTTTGCACTTATTTTGTTGTATTTATTTTTTAAATATTTTTTGTGCCTTTTAATCCTATCTTTTTATTATCTGCTATTTGAATTAATTCTCTGTGAAGATCTTTGTGTTGCACTACAGTGTATGAAATGTGCGATATACTGTAAATAAAGGTGGATTTATTGATAGATAGATTGATTGCATTGCTGCATTTCTCTCCATGTGAACAGCAGGAGGGGGGTTCTGGGATGGCAGACAGGACTATCTCCGCACCATCCGTATCCGGCTCTATTCTCCCCTCAGTTCAATACAGCTAAGATGGAAAATGGGTGAATTTTTTGGTGAGTCAATCATGCTAAAGTTTTTTTCCGTGTTTATCTATATCCTGGTGGGGTGCATGCTTTGGAAATTCCCTGTGAAATGCTGGATGCAGGGGAAATCCTACCAAGGCCTTCCCAGCAAGCCTGGCACATGCCCGTTGGTCCATTATGGTGTGATTGGGTAAAGTTTGACAGCAGGAGAAAGTTTAAGCTAAAAGGGTACTTTGCTCTTTGTAAATCAGTTACCTTCATGTTAATAAAGTCTGGAACAGTGCCGGCGTTCACTTCCAAGAAGAACCTGAGCAGACTGTAGTTTCCAGCCTGAACTGCAAGATGCAGGACAGACTTATTGCTCTTTATATCCTGAACAGAGAGAGCATTTAGCATGTTTTAGACCCTCCCGCCCCCCATTATCCATTATCAATCCCCCCAACAACATTACTCATTATCCATCATCAATCCCCCCAACAACATTACCCATTATCCATTATCAATCCCCCCAACAACATTACTCATTATCCATCATCAATCCCCCCAACAACATTACCCATTATCCATTATCAATCCCCCAACAACATTACTCATTATCCATCATCAATCCCCCAACAACATTACTCATTATCCATCATCAATCCCCCCAACAACATTACTCATTGTCCATCATCAATCCCCCCAACAACATTGCTCATTATCCATTATCAATCCCCCAACAACATTACTCATTATCCATTATCAATCCCTCAACGACATTACTCATTATCCATCATCAATCCCCCCAACAACATTACCCATTATCCATTATCAATCCCCCCAACAACTTTACTCGTTATCCATCATCAATCCCCCAACAACATTACTCATTATCCATTATCAATCCCCCAACATTACTCATTATCCATTATCAATCCCCCAACAACATTACTCATTATGCATTATCAATCCCCCAACAACATTACTCATTATCCATTATCAATCCCCCCAACAACATTACTCATTATCCATTATCAATCCCCCCAACAACATTACTCATTATCCATTATCAATTCCCCAACAACATTACTCATTATCCATTATCAATCCCCCCAACAACATTACTCATTATCCATCATCAATCCCCCCAACAACATTACCCATTATCCATTATCAATCCCCCCAACAACATTACTCATTATCCATTATCAATCCCCCCAACAACATTACTCATTATCCATTATCAATTCCCCAACAACATTACTCATTATCCATTATCAATCCCCCCAACAACATTACTCATTATCCATCATCAATCCCCCCAACAACATTGCTCATTATCCATTATCAATCCCCCAACAACATTACTCATTATCCATTATCAATCCCCCAACAACATTACTCATTATCCATCATCAATCCCCCCAACAACATTACCCATTATCCATTATCAATCCCCCCAACAACATTACTCATTATCCATCATCAATCCCCCCAACAACATTACCCATTATCAATCCCGCCAACAACATTACTCATTATCCATCATCAATCCCCCCAACAACATTACCCATTATCCATTATCAATCCCCCCAACAACATTACTCATTATCCATTATCAATCCCCCAACAACATTACTCATTATCCATTATAAATCCCCCCAACAACATTACTCATTATCCATTATCAATCCCCCAACAACATTACTCATTATCCATCATCAATCCCCCAACAACATTACCCATTATCCATTATCAATCCCCCCAACAACATTACTCATTATCCATCATCAATCCCCCCAACAACATTACCCATTATCCATTATCAATCCCCCCAACAACATTACTCATTATCCATCATCAATCCCCCCAACAACATTACCCATTATCCATTATCAATCCCCCCAACAACATTACTCATTATCCATCATCAATCCCCCAACAACATTACCCATTATCCATTATCAATCCCCCAACAACATTACTCATTATCCATCATCAATCCCCCAACAACATTACTCATTATCCATTATCAATCCCCCCAACAACATTACTCATTATCCATCATCAATCCCCCCAACAACATTACCCATTATCCATTATCAATCCCCCAACAACATAACTCATTACCCATCATCAATCCCCCCAACAACATTACTCATTATCCATTATCAATCCCACAACAACATTACTCATTATCCATCATCAATCCCCCCAACAACATTACTCATTATCCATCATCAATCCCCCCAACAACATTACCCATTATCCATTATCAATCCCCCCAACAACATTACTCATTATCCATTATCAATCCCCCAACAACATTACTCATTATCCATTATCAATCCCCCCAGCAACATTACTCACAATATTAGTCACACATAATAACATACTATTCATTCTACTGTCAGTCCTGACAAGTCTGAGTCTATATGTAGATGCTCTATCAGGGTGATTACATTCATATTACATTACTGTATTTGCTGGGATGTGCAGAATGAAGCCATTCAGGCTCCTGTTCGTGCTACTGACTCTGACACACGGGCTGTCCTCACCTGAGCGGAAAGGCAAGATCCCGCTTGCAGCAGCAGCCTGATGCAGTCCATCACCTTAGATTTCCCCTGTTCAAGCTCTTCTACACTTTTCACTTGCACTTTGGCATTTCGCTGTGTTTCTTGATGTAGCCGATTGTGGGACAGAACGGCACAGTGAAGTGGACTGTGGCCTTAGATATCACGGTCAAAGAAAACAATGAGAATTAACATAATTTAACAATACTAACAATACAAAAGTATTTCCTTGTTCTTCATGAGTTGTTTCATTGGGGCCATGTGCTTCCCTTGTACAAGACTGCACAGTAAATATGTACTACAGAGTACATCAGGTCCCCATTGGACTCATATGTACTCTGTTAAGAGTTGAATTAACACTGGACATTTTACTGTGTGTATGCATACTGTCAAGTGGTGAATCTTTTTAAAAATTTACCTTCAAAGTCAAACACTTTCAAATCCAGTGTGGATGCTCTGGACACCAAAACCTTTAAAAGAGCAAGCAAGGTATTTGTGTTTTCATTGTGACACAACCGGGTTTCAGCATTACATTGTGCAATGGATGGGCACGTGACTATTACGACCTAGAGCAGGGGTCTGCAACTCTGGTCCTGGAAAGCCATAAGCCTCTGCTGGTTTTTGTTTTCACCTGAAAATCAGCACCCGAATTAGACCAAAGTAACCAGGTGAAGTGAGTTAAATAAGTGCAGAGTAACAATGTAAACCAGGAGAGCCTGTGGCTCTCCAGGACCAGGGTTGTAGACCCCTGACCTAGGGCAAGGAATTTTTCACCAGCCGATAAATGTACAGTCCAACCATATAAATGGGGAGTCATGGAGGAGTCATGGAGGATGCAAAAGCAAATTGATTCATTTGATTCATGTTTTTGATGTCTATGCGCTTCAGTAATGATGACAGGTGTGTGGCGGCTCACTTTCAGGTACTTATATGGGCTGCACCCAAACATTTGACTTTTCTCCCCAGCAATGCTGCTGGGGGGACGCTTGCATGCCACATACCTTGTCATGGATAGATTTAATTTTTTTAAAAATTTGTTTCACATTTTTTCCCCCTTTCTCCCAATTTGGTAGCCAATTGAACCCTATGATATTCAATTCCCCCCCGAAGCAACCACTGGAGAATCACCGCTACACAACCCCATCAGCCTGTAGTAGGAAAGAGGGCGCCACGTCCTCTTCAGGGTGCGACTCCTCGAGCTCCTGACCGCGATTCCAACTCGCTCAGGGCCGTTCTGTGCGTGACGATTCTTGCCGAATCCCTCCCTCACCCCGGGAGCAGCCGCCAATTGCCACTCCCTCAAGGCACCGGCCATACTCTGATCTGGCAGGACTGTAAGTCTGTGCTTTTACCGCTGTACCACCGCGGTGCATCACGGGATAGATTTAAAGCATCAGATCCCATTCCTGTTTTCCACACTAATTATATATTTCATAATCTGGATGTGTGACCAATTTTGAATGAGTGATTCAGAAGGAAAGCAATCAATCAATCTGAATGATCAATGACAGTTAATCATTAAATCTGAGCTAACTGGTAATAGTCACACACACACATCATACACACACGTACATACATGTGCAAACACACACACACACACACACACACATCATACTCTCTCTTTCGCCCACATACTGTACATACTCTCTCTTTCCTTCTCTCTGACACAATAGTGGTAGGGTTGCCTACGTATCCCACATGCATACTTGTTTTATTCTGGGGCATATGTACATAGCAAACTGGATGGATGGGTTTGGAGTTTGCCTTCTGATGGAACGCCCCTTAAATACATTTTTCGACATCAGTCAATAATATAAAGGGATACTTTCACATGCTCTATGCACATCTAAAACCAATATGTCACTGTAGGCTAATTGTTGAAGCACAGATTTTGCCAAACACATTCATATTCACATCCATTGGCAATGGTGTGTTGATTTGGCAAAATTACCTCCCCTATAATGGTATGTTGTGTTTGCACACGATAAAGTGTTTACTTGTTCAAGCAGAGAGTGCTTGAATAAATACAGGCTGTTCCTGGGAGACTGGTACATATAGTTCCAGGGGGAATGCCGCCATGACAGATTGATATCAGAACATAAAGGGGAGGAAAGAGGTACGGTGCCAGCTAACCAGCTAACAACAGCTGAAGAAGCTAAACACACAACCACACAAAAATACACACTCGTCTACTGAAACTGGCGAATTACCTTGATAACAGCAGTTTCCTCAGTGCCATCTCCTCAAAAACTGAATTTTCATGCAATTAAAATTACATTTAAAAATCACATTGGAGACATTGGACCAGAAAAAGGGGGTAGAAATATCCTTGCCAGCAAAAAATAAAATAAAATAAAATAAGTAATTCCACAAGTATATTGGAAATGGGCACTACAGCAGTCCGCTAGCAGGACGGAACGTTGTACATTATGTATAATGCATCATATATAGTGTAAAGGCCTAATATTGGAAGTGCACTTCCCTTATAGATTGCACAAGCAATTATCTACAAAGGACTTATTCAAAAAGTGCTTCGTTATTCACATCTTGTTGACTTTGGGAGCGGCTTTTTCTCGGGAAAGGGGAACTTCCCTCTGCAGGGAATTGAGCAAGCTAGCACATATCAGAGAAGAGGCGAGTCTCTCACAGATCCTAACTGGTAGCCTGCAGGTGGCTGGCTAATCACTACAAGGGGTGCACATGCAATGCATACATGTTATGCCTGCCTGGAATAATAATGATAATAAGTGCTTTAAAGCTGCTTCAGCATCTTAGGGCATCTTGCTCAGAAAACTGTTGCAATGGATTCTGTCTGTTACAGTAACAACAATTGTAAGCATCTGTCTTAGAAAATGTTGATTACACAGCATTTATTTAAGAATGAGAATTTCTAGCTTACGAGCCACAATGCAATGCTTCGTCTTAAGACTAAGTATGTCAGCCACATGGCAGCGCGTACAAATAGCTTATGTCAACATCAATTATTTTTAAAAATGAAAGATTTACTTCAACACTGTGAACTTACTCGAAATGTATGGCCAAAAAATGCTGCTGCTGTCAACTTATATAGTGCTGGGGGCAGTGAGAGGAAGCGTGATGGTTTCATGAGAGATTTAGTTTTGCCCAAATAATGATGTCAATGCCTGCTGTATGGAAATACACTGCCTGGCCAAAAAAAAAGTCACACACTAATATTTCGTTGGACCGCCTTTAGCTTTGATTACGGCGTGCATTCGTCGTGGCATTGTTTCGACAACCTTATGCAAGTCACAACATTTATTTCCGTCCAGAGTTGCATTCATTTTTGGCTGAGATCTTGTATTGACGAAGAGGAGAGTCGAACCACTCCGTAGAGTCTTCTCCAGCACATCCCAAAGATTTTCAATGGGGTTAAGGTCAGGACTCTGGTGGCCAATTCATGTGTGAAACTGATTCCTCATGCTCCCTGAACCACTCTTTCACAATTTGAGCCCGATGAATCTTGGCATTGTCGTCCTGGAATATGCCCATTGATGGGATAACCTGGTCATTCAGTACATTCAGGTACTCAGCTGACTTCATTTTATTTCTGCATAATGTTGCTAAGCCTAGACCTGACCAATTGAAGCAACCCCAGATCATAACACTGCCTCCAGAGGCTTGTACAGCGGGCACTATGCATGACGGGCGCAACGGCGACTTTTTTTTTGGCCAGGCAGTGTTGAGATGCTATCATAAGAGCGTAATTTTTTTTGTTTTTGTTTTTTTAGAAGGGGGGGGGGGGGTAAATCTCACTATTTATTCAGAAGTATTTTTTCCTAAAAGACTCCAGTGTCAAACTTGTGCAGAGACAAGAAAAGGCAAAAACACTGAGCCCATATGAGAGAAAAAGTGATAAATATGACATGCCTCAGCCTGACCTGGGCTCACAGATATTACATTACTCAGGCTAATGTTGATGCTACATTTTTCTCACAAATACTTTTTCAGCTTGGATTGGTCTGAACCTGTCCTGTGTTTTGCATGAGTCAAATATGTCAGAGTTGTAATTCTTTTTTATGTCAAGCCATTAATACAGATTCTACATTTTACGTGGACAGCATACAAACTCATGCTAGCTGAAATAATGTTGGGTCACTTTTTTGTCCATTTCCTCTTTCTGCAACTGCTATCAGATATAAAAAAGAAAAAAGAAAATAAACATGCTTGAACTGAAAGGCATCAGTCATATTGTTTTAGTAGCCAGAAATAAACACAATAAAATGTGTTGTATGCAAAACATATATCTGGTAGACTGCAGCTTGGAATTTTTCCAAGTTATTTTCTGTTTCTCTCAAGGTAAATACCCATATCTTTTGTTAAATAGTGACAATTCTTTCATTAATAGTGACGAGATAATTATATAAAATAAATCTCTTGTCCTGGATGCTGTCAACATTGGTCCATACTTTTGGCTTATAAATAAATGCAAGAGAAGGTTCTATTGTTCACACACATACTGTAGTTTGGCAGTTAATTTAAATGGGTAGGGTAGGCAGCTCTTACGCCATTATTTGTCCAGTGTTATAAGTTTGGCAATATCATATCCAGAATGCATTAATCATTTGTCAACTTTGTGCTGTAACATCACCTAGAAAAATTTTCTTATGGAATGCCAAGGGACATCCTGAAAAATAAACAAATCTATGTGTTCAACCAAAAATTGTTATCTGGGTTTCTTTTTTTACATGAAAGTGTTTTTCTTCCATGCAAGGCATGTTAATAAGGTTTCATACCCTCAGGCTGGTTCCCAGAACATCAAATGAGGGTGGCCGAGCTCGTGTATAAAAGCACAAGGTGCTGATGGATTTATCTAAGATCGCCAACCAGCTAACAACAGACTGCAGTGAAGGGGAGTTAACTGCTGAGACGTACCCTCGGTTAATCCGAGGAACTTTTACTTTTTTTGTCTTTCAGTGAGGGGCAGGTGGATTTTCACTCTTCCAGAAAAACATCAAAGGCATTAGCCAAGGAGCCCAGCTCCTCCCATGCGTGCCGGACGCTGTGGGACCTGTTGAAACAGATGCCCCAGCCTTTCCACTACATGTACAGTGCCCTCCACAATTATTGGCACCCCTGGTAAAGATGAGTAAAAAGGGTCATAAAAAATTCACCTTTTGGAAAATCCAACCTTTAATTGAAGTAAATTTTTTCTGAGAAAAAAAAATCCCTCATCAAGAAATAATAATTTTTGACAAAACCACATGTGCCACAATTATTGGCACCCCAAGAAATTCCTATGAACAAAATGTAACTGAAGCAATTTTTCCATTTATATTTTACTTTTTAAAGTTGATCGGAGTGTTTCAAGCAGTAATCCATTACTTCCTGTTTCACTGGGGTATAAATATGAGGTGACACAGAGGCCATATTCCCTTATTCATACATCAACATGGGAAAGATAAGAGAACACACAAATCAAATGAGGGAAAAGTGTGTTCAGCTTCATAAGTCAGGGAATGACTATAAAAAATAGCTACTCACATGAAAATGCCCATATCTACCATTCCTACCATCAGATTCCTTGCTCTGTATTCTCCAACCTTATTAGATGTCATGGGAAAAGACTCAGTGCTGTTTTATTGCCAAAAGGAGGTTGTACAAAGTATTAAATGCAGGGGTGCCAATAATTTTGGCACACAACGTTTTGTTAAAAATAATTATTTCTTGATGAGGAATTTTTTTTTCTCAGAATAAATTTACTTCAATTAAAGGTTGGATTTTTCTCATTTCTTCAGTGTGAGATTAAGCTAATTCACCAAAAGGTGAATTTTTTACAACCCTTTTCACCCAATAATTGTGGAGGGCACTGTATTTTTTGCATTCTCCACAAAGGTGTCTGCACTCTGGTTTGTGTAGAAAGTGTTCACGGCACACAGTCAGAGTGTAATCACATGTTTCCTTTACTCTGGTTCCCTCATCTTCTCAAGCCCATGCAGCTTTCATGACCTCTTGATCACACTTATAGCAGTTTAGCCAGCTTCTCCTGTCTCATATGGAATTTAATTTTAAAAAAGTGCTCATTTCAACAGAGAGCTCCAGCTTTTAACGGATAATGGATATTTTGGGTCAGATGTATAGGGATCTGGTCATATCCAACACTATTTTATAAATGGAGTATGGAATGGATATAAACTATGGAGGTAAAGCCCCCCCCCCCCCCCCACACCCCATTCTCCCAATTCCTAGTTATGTAAAACATTGATATCGCAAAGGAATTCACTGAAGGAATGAGAAACATGTGTAACTTCCCCAAGAGACCCTCAGGAGACAAGTTATAGGTATGACTCCCATTTTTCATTGGCAGAGAAATAGCTAGCATTTTAACATGCAGTAAACTTCCCTTTCTATTCTCCACACAACCTTTGCACTGTGAGGGTTTGAAAGTGTTTAAGAGGTCAGTGATGAGGTCAGTGTGTCAGCGATGAGGTCAGTGTGTCTGTGATGAGGTCAATGTGTCAGTGATAAAGTTGGTGGCAGTCAGGGATGAGGCCAGTGTGCCTGTGACAAGGTCAGTGTTGCAGTACCTGTATGACCTCCGGATAGCCATATTTTGCAGCCATGTGCAGAGCGGTTTGGCCTCGGTTGTCAGCTGCATTTATGTCAGCCCCCAGCCTGATGAGGTCACAAGCAATGTGTGGTTGGTTGGTCGTCACAGCCACCAACAAGGGCGTCTAGAAACCGAACCATCACATGACAGGAGGAAAACCAAAGCAGGTATGAATGACATCATGTTCCTCCAAGCAAGGCTTCCTGCATGTTCTATTAGAGGACTCTATTAGAGGTACATGTTGATCTTTGTAAAAAAAAAAAAGCATTTAAATATTCACAGCCGCAACTCCTTCATTTGAATAGCGGCATCACTGTATTTACGGTAGGTTTTGAGTGTGAGGAAACCACAATTTAACATGGAGAGCAAGTGGAACTTTAAGCTCTAGAGCAATTACATGTCTGGGTAGATATTTTAGTCTTCACAGCCATTGTCTCTCAACAAATAGTGTAGTACACTGCTCTAGATAATCAACGAAAATGAGATGTATACTTTGAATACTTTCTTTTGAAAGTATAAAAAATAATAATTCCTGTTAGTGAGATCCCTATTACCACTGGTTTGACTTTTGGTTAAATTAAAGAAAAACCTCAAGCTATAAAATGTGAGTAGCCTGCTTGAGAAACAAGGCCACAGTAATATAATTTTAAAATTTAAACCAATAAAGGATTAATATCACTGAAGTGAAGCATTTTGTCATCACGCTCAAAGTTACAAACATTTCAGATTTCCAAAGGACTTTCACTTCCGATGCATTTGTGTTCCTGAGGTTATACTGTGTCGTTACCTCAGGTATGTCATTGTTATGCATTCTCCAGACACTTATCCCCAATCACAGCCGTAATCTAAGGTGATTGCCTCTTCTACCACCAATTAATGGGGAGGGAGAGCACACACCCAAAATTAGCGAGGTGCAGACTAGCGGAGAACACTTCTACCGCCAATAACAGCTGCCACATCAAAGTCTTTAATGAGACGTACACCTGCATTCTCCAGGCACGGAGCAATGGTCAATTAAGTTACAATTCTTACCAAGCTTTATAAATCACATGTAACGGCTCATATGCATATTTTATATTCTATCCTCCCATGTTGGTTCAGCCCTTTGTTTTGTATATGCTGAACTTACATATGGATTAAGACAAATGCACAAAAAATTACCACTGTCACTTTTCACCCATTTCACCATCTCGAAAAGTAGTTGCGCAACCTTAGTAGATGCCAATGTTGCAGTTGATAAATCTGCCCTTATATCCAAGGGGGTTTAAACAAATATCAAAATGAATCATCGTTCATATTAGTTTAGTCATTTCTTTAGAAGACAGACACTCCTCAAATGCTAACTGAACAACACTGGCATAGTTCCTGGCATTTCCTGATTTTAATCAACATTGTGTGGCACTCCCAAAATGTACATTCTTCGAATCTATAGTAGGGAACAAGTAAAAGAGCCTTGATCACTGACAGAGAAGACATGAAACTGTGAAACAGATTAAAACACTGGAAAAAAAAAAACTGCTTGCAATGAGGAAAAGCGTCTCATTTAGAAATATTTCTAGGACCATTTCCTGTGGGTAAAGAGTATACAGAGAGTGATTTGTTATCATTGTGAATGAGTTCTAAAAATCAATTATTTTCATTATACACTGCAAAAAACAAAACAAATATGTCAATCCTAATCCTAGTATTATATTTAGAAATAAAAAAATCTTATTTCTATAACTTTTTGCTAACTAAGACAAAGACATTGCAATTTCACTTGTCAAGTAAGTAACTTTAAAAACAAGTTAATATTTTGCACTTTAGAGAAAAAGTCATAAAGTATGATTTTAAGTCCCACTACAAGACTGAAACACTTGTTAAGACAAACGTTTTTTTTTTTTTTTTGCAGTGTAGTTAATTTTTATAGTCCTCAATGATGACACTTTCATTCATTTGAATTGGAGCAGTCTTTACTATTGTATTGTGATATTTATTGTTATATTGTTTATGGCGAAAAAGGGCCTTAAGATTAGAAAACACTGTTCTAGGGCAGATAAACATCAAGTATTACGAAATAAGACACATTTCACCTTTTGTAAAACAAGTATTGTAATTACCTAGGAGGTTGTTCAATATGTAGAACGTGTACCACTTTAGTGCTAGTGTTTAGTGAAGCCAGAAGGATATGTCTTAACAAGAGATTGACAAGTATTCACCTATCCTGAAAACTCAAGCCCTACCCAGCTGTGTGTCTGTGCGTGCGCCTGATGACTTAGGAATGTGATTTCATGGCATTTCAAATGAGCACGATTTTTTCTTCTTGTCAGATGGGAGAGAATGTAGCATATCCACAAGTATGAGAGAGTTAGAGAGGGAGAAAGAAGGAAAGAAGAGAAGAGAGGGAGGACAGGATAATAGTTACCTTCCCATGATGCTCCCTGGCGTCAATCCTGCACAGTCGGTTCAGCCTCCGCAGCTTCTCTGCAGCTGCACAGACGTACTCGCGCATCTCTTTCGCTGCATAGATGTGCAGGATCCTATACAGGGTGAAAGAAGACTTGCTGACAGCCCCTCTAACATAATTATGTAACCTAAAAGCCCCCCAAATCAATGCCTGTGCTAGCCTTCCAAATGTAATCCTCTGATGGCATGCAAATAACAGCTTTATAACATAGCGGCTTTAAAAAAATAAAACCCAATTTTTAACAGTGTTGAAAACAGCTCAAATCTGTATTTCAGTCTGTCTGTATTTAAAGTCAAATGATTATAATTGATGTAACATAGAAATGAGCTGATATGCTCATCTCTGCCGATGGTAGAATTGCAGTCACATTTTAAGTAGACACCATAGAGGTATAAGATTCACTGTTTCCTTAGATCTATCTGGATTTAATCCAAAGTTCTGAATCAAGAGCACAATCCATTTCTATTTAAACAGTGTTTTACACTTTTTGGAGTTATTGCCATGAGTTAACTACTTCCTCACACATTATCTTGTACACAAGTGGTGATGCTATAGATTAGAGTTAGGCATATACTGCCATCAGCTTTATATAACTGATAAAGAAAATATGCTGAATTTTTTCATCTTTTAACTTCATTTTAACTAGAAACATTGAGCGAAAATCCTCTCTCAATATAGTTACAGAATTAGTTACCTCAGATAACTTTCTGGCTCTTGGTGAAATCCACTCTATACTCCATTTTCATTATCACTATGGCAACTAGTAACCTCTGGATGACATTTTAGTTCACATATTTCTGAACTTTTCTTTTTTGTTGTAATCTCTTCAGAAGACATATTTATCAGTGTATAAAAACATTGACCTTGTCCAACTCTTTCTGGCTGTTCTGCAAGTGTGTCTGCACAGACCTAACCCAAATCCCATCCACTGTTTCGAAAAGGCCAAGGCAGATCCCGAACTAAGTGTTTGGGAGAAAATGAACCCAACTACCCAATCCTAGTCCTGAAAGCCAGTGGTAAAAGTTATATCTTCATCAAAGGCATGTTTTATGGAGCATAGGTAGTCAACAAAAAACCTCTCAGTAGGCTGTTGGGCTGTTTTGATAAACCTGGCTACTCTTGCCCCTGGTTGAAATGAAAGGTAAACAGCTTTTATGCCTTGTGTTATAAGTTCATGCACAGACATATTGCATAGGTGCTTCCTCCCACTGTGCCTGTGCTGATGATGTCTTTCCCTTGGAGTTCCGTGCTGACATCATCAGACAACATTGTTCAAGCTGAGCCGATTGGTCACTGAAGCTCCCCGCAAATGCAACCCATCAATCACCCCTCTTTCACAGTCACTGAAGTTTCCTCTTGAAGCCATGCTAGCCATACACATAGGCAACTAGGCCTGAATAGAATTTGACCCAAATACATTTTCCTTCTTTCGTCAAATTTGAATAAACCTGAAATTTGAATAAAGTGCAGTTCTGGAAATGTGTAATTTCCTATAGCTTCCTTATTCCTGACCACTCTCTACAGAGATCTGTTGCTGCTGTGCAAATGTGAAACAGCATTCCCGTCATGGCCATTTTGCTGGGATCCTGACCTGACGCTTCCTGACAGGCAGGGAAAGAGAGGGAGTTGGCGTAAAGGCAATAAAAGCAACACACCCTGTTTTATCAACAAAACCCATCAGCTTCGTTGCCCTTCTTTGACCTTTCAGAGACCGCCTTGAGAGGAATGTGGTATGGTGCCACAGTGGAACGACACTGACCATCTCACTTTGCTGAACAAAAGCTGCGTTCTCTCCTACTCAGTCACAATTTTGTAAACACATAAGTATACATTTAAAACATTGTTTCTCTAAATAAGGACAACCCATAGCCGAAATAAGGTCAGGTAAGTGCAGTATCATACATAAGAGTCCCTAATATAATCAATATACAATATATCATGGTGAGATCTGTTATATCACATAAAAGCATTAATAAGGGGTGATCGCAGATCTACAAAAGAGACGGATTTTGTTCATTTTTAACAGGGATGGTGGCATCCATTGCATCCCCCCTCAATTCAACCCCTGAACATAAGGGGAAAACCTTTTTTTATTTGTTTTTGTAACACCCGATTTTCCATGTTCATCAAGAGGGCAGTTTGGCTATTGCACTGTTATAATGAGTACCCTGAGATTAAAATATGTTTACTATGACTTGTGGGTCATTCACCTGAACACACGTCTATGTAAAAATACAGTAAGTCTGTAGCTTAACTAACTAGCTCCACCTAACCTCTAGAGTGAAATCATCTATTTTCAACGATGACAGTCTAATTGTCCAGGTTTCATTTAAACAAACAGCCAAACCCCCACATTATCAGATCTGAAGTTTTCAGTGTCTGCTTCAGGCAATATTACTCCCTCTGTCTCTGCCACTATTGCATAAATATGCCTTTTAACTGTACTATTACTTTAAATATACTTTACAATCACTTTTATGACATGTCATTTTGGACTGTTTTATCTTCAAAATATGGTTTTGCATCTGGAAAAATAAACATTTCCACTCTGCAAAATCAGTTAGAATCAAAGCAGAGTAGTGTTGGCAGATGTTTTTAGTTATGGGAATCTATAAGTTGTATTCCATGCAAAGGGAGTTAGACTCCTACAATTGTTAGTTAGATACAGAGTTAATAGCTATGTTTCCAATAGAATATTGTAGCGACTGGAATGTTATAAATGACCACTTTTACTTCAACTTTGAACTTGTACAAACCCAATATGTTGCATCATCATCATCATTATTATTATTATTATTATTATTATTATTATTATTTGTTAGGAATTGTGATTCAACATTATACAATCACATAAATTGATTGTAAATATACAGATTTGCTGGATTCCCAGGCTGGACAGATGTAAGGTTTACAGGAGGAGAAGGGCAGGGAGTGAAGAGTATAGTCACAATGCTCACAGAGATCACCGGGGATGCACTGGCAGTTCTGAATTAGCTCACAGATCACACGGGGTAAATAGGTACCTTTCAAACGGGAAAAACTCAATCCCATACCACCTGCCTAAGGGACAGAATTCAGAATGTACTACACAACATGGGAAGTGATATTCAAATCAAACAGGACACTAAAATAAATCCAACACTCGTGTAATGTTCATACACTTTATTTTATTCACCCACAGACAGTAATCACTTGCCTTTTTCAGCAAAAATACACTGTCTCACTAGGTTATACAGGTCGATTTAATCACATGACATAATAGTTATATATACAGCTTCAATAAGTTCAATCATGATATATACTTCATTATAATCCAGTGGTTTTTCTAAACAATGGAACAAAGCTGAGTCACTCTCCTACTCTGTCCGTGCACACTTATGTCCCACTTAAACATCAAAAATCCATCAAAAATCCTGACAATGAGCATTTGCAACAGCAGGCAGAATTATTTTTGCAGATTGATAATAGGGCATATATTTTTCCAATATTTTCTAATTACTGTCTTCTCACATATTATTTTTTGGTTAATATTATAATATGTGTAGAAGTGAAAGGAAATAACATTTAACAAAATTTCATTGTCTCATACATGCACTTAAACTTTTCTAGAGACACTGATAATCAATGTAATTTTAGATTAAACATCATTAGTAATTCTGACATAAAGCTGAAACAGTTTGGACATCTGTGTTAACAGCTTTTGATAGACAAAATCCTGAAGTATTACACCCCTGTAAGGCAGAACATGCAAAATTTTAGTGGGGTTTAGTGGTCCATAAAATACATAAGACGGTTTAGTTATGGTGTGGAAGTGTCACATTTCCATGATCCTTAGTGTCAGATATAGATACGGCTGTGACCATTATTAATGTCTTACTGAATTTACAGTCCACATTTTGTGAATAATTCTATGTTTTATACGTTTTCCTAATTTGGAGGTATATAATAATTGGATGATGATGTGGCATATCCGCAGACCTAACCATACAGTATGAAAAATGATGCTCACCGTGAATTCATATAGGTTTTTACATTTTATGTGCTCTATATCTAACCTTATAGCATTATTTGCAGTGTAATGTTTGCAGTTATGGGGAGTAGAAATATGAACACTGGTGTACTCCGGCTTCCTTCCTGTTTAAGGGTTAGGATGGATTCATGTTGACTGTGCCCCAGGCCCAGACAGGTATAACCGAAGCGGGGGTAGAGGGGTGTTGGGGTGTCCGACTGACGGCAGGTGCACCGCTGGACCTCACGCCCCCCGGGGCGGTATCAGTTCCCCTCGTATGGCTACAGGGGTACGATGTCAAAGTGCCGAGCCTGTTGCGCAACTGTGGGAGAGGAGCTTAGCTACACGTGGCGGATGAAGGAGGCCCCGTGTGCGAGCCAGCTGGGCTTGGGCCGTGAGAACAAAGATCGCAGGAAGCGATTGTGTTCAAGCCCTCGAGAAACAGAGCACATTTTCATATTTAATCTTTGTCCACAGTCAAATTTATTGGAAGTTAGGTCGACCTTTTTTGTTAGCAATTTGATTTTATCTTTTTCACTAGCAAAATGACTCGCTGGCACACTGACACACATGGAATTTAATTGCTTTCTACTCTCTCTTTGCTTTTGCCCAAAACTGCAATATCCCGGTGCCATATTAACATTTATATCATCATATGCTCTTTTGATTTAAAATGGTGAAAATTTTATTTTCATAACCCTGCCTGCTGTGTGCTTCATTTTAGTACACTTTTGGGTACTATTGCTAAAAGGCATGTAGTTATATATACTCTGCTGCAGTCACATTCAAATTTTTTACACAAGTTTCAAGTCTGGGCATTGATTATTAGAGAAACACATGGGTAACAAGGGTGGGGCCAGAGGCGGGGCTGAAAGCTGACAGGCACTCTAGGTAAAGAGGGAGGAGCCTGGGGCGGAGCTGAAAGCAGTCAGGAGCTCTGGGTAAAGAGGGACGGGCCAGTCACATACGTGTCTCCGTCGTCGTCCTCCTCCAGGAGTCTCTCCAGCGGCAGGTTGGACACCATGGCGCGAGCTTGCTCCAGCTGCAGGGGGTCGGGCTCCGGAAAGGGCAGCGGTGCCGGCAGGGACACCAGCTGGGGGCCGGAGAACGGGCCGGCACCAGGGGCACACTGTACCGCCGTCGTGGAGACGGTGGCGAGGGGCTGCGCCCAGGGGATGTATGCCACTGGCGCGTCCGCAGGGAGGTCCATCTGGGGCAGAGACGTGGAGGCTGGAGCTCGGGCCTGGGGGGCAGTAGGGAAACTCCACTTACTCCTCTGTGACTCCTCTGTGACTCCTCTATAACTATCATTATGTTGCTGAAAGAGTCAAAAGCTGCAGACCTACAGAATTAAGCAGTCAGATATTTGGAAATTAGATTATGCCACGACGCAACCTGGAGGCCTAGATGCATCACCCCACCCCTCTGAATTGCATATTACTATACATCTCTCTGCTTGGACTGCCTATTTTACCAGCTAGCTTAACTACCTCTTACTGTAACCTGCCCGACCCATTTCATTTGCGTGATAGATCCTTCATTACATTTCTGTTACATTCATTCTATCTTAACTACTAGACTGCACCGGCCAGCGGAGGATGGACTCCCCGTCTACAGCCAGGCTCCCTCTGAGATTTCGTCCCATTGGGGAATTTATTCCCTCAATTGCTCACTTTTTTGGGGTTCAGAGCTGGTCTATTGGCGAATTTTCTATTGTATTTCCACCATAAAGCATCTTGTTGACAGTGTCTCTGTAAAAAACACTATACAAATACAATTGAATTGAATTGATTATGAGAATATGTAACTACTCGGCGGAAGTATATCTCCATAATGAAAAGCTGAACACATGCTGAAATCACACGCATTGCTATTCATTGTGGAGATATAATCACACCAATATAATCACTTCCTGCAGAATGGATTTGTGCATTTTCATTTTTGCAAACAGTATATCTACACAACAAGCCCTGCGCATTGTGCATTGGCCATACATGGGGCCATACAACATGCACAGCAACTCCACAGCCACTTTCTACACCAACCCCAACAACATATTTAATCTTAGGTCTTAAGTGCATGGCTATATCACAAGAACGTTATGTCATCATATGTTACAGAGAAACCTGCTGCTAAGTTTGCTATTGGGGTGTCACTGTCAGTGGTGCGGCTTACCCCAAAGTTAGCGAAGAGGGGCGTGTGCGTGTACGTCAGCATGGAGGACGGCCCAACCACAGCGTAGCTGGGGCACATGGGTTGCACATACATGTCCGTTGTGTGGGCGGGGCCAGAGGGGTCATGGGGCAGGGGCTCCTGGCATGACCAATGAGCCACTGGCTGCAAGGCTGCTGGTGCTGATTGGGCGATCCATCCTGTGCAGAACGCCCCGTTTTCAACAGCTGGCATATCCGAGACACCCCCTCCCACCTCAAAAAGACCAGAAGCCCCTAAAGCAACAAAAAAAAAAAGAATCACACAGAGGCACAGATCCAAACAGCAACAAACTAGCCAATCCTCACCTGCTTACAGTGTCCCATCCCGTTCTACACTATGGTAATAATAACACAAAATAACTATATTATTATTATAATTATTCCCTTACTTGAAGTGTTATTTGCTGAAAACAACTATTGAAATATTTTTAGAAACCACATATAATATTCTTATAATCAGGATTAGATCAAAGGACTCACCAATTTGAGGATGTGAAGACAACATAGTGTTTGGGAACACAACCTGTAAGAGATTATTATTGTTGTTAAAAAAATTAATCTGTAAAATAATATAATAAGATCTGGTAGGCTAATAATAATAATTTTGTCACAGCTTTCTTGGTGCAGAAAGCAAACTTGCATTAATCAGTGACTTGTTAAAGTCACTGCACTGATTTAGATTTTTTTATAATTGCACCTCAGTATCAAGCTCAGTATTCAAGAGTTTGCTCCATTCAGTTACCAATTTAAATCATTTCACTGATGTTAAACAGCCACGGGATAGATAGGGGGAGGGAATGGCACATTCCTCCTTTACTCTGCTATTAGATTCAGATGCTAATTAGTTTGGGGGCAGACAAAAGAGAGAGCCAGCCATTTTCCCTCCAAGAATTAATATGCAAGGTACTGTGGGACAGCTACCTGGCAAGAAGTAATTACCTGTTGATGAGGGCCTATCAAATGTCTGGGCACTCATTGAAGTATTATCGCTATATTTCAATAAGGAGAGCAATGTTTTGAAGTTACATGATAATGGGGGAGTCTTGCCTAAATGATTAGGGAAGTGGAAGAATGAAAAAGGATCAGGGTTTAAAGCAAAGTCAGAGGTTAAACCTTATGTATGTATAATCAAACGTAGCTAGCACTGGGTTACAGACTATACAAATAGATCAATTTCATACAATAGTTCCTGGTTTGTGGGTGTACTTTACGATGACAAATGGCAAAATTTTTAAAACCAGTTTTCTGAAAACTGTGTTTTGCAAAATCACAATATTCAAACAGTCATATCTCCAGAAATATTTGCTCAGGCTCATCAATTGATACTAATTTTCTAGCTCAGATTCTGTACTTCAACATGAGATGGAAAAACTCCTCAAAAAGTCAAATTTTTAAGCATGTATCTGAAGTCACATATGTGAGCTACTGTAGGGGTGCTTTGAGTGAGACACAACTGATGTCAGCACAAACAAAAACATGCATCCAAGATTTTCTACATTTAGTTCTATATAAACGATTTAGAAACCATCAATCCCCCCTCTGTAGCCATCCAAAAAAAAGAAATACTATGAAGATGATCTTAGAGCTTGTGGATGAAGCTGATGGGTGCTGTAAAGAACCAATGTGCAGCTGGAGACCAGACAAAGAAACAAGAGAGACTGTGAAACCCTGAGCATGCACTTTCCATCTGTTTGCAAGGACCTTGAAAACCATCCAGGTTTTCCCACGAATATCCTTGTTTTTTACTGTCTGTCCCGGAAAATCCTGGTAATTCCATATAGGCTTACTCGGATAGAGTCTCTTGGTTCGTGGGCAACGTAGCCTATTTATTCATTTGTTTTGTGAAATACAAAGGTGGCAATCCTACCATCACCCCAAGATCCGAGATCCAAGCTAAACTTGTAAATGGCCCCATTGACTGAAGGCCTCAATGGGGCAATTTACAAGTGGCCCCAAAGGCTGAATGAAAGGAGAGCATCAGGGAAGGACGGCAGCCAGGGGTATACGATGAGGAATTAGCACCTGTGCTAACCCACTTGCTTAACTCTTGCCTGGAAAATGTATATTTTCCTACTCAGTGGAAGGACAGTGTAGTCTATGCAGTGCTGAAGAAAAGCAGACCACATTTCCCACAAGACTGTCACCAAATCTCCTAGTTGAGCTGCACAGGCAAAGTATATGAGGGAATTCTGAAGGTGTGTGTGTATATGAATCAGGAATAGTGTGCTCTGCGTGTGTGTGATCAGGCATGCTGCCATAAAGGTTTATCTGCAGATTATCTGCTATCTGAAGCAGATTATGAATAGAAACCCTCAAAATCAATGTGAGTCCAGCTATGATGATACAGGACATGATAAAGGTGTGTTTTTGGTATCGGTCAAGAACACCGTTCACATATTTGAGAAATATTTATATGTAAATATACAGTATTTACAGAAACAGTGGAAAAGAGCAATACATAAGCCCCAGGTGTGGAGTACGCCAAGGCAGCGCGCTGCTCACCCAAACAGCGAAACACCGATTGTACACGCCACAGGCATGTTTTCACCAGACTGGATCATTGTTCCCTAGCGCTCTGGGCACGTTGTATTCTGCCTGTCATCGGGAGTGTAACCCAGAGGCAGTGTTTGGGAGCCGGGATCAGGGGCGGGTCACGGAGGAGGGGGACACTGTGGCTGATTTAAAGATACCAGGTGACGAGCAGGGATGAGTAACTCCTGGGGTTTGCACTGTCCATGTGCCGCACCGTATCAGACTGGAACTGTTTGGTGTTATGGGACTGACGGAGCCGATGAAATTGGCCTGAATTATAGCCAAGCTGTGCTGGGGGGGGGGGGGGGGGTCTTAAAAAAAATGTCCTGAAGGAACTGGCAGCTGCTTTGTGAGTAAACCTGTCCTAGGGGAGGTTTTCTATAATTGTCCCTGGCATGTCATGAGTGTTCTCCAAAGTGTGAAATCGTCTGACACGCCGAAACTCTGAAGTCCTTCTTTCTCTGAGTGCGTACCTGGCTGTCGTGCTTCCCGAAAAGCCCTTCCTTTGTGTATGTGATGTGTGCGTGTGCGGAGCGGGTATTTGTGTGTAATCATGTGGTGTGGCGCTGGCAGTGGGAGCTCCTTGGCAGAAGGCACTGGGCTGATTTGCATAGGCTCTTTGCCTGGCCCTGCAGCAATCCAAGGTGATGGTTTAAACTGTCATGGAAAAACCCCTGGATTATATAAGGTCAAAATCCCCCTTTCTTGAAAGTTTGAAGGGTTGGATTTTTTCTCCTTACCCAGAAAAAAACAAAAACTTTATCAGAATATGTTCACGTAATAAAAGTAATTATGTTTGCAGAGCCTGCTTACAATCAACTATGTCATGCCAATAAACCATTCTGAACTGAACACAGAGACATTTCCATTGAGCCTTTGACATATAAAATCGTTTACAAGGGATCAGATATCACATATTGTTCAGATCTTGGGTCTGTGAAGTTGATCCTCTCCTATATAAATACTGTACATTTGCTGACTAACAGCAAACCACCCTCTCAGACCACAAATTAACATGTATCTGAATGACAACCAAGAAGAACACACACACAGTCAAACAATTACTTTAAACTTTAAGCTCTCATATAGGAGGACTCCAAAGGGGCGATAGAAAATTGTTCAACTGACAGTAATCTGTCAGTTGAAACAAAAACGAATAGTTCACGAAAAGTAGTAAATGCATTTGACCTTTGAGAAACTAAACAAAAAGGGATAAAGAATAGAGAGAATACAAATGATAATGCTAGTAAATAAGTGGTTGACAATGAATACTATAAAAAATAAGGCAGTTATGAGCGCACAACCCTCATAACCCTGATTATGCCTGAAATATGACGCACTAAAAAATTTAAAACCAGGGAAATGCACAATTGCCGCCTGCTTTGCCCAGGCTATGGGAGGGTTCAGTCAGACAGGGATTTGCATTTCATCGCTCTTGGGCGACCCCTGCTGGCAGATCCGGGCGCTCGTAAGACTGCACGTCAAAGCTGGGTATGAAAGGTCGGTGCGAGTTTAGCTGCGGTCCACAATGCGAAAAGAAGGAGCTATTGGACACCATGTGTTTCGGAGCAAAACGGCGGATGTCCCAGCTCTCCCAAATTGGCAGGGTGGTTTGTGCATGAAGTGTGTGCGTGTGTGTGTGTGTGCGTGTGCTGTGTGCATGTGTGTGTGTCCGCGTATGCGTGTGCGTTCTCCTCACCGCAGTAGGGGGTGTGGTCTTGGAGTTATTGAAGTTGGCTCTTCTCTTTCTCTGCAGCAGCTCTTTAACAGAGTCCTTGACTCGCACCCCCTGATACGGCCTGGGACAGGGCTGCTCTGGGGACGGCACTGCGTGACAGAAAATGTGCCAGGTTACTGTGATGTCACCGTGTGACGTACAACACACAGGGTCACCGTGATGTCACCGTGCGACACTACACACACGGCTCATGCGGAATTAAGCAATATTAACACATCGCTGACCCAGAGATCACTCATGAGAATAGCATGAGGGGGGCGTTGGCTCCTTATGTGCTTACGGGGTGTTACCTTCTTTTCAGACAGATGTTAAACACGAGAAAGGCACTCAACTCAATTCAATTCATTTTTATTTGTATAGTGTTTTGTTTGTATAATATTTTTACAGAGGAAAACAATTGGGCAAAAAGCAGGCCTGCACCCCCGAAAAGCAGGCAGTTCAGGAATAAATAAAAAAACTCCACAGTGGGAAGAAAGTTCGGGAGGAACCCGGCTATAGAAGGGGGGGAGCCCATCCCCCGCTGGCACTATCAAATGTGAAATAGGGTTTAGTTCTAATGCCTACATAAACCTGCAAGGGGAATGTGCTGTAAATGTGTTTTAATCTATTCCTTAAAGGAATCTGAGCACTTAATGGAAACATGCAGCAGGTCTGTCCTGTGTGTAATGATCTCCCTGTTTAATTACCATCCCAACTTGCAGTACAACATTTTTAATCAATGTTAAACTGACCGATGTCATTTAAACCTGCGCTAGGCTAGAATACTTATTAAAAAATAATAAAATTATAAAATGTTGATATGTATCTACATACCCGGAGTGCTATCTATCCATCCAGATAGTTTCACTGAGAACTCACTAGTTTTGTAGATATCCACTGCAGCTCACCAAATGTGCACAACAAAGTCTGCGGATGTTTGTGAGAAACCGTGTCATTATATTTAGAAAGAGATGTTGCTGTTGATTTTTTTGAACGTACATTTTTGGCGCTTCGAGCACCACAAACTTTGGACGCACTATCAGGGTGTTATCTATCAGGGTGATATCACGGCCAGCTGCAGAAACTACAAAACGAGTGAGTTCTCAGCAAAACTATCTGGATGGAAAGATAGCACTCCGGGTATGTAGAAACATATCAACATTTAATTTTTGGGGTAAACTGCCCCTTTAAGGACAAATTATTCAGCTACAAGTGCTGAACACTGAACAATTTGTATCTGAGCTATGCGGATGTGAGCTGGTGCATGCCATTTATAAAACTCTTTATTCAGTTTATTTATTCCATCAATCAAAACTGTCTTTGCAGGAAACTGCATAATGCCAAAAAGGACTTGACCGGTGGTCAGGTTTTCATTTCGTCTAAGTCTTCAATTAAGTGATAAATTTAAGAAAGACAGCTGTTTTGAAATTATAAACTGGGTAACTACATGCAAGCAGCCACAAGAGCAAAGCCGGCCCTAGGGTTTTGGGGGCCCAAGGCAAGAATGTCGTTGTGCCCCAAAGTGCTCCACCATAAATCACTAAATAAGATTTTTTTTTTTTTTAAAAACTTGAATTGCGTGGCCCAGGGTTGTTGTGGCCCTAAATGACTGGGTGTTGATGCTAGCAGCCCGGCTCTGCATAAGAGTAGGTTCAGTATTTCAACATATTTCTTATACTGACTCCTACAGAAGTTAGTATAATTTTTACACAATTTTTAAGGCATTTAAAAAAAAAATGCAACAAAATGCAGGGAATTGACAATGAAGAATATCTCTAATTCTGTTACTGCTTAAAAATTGCTCATAACTGGTCATTTGATTAAAAAAACAAAAGAAAAACAAAGGAGCATGTATTATGGGACTGTTGACTCCAAAGCTTCCCCTTTTGAAGGGCCGTTGACTGTTTTTGGTATCCAGGGGTGTGGCTTTCATTGATTTGTATTAACTAATGTCTTGGCTTCAGCTCAAATCGGTGACTGTTACATCCATATCCTTGGATAAATGATCAGTAAACTGCTCCTTCACAGAGTAAGACTTTGGAACCAGAGAGCCAGCTATCCATAAAGGATAGCTCAGTTTTTTTTTTTACTGTTCTCTGTACATGAGTTCATCCTTTGTCATTTTAATCTTGGCCCATAAATCAAATGAAACCATACCCATGTGACACACCTACCCTTTAAGATGTAAGAACATTCTCACACATGTTTAGGACAGGAAATTACAAAAATAGTTTGGCAGGTTTATAACCAAAATAAAAAATAGCACACTTATTTATCCTGTAAGTCAAAGTTAACCATGACATTTTCATTGCATCCAGGTCAATACCTTAAGTTGATCCCTCATTAATGAAAAGGCTTACAATGAAAGGCTTACAATGAGAGTGACTTACAATGAAAACACTCCGTTTCTCTCTCTAAATTTCAAATTCAAGGTGCTTTATTATGTAAATTTAGTGCCATAAAGCAATCTGTGTTTATTTCAAGCATGTAAAATTGAAAGCACTTAGTTTATATTTGCAAACAATCAGCATGTTTTTTTAAATACAATTTATTGTCCCGTTACAAGTCTTTCCCCTTTGTTCTCATCATTCTAATTTAACTTTCCCAAGACACCTGCAGATTAACTTTCCCCCTTGAGCTAATTCTGGTTCCTGCTATGTCTACACACATAGTCACACATTATATCCCATGATGAGTTATATCACCCCCCACCCCCCACCCCCCCAAAAAAAGAATGGGGATTTTCACACAGATCAATTGTTACTGAATTTAAACATCAAATATTACTGACAGCATAACCAAACTATCATATGCCATTAGGCATTCTGTGACTTAATGCTTGTAGACAGAGCACAATAGAAAAATTATGTTTAGAAAGCATATAACTTTGAAGAAAGATAAATAGTCATTTTATGGCCATCAATCTTCTTTGTACTGCTTATTCAAGTCAACACATGACTGCTATCTGTTCTCACCACGGGTGAGTGTGGATTACAGTGCAAATTAGACTTAGACTTTCAGAAGAAACTCAACAGCAATCACTGAGGTTGCACGTGATTGCACTTTTCGTCATGTAATGTGATGCGTATTTATGCATTGTAACGTGTGGTACTGTATGATAAGGTGCAAAACAGGTCTTCCCTACACAGTTAAAAAAAAATATTGTAAGAAAACGGTGAAGAGACTGGCAGCAGTGTTGCCAGTGAAAAGCCATTTAATGAATGGGAAAAAAATATATAAATCCTGTTATTTTAGGGGATGGCCATTAAATAATGAATAATTGCCGTTATTCTACATGACTATGACATTGTTTTGAAGTTTTTTTTACAAACATTTTACCATAAAAATGTAATTACTGTAATTACAATTTTGTAACATTTTATTTGTATTTGTAATGTAATATATTATTACATTGTAATAATTTATTTATTTGCTACATGCTTTAACGTTCCCATGGAGTCACACTTTATATTTAAATTAAATCACAACCCACGACATACCCCCTCAGAAATGTATGCAAACTCAAAACTATCAAAAAGAAAAATCGAACTGTAAATCAAACACCCCTCCCAGTCATCGATTAGTCACCAAAACACACTTATTTTAAAAAGTACAGTCAGCCCTATAACATTCAGAGAGACTATATGATTAATCGAAGAAAGAATATGAGTCATAAAATGGGAAAAATGCAGTAATGAATGCTTTCATTGACAACTCCCAGGAAAAGATAAAGGAGTAGAATGCACATAGTGGGAATGCTGGGGAGGGGGGAGGGGGATTGTGGGCATTTAGGGATGTTCACTTGGTGATAGTTATAGGTAGGGTTATTTAGGTAGCCTAATTATACCTATAAAGTATCTATAAGCACTATTAATTATAAACGATAACGACGGTTATAACTATACAAAGTTTCACAAGCATACACAATGTACCTATATCGTTCCACAATGTTCCGCTGTATCGTTCTGTGAAGCGTAATTTTTGGAAGATGAAGGTCGACTATTTCAGGTCTCATACTACTGTGCTCAATTTCTAAAAAACAAAAACAAAAGGCATCGTCGGCGAATATGGGAACATGATTTGCTCCAAAAGAGAGAAGAGCGGCAAAACACCCTGCTGAGAGAGCTGCACTCCTTTGAAAACAAGTTATCTCATTCAAACTAGATTACATACTGCAATTACCTCCGCCAAGTAGGTTATGTAAAGATGTCCGTCCATCTGTGACATGCTGTATCTGGAAAAATAATGGCAGGAATGCTATGACATTTGCTGGGCACATTCAATATCCCAAGTGGAAGAAAAGCATCCATTTTGGTGACCCCCATGACCTCTAGTGCAGTCATCAGGCCAAACTTTCAATTTGTGATCGACGTATCTAAAAAAGTAAGTTCTGGATTTTGTGCACATTCATGTTCCCAAGATAAAAAAACATGTTAATTTTGGTGACCCCATGACCATTTCTCTAGTGCTACCATCAGGCCTAACTTATCTCGAAAAGTAATGACTGGATTGTTGTGAAATTTGCTGTGCACATTCATGCTCCCAAGAGGAAGAGCTCATTTATTCTTGTGACCCCATGACCTTTCCTCTAGAGCCACCATCAGGTCAAATTTTAAATTTGACAAACTACCTCATCTCCTGACCTGTTAGTTGTACAGACACACAATTTGCTGTACACATTCATCGGAGGGTAGATTGTTGTGTCTGCACTCTGAATGCATTCTTTCAAGTTGAGTAATGTATGCGGGATGGTGGGATGTCTCTCAGTGAAAGATGTGGCACATGGACTTTTCGCATTAGAAGTCACATTTTATTGGTACCTGTATGAGATAAAAATCACTCTGGGAGCGATCCAAATATACAGTTATTGTTATTGTTTTGCCTGTATTTAGTGTGTGCAAACTTCCCTTTAGCACACAAGGAGGTTCAAATTTTTCCAAGACACACAGCAGCTGCCAATACTCCAGTTGCTGTAAATATTAAGTGACAACAAAAACGTTGCAGGGGAGCCAAGCCCGGGGGGGGGGGGGGGGGCATGTTTGTAATTGGGGGGCATGTTTGTAATTGGGGGGCATGTTTGTAATTGCTCCACAGGGCAATGTGCTCTGCTATTAGGTTGAATTTAACTTTAAAATTAATATATAAAAATATTTTAATTATATACAATTATATATTAATTATATAGCACTTTTCAAACACCATTCATTATTAAAAAAGCCATAAATTATTCAAACACACACACACACACACACACACACACACAAATGAGTCAAACCCTCATGCATAACCCTCATACATAAACACACATACTTTCACCTTCCCCCCAACAAACAAACACACACACACACACACACACACACACACACACACACAAATGAGTCACATCTATAAACCATCACCATATATACCACACCATCCACACCCTCATTCATAAACACACTCTCACCCTCCCCCCAACACACACACACACACAAACACACACATACTCACACACGCGCACACACACACACACACACACACACCCACACACACACACGCACGCACACACACACACACACACACACACACACACACACACACACACACACCCACACACACACACACACACACACTCTAAAAAAGAGGAAGGTGAAGGATAAATAAATAAAAAAAACAGAGAGATGTGGAATGCAGCTGCAATGCCGTTGCAGTTTTGCATATCAAGATTACTGAGCCTCCATAACCAAAAAAAAACACTACCTTCCCCCTTACTATGTCCACTATTGTACTCTTGCCCCCCACTGCAAAAAAAAAAACTTATGCATATATAAATGTATAATTTATAAATATAGAAATTTTTGTATGGCACCTTCTTCCCAATAGCCAATTTCATTGATAAAGATCTTGAAGCATTCGTGTTTATCCGTGAGAAAAATGCAGATATGTCTCTCACTTTGCACCAAAGGTTTCCTCTCCGCATTTTCTGTACATTATTCCATCAAACTCAACTGCCAGATCATGATTGCTCAATGTTTCTGTCTGATGAAAAAAAAAAAACACTTTGATCTGGAAAATGCATGCAATCCCTCACCTTTCTCTGGAGAAAAACTCTCCACCGCTTCTGTCTGACAGCTATAATGAGTGTCTCTCAGGTGTATACTTTGAGATGTCAACCACTGTCCTAATTACATCCAGGTGGAACCATAAATAGCTCAGCCCTCTGGGAAAAAATAACTTTCTTTTCAACCATTTCTACAGTTTTTTTTTACGATTGCTTTGACTAATTTTGCACAGCAGAATTTCAATGTACAAAACTCAAAATGCAAAGTGCCAAACTGACTTTCAAAATTCATACTCTAAGACACTACATCCTATGCTGACATACAAAGTGTAAAACTGTTAACGCAAAGTGCTAAACTGACTTGCAGAATTCTTACCTTAAGACACTACATCCTATGATGACATACAAAGTGTAAAAACTGTTAACGCGAAGTGCTAAACTGCCTTGCAGAATTCTTACCTTAGGACACTACATCCTATGCTGACATACAAAGTGCAAAACTGTTAATACAAAGTGCCAAACTCTAAATCATATGCTCCATTCTCAGAATACAGCCACCTAATATTACAACAATGTTCAAATGTTTATTACTACAAATGCAGATCACTAAATCAATTCAACAGGTGTTTGTAGTCATGTCTCAGTACTTCCAACAACCTTGCCCAGATGAGTAGCATTGCAACACAATTGATAATATCTTCACCACTACATAAAAGGCTGCTTAGAAACCTCAATGGCAGTTTTCTGACAACATGGAGCAGGTCAGTGAGGTTGAGGTGGGTAACGAAGGACGTGGTCATGGTCGTGGACCATGTACAGTAAATATACAGTATATAGGTAATAAGTACTGTACATGCCTAGTTTGCCTAGAACCGGCCCTGAGACCATTGGGCAGGCCCACACACATCCATCCCTGATTGGTCAGCCTGACCCTCTGCTGGGGGCATACAACTCCATGCGCCTCATACATTTTCTGGATGGGCTGTACAACCATCGCGTACAGCCAAATGCTCAGATGGTGTTCATCATTGTCTGTGACAATGTAAACTTCTATCGTGCATTGGCTGTGCAAGACTGGTTTACAGCCCATCCAGAGTTCCGATTCCAATTCCTTCCACCTTACTTCCCCTTTCTGAACCCCATCGAGGAGTTTTTTCTCTCCCTGGAGGTGGAAGGTATACGATAGGTGTCCATATGAGCAGAAAACGCTCCTTCAGGCCATGGATGAGGCATGCGATGACATTACAGCCCAGCAGTGTCAGGGGTGGATAAGGCACTCTAAAAGATTTTACCAGCGCTGTCTTGCCAACGAAGACATCAGATGCGATGTCGACAAAACTGTGGCCAAATGCAGCGGTGAGGCAAAATGCTGCTTAAGCACCGAGAAGCAGTTTTTTTTTTTTACTTTACAGTAAAGTTTGTTGTTACTGTAACTGTTTTTGCTTTTACTGTTGTTTTTGTTTTTACTGTACAATACAGTTGAGTTTACAGTACTGCATTACTGTATGATTTGTCTTTAATGATTAAACTTCATATAATCTAATCTAATATTGTGTTTGTCTTTCATAAAAACACAAGTGCAAAACTGCAGTCTATCACAGGGGATGATTGCTGTACATAATTCCAAGTATTTATGAGGAAATGACCATTGCATAGTCTTTTTTGGTAACAAGTATTTTGTGTTTGACCGCATTATTTGATAATGGCCGTTGTATTTGAAAATGCACCAATAATTAAACTTCAATGATGAACATATCCACTGTTCTGACAATATGATAAACTAGCATGAAATACAATCTAATTTGGTTCAGTTGTTTCTATTGTGCATGCTATATATGGATTTTGAGCCCAAGATTAGGAGTATAGCATTTTGCGTTATGACCAAAAAACACTTTCAAACTCTTTTTTTTATCAGAAGGATTTTGTGTTTGGCAGCATTATTTCATGATGACTGTTGTATATTGAAAATGCAGCAATGATTTAACTTCAGTGTTTGAAATATCTAATGTTCTGGTGCTGTGATAAACTTTTGCATATAATATTCTCTGATTTGACGCTGGTATTTTTATTTTGCATGCTATATTACATTTTGAACCCAAAATGAGCAGTATAGCATTCTGTGTTTTGCACATTGAAACTCTGTTGTGCAAAATGAGTCAAAGCAATCGTAAAAAAATGTCATTGGTTTGTTGGCCAGGAGCAGGTTTGTGTAACTGTTATATCCAGATTTCTTGGTAAAATAAGACACAAATTTAGATTGATGCTGGTGTTTGTGCCATTTGTGATTTCTATTTGAGGACAGACTGCACATTTACACATAAAGAGACTTATTTAGTTTATTTTTTTTAACTTATTCAGCCAATACTGTATACAGTACATTTTCTTGTGAACGCTGTTAAAATATTTTGTTGCATCCGAGCTTGGAAGACATTATCAAAAGGAATTAGGATTTAGGATCAATAAAATGTATTTATATTACAAACAGAAAAAAAAAACATTTCTCAATTTTATAAATAATCAATTAGTGCCACTCTTGCCCCCAAATTACAAGCCAAAGAACTACATAGTGGTTGTTATGAACCGTGACATTTTTGCAATTTTGTGCTAAAAACTGCCCTTAACTGTGACAGTATGGAATTTTGTGTCTGTCGTGTCTCAATTTTGTTTAATGCTTGCAATTTTTGCATCTCATACAATGCAGTAAAATAAACTTGGTAAGGTATAGTTACTGTATGTATTCTGGACCTGCTTTCATATATAATTTAACTGGTCGGTACTAGGTTTATATCTTTGAGGATCTAGTCTATATATCTTAGGTATTTAATCTTCAACAGCTTAATTTCATACCATAGTAAAGGTTCTCAAAGTTCTCAAAGTACAAGGTAAGCTGCAGAAATATGAAAATCATAAAGAAAATTGTTGAGCAATAAATCGGGTTCAGTCAGTGTTATAGTAAGATCTTTCATGTTCAGCTAAAGCAGTACTGAATCATGGACAGAAACTCTCATCAATAAAATATATTTTGAATAATTTGTTAGCAGTGACTGATAATAAGGTGGACAGAAAACTATGGAAATGATATTGGTCTGATGCTCTTTGATTGAGCTAAATATAGACAGAGGGGCAGGATGTGCCACGGCAAACAACCACCAAAGTACAAGACAGCTGCCAAACAGTGCAAGAAAATCACATTATGAAATTATATCTGGACTCTTAATATGCCAATTCTGTCCTCAACCAAAAGGTTGACTTTGATTTAATTGTGTTTCACCAAACATGAGGAAATGTGAAAATCAAACGGCTTGCACACTTGGTTTTCACAATCAATTGCAGTGAATTAGCTTATGATTTAGCCACACCGACTCATTTAAATTCCAAATCGCTATGACAGGACTCAATGCAGAGTAAAATCATCTGCAATCGTGTCCGCATAAGGCAGCTGTCAGGTTAGATCCCTTAACTGAACAAATGCGGATAATAATGATAATGCAATGTGTCACAAAAATCTTTCCAGAACTAGCATCTTCTTTATAAGACTGAACCTATGCACACATGGGCTGGTTGATTCAAAGGAGAGTGAGAACCCATCCCTGTATTTTAAGTGAATAACAAATATTACAATTTTGCCATTTTCCAAAATAAGACCTCCAGAACATGAGCAGAACCTGTCTTCACAGATCTTGTTACATTGTAGACATTGTAAAGTTTATGTATTATGATTTAAGTGGTGTTTCTGAATCCATAAATCTGGATGGTTCAGCATCATTGATCAACCATACTCATCTGAACATCTGTGCCGTCTGTGAGTATGTGCTGCCCACAACAGCAGAAATAGCCCTTAATTTCACTTCAAAAATTCCACATACTTACATTTTTCCCAGTGCATACTTTTTGTGGCTTCTCAGACCTTGTGTCTTTAAGTTTGATTATCAGATATATGGTGCAGAATTTCAGTGGCTGATGTCTTATGCCGGCTGCTTTTTAAAAGGCCGCTACAAAACCTCAATGACGTCACAACCCTTCCGACCCCATCTCGGTTTCTTTGTCACGCGCCACTGATGTCGCCAACTGAGCACCGGAAGGTATTTTTTTACTTACTTACTTCACACACACACACACACACACACACACACACACACACACACACACACACACACACACACACACACACACACACACACACACACACACACACACACACACACACACACAGGCTTGTTTGATACCTCAGACCCTTGATGACTTTACAGCCATTTTACCAATCATGTATTCCATACTGTTCCAGCATAATTTACAGCTAAATCTAGTCCCACCCCCCAATTCCCATAGAGATTCATTCAAATTCAGAGACGTTATAGTATCGCTTGTAAGAGTACCAGAAAATAAGATATCAAGAGTCTTTTGATGTTGTTGGGTCACAGACATCAGGAAGTCATGACATGCAAAGCCAAAGGATATGTGACCAAATATAAAAAATGTAAAGGCACAGTCAACTTAGTGTATGTAAACTTCTGACCTACTGGAATTGTGATATTGTGAATTAAAAGTTAAATAATCTGTCTGTAAACAATTGTCCGAAAAATTACTTGTGTCATGCAGAAAGTAGATGTCCTAACTGACTTGCCAACACTATAGTTTGCTAACATGAAATCTGTGGAGTGATTAAAAATTAGTTTAATGACTTCAATCTAAGTGTACGTAAACTTTTGACCACAACTGTAGGTGCCCTCCTCAAGCAGCAAGGATAAAGTTGCAACTGATTCTGATAAAATGGTATATTCTGATAATCTTCAAAAGATGGCATAACAAATTGATTAATAAATGCTTTTAATAATATATTTACCCCCCCCCCCCCCCAGTTTAATATGCTTGAAACGACAAAGACAATGGCTTCAGATACATGCAATTATTTCTTCCTTTGTCTGATGACTTTCACCATAATACCAAAAATAATAACTAATTGCCTAATAATAACTAAATGCAAATGTAGTCAAGATCTAGAGGAATTGTTTATTTTTTTATTTTCTAAAAAGGCAGGGCATCCATACCATGTGTGAATGAGATTCCATCCCTAAAAGCTGTGATATGTTTTAGTTAAATGTTTATTTTGTCAAATATTATTATTGCTGCTGTTATAATGATAATAATAAATAAATAAATAAATAAATAAATAAATAAATAAATAAATAAATAAATAAATAAATAAATAAATAAATAAATAAATAAATAAATAACACTATTCATGGTTATTTGTTTTTTTTAGTTTTTATTCTTGAGAAATATAAGGTGCAAAAGAGTAATATTTTTTTTTAAAAACAGTTTGTACTTTTGCAGTACATTTGCAGTACACTGTAATGTTTTTTTTTTCGTTTTTTTTTGCAAATATGTTGTAGCACCCGTAGCTTTTACTTAATGTCTCCTTGGCCATCTCAGTCACATGGGAATACCAGGTTTCACACTGTTTCTCAGGGCCCGAAACAGCTCGGCTTCCAAGTGTGACTTCAAAAAGCAGATCGGCACATCTGTAGAAATGTGCTACCCAAAGTTAGACTGCGGCTTTGTGAGTTGAAACTGCACTAAGTGAGCTTATCAGAATGACAGAGGAAGCACCTGCAGGTGCTTAAAGGTTCACTAGCCACCATGCCGAGGTTCCTTTTTCTCAGCTGCTAGTCGTTACCCTGCGAGTTTGATGCTTAGCCTCATGAGGCTCATCATAGTCACCATGGCAGGATCAATCAGAGCACTGCATTCCTTCAGTATCAACACCCAGCAATACTTTATACATACACAATCAATAAGATGACCAAATACACACTTACTTTGTGCATATAATCATGTTTATCTCTCTCTCTCGCACACACACACACACACACCCTATTACTCCTCTTGTCTTGCTTTTGTTCTTATTTATTTTCACTAAATAACAATTTTATTGTTATTTAGGGAAAATAAAACCAAAGTTGCGGTATAGCGCATATTTCATAAGTGATGCCTGCTAGCGCATTCTTTGAGCGCTAGTAAGAGCAGTACTGACTCTGTTTCAAAATCAGTACTGCTCTTACTGATCGCATGTCTGTCAGAGATCTTTCAACTGTCACCTGGGTGACATTGTCCAGAATAGAAAGTAAAAGACTTACTCTTCCATGGTAAGAAGCACAGTCATAATCCACTGTTCCATAGTCTGCCTCCGAACCCATACTCCTCACAGCATCTCAACACCTCCACTGACTGATGCAAACTATGGGCCCTTTTATTATGCAGATGCAAAGGAGCTGTTACCCAGACAGATTTAAAAATTCCCCCATTCTGGTGATGCTGTTAAAATGTGCAAATTGAGACCAGTGGTGCAATACATGTCTCGCAATACACATTATGGTTCATTACTCCGCCAGATATCTTATCTACCCTCGGCACTCTATTTAATTCTACTGGAGGCCTGTTAGAAACTGGTCCCCGTTCTTCTCTCCACAAAGGAGACAGAGAGGCAGGAGGCTCAGCCGAATAATCTGATTCGAAATAAGAAAATTAAGAACAAAGGCCAGAATTCACCCAACATTTGTATTTAACAAGTGTGATCTTGTGAGACTGTGTTTGTACAGAAAAAACTGCTTTGACCACACCGACATTAATATCAATATTTTAATAAAGAAGTTCTCCTTTTGTGCATGGCTGTGGCTGCAGCATGAATGCATCATCTCTTCATCATCACATTTAAGTCTGGATTCAATCAACATTAGTTTTTTTAACTTGCGTCTCACACATAAATGCATTTTTAAGGGATTTCCCCCCACAAAAACCTTGCATTTTTGAATGACACTTGTATTTATTTGTCTGCCCAAGTTAAGAATAACGGCTAATTTAATCCAGGCCCGAATAGCTTTAAAATAAATGTGTCCATCGTATTTTGTTTCTCTTGACGACAAATATTTAATAAAACTCTGCACAGCAAAAATGCCAGCGCAAGACTCACACTGCCGGTGTACATTTAACACCGTAGGGTGTTTATATGAGACCACGGTACAGCACCATTTTTGCCGTGTGTGCTCTACAACGAGCCGCATCAAGATAAGCGGGTTCACCTTTAGTGTCTTTAGTCATAAGATGTGTAATATAAGAAGCGTGTGGCAGAGGGCCATAAGTGCACCGACACTGTTAAGCTCTCTGTCAGAGCATGTACAAATTGCCCAGGGTCTTAAATACTTTCACCAAGGCTTATGCACACCTTTCATCAATAAAACAACCACTGGAATTAAAATCAGACCACTTGTGTCGGGTGTGCTTATAGACCTTCGCATCTGATACCATGTTCAACTGAAGCTTATAAGAAGCCTGATTATAGCCCCCTATGCAATGGAATGACTTCACCCAATCACACAAGCACAGATCTGCCAACCCCCCCCCCCCCCCCCCTTATTAACTTATTTCCGCCATTTTAATTGCTATATATACACCCCCACCCCTTAATTAATTGTTTTATACACAGCACACATCCGTAAAACCTCCTTGCATTAAAAGGAGTAGGCGCGTAATGAGAGCTCCCAGGCTAGGGCAGGAGGTAACCCATGTGTGTGAGATCTCCTGGATAAGAGAAGCATGGTAGCAAGTTTAGAGCACTGTCATATTTGCTCATAGCAGATTTTCACTAAACCATAACTGTTGCATCGAGTCACTGTTTATTGAATTCAGGGCAGTGAATTATACATATGGATAAATCTGTCAGGATTTACATTTTGAATATCACAAAGAGTCAAACTACAAGTGCTCTTGTACACAGGCCAGGAAGGTTGCCACTTCCTCATCTGTTTGCATTATTCTGCTAAAACAGCAAACAAGAGTTCTCACGGCACGTTTTCAAATATAGACATTCAGCCACATATTTGACCACATGCTTCCATTTTAAACACCGCTGATTTTAACTCTGGAAGTTCCGCACCTCCTCTCATGAATAAAATCTGAACAAAATCACATATAGCCACCGTCACTAAAAATCACACTCCCTCCGTCAGAGGGCTGCTAGGCTATGACGGGCCCCGTTGGTAGGTTGCCGCTCACACTTTCACAATATGAAGGGAACTGGAAGCATGTTGCTTTGTGAAACAATCCAAATTATGGCCCTGGTAAACTTTATAACTGTTGAAAACGCCAAAGCTTACAGTGTTTAGAAAGAAAGATGATACTGAGTTAGAACCACCATAGAAAACAGACACTGGTATTCATGAATATGTCTATGATGAGCCTCATGGTTTTATAATTAATTGTAGTTGAGACAGAAAACTAACCTAGGGCCCACACCCTTATCTTACCCCTCGATAAAGTAATAAATAAATCAGATTATCCTAGAAACAATGTCTGGATTTGGTGTCACCATTGATTTACAAATAAATGGTAGTTTTACGAATTTTCGTCACAAACGCAGTTTAGAAATTTTAGCAATTGCTGCAACTTAATCGGCAAACTGTACAGGAGTTGTATAATTTAAAGATAATTTAAACAGGGATGCTTGAACCCACACAGCAGCCTCACCTGACAGACAGGAGTCAGTACCATGTATCTGAGCCTCTGAGTTCTATTTTAAGTTTTAGACACAGAATCCCAATAACACAAACAATAACCCACACATTACCTAATAAAATGCCATATACAGCACATTGCACTCCTTAAAAGTACCTTAAAAGCCTGAAAAAGCCCTTGCATAAGGTTGAGGAAATATTCTTTAGAAAGAAAAGAATACTACATAAAAAACACAGCACCCGGAATACAGTTAAATTAAAAGTATTGGGACAGTGATGTGATCTCTATTGTTTTTATCTGTACTCCAGCATATAGGTTTAAAGTGCAGGGGCCAATATGTATAAAACGGGCCGCAATGCCAACAAGGAAAAACCCGATATGGATGTAAATACCCTCAAATTAAAGCTGACAGTCTGCACTCATATTCACTGCTTTATTTCAAATCTAATGTGCCGGAGTACAGAACCAAAACAACAACAAAAAATTGTCACTGTCCCAGTACTTTTGCATTTAACTGTATATAATTAATGAATTTTACTTAACTTTTTTGGTGTATTAAAATGTACAGGACACCAGTATTCAGCATACTTTGTGAATAGTGTAGTATAATGGTTAAGGAACTGGACTTGTAACTGAAAGGTTGCAGGTTCAATTCCCAGGTAGGACACCGCCGTTGTACCCTTGAGCAAGGTACTTAACCTGAATCGCTTCAGTATATATCCAGCTGTATGAATGGATAAGTCTGCTAAATGCCTGTAATGTAATGTAATGCCTGAGAGAAAATGAGAGATGGAAAGACCTGAAATGAACCCCAGGGAGCTGGGGAGGTAAAGCGTAGTGCTACTGTTGCTCACTCTACTGCATGTTCCAACAAAAGCAAAGATGAATAAGTCAAACCAACAGTCATTTGGCAAGTCCACCTTTGCAAATACACTCGTTCATGCGTGACCGTTAAGTACAAAAGGAGAGTATATTGTACGTACACAATATTTGTTTTCCTCCCAGTAACAATTCCACATTCTTAATTTTCAGAACGAGGTCTCTGAAATCGCGGCACTCAACAAAAATAATAAATAAGAAAAATAATCTTGCATTTAAACAAGCAAGTGCAGACATGGCAGAAAAATAAATAAATTTAAAAAAAATAATTCCATGATTTATCACAATATGCTCTTGTTAGCACACCCTTTTGACAGTTTTATAAATGTATTTCCATCTATTATCCAGTTGCGCTCACATGAAAGATGCGAAGACATGAACCCAATGTTTCACACCAGGCATCACTCAAGAGCATCAAGCCTCATTGTCTCATATTTTGCCAGCAGGTAGCCAGTAAGTGCTGATCGTATTTTCCGAATAATATATATATATATATTATATATAACATATATGAAATATATTTTCTGAATAAAATATTTCAAACAAAAACAGACCAAGAAACAAAAAAAAACTACTATATTGATGGGTGTTAAAATAGAAATAAACAATGAGACATTTTACAAATACTGTATTTCATATTTTTGAATATTTCTCATGCACATGTTGGGTGTTTATAGACGTTCTCAGTTCCAGGAGACTGACAAGAACCTCTGTCAGCACCTGTAAGCTACAAATGATATTATTTTATGTTTTTGAATTTGAGGAACATGTTCACCATTGTTTACCTGTAAAGCTTGTGAGCTAACCTTGTGATATGGTTTGCCAGTAACCAATGTAAAATCACCATATGAAGAAATACTACTGTAGTAGCTGCTTCCAGTGAAATCTGTCCTATGGAATCACAACATATTATGTGTGTTATTAGTTAGATTATGTCACCCTGACACATGCCCGCAAGTGGAAAATGTGAATCTGGCATATGCAGCTTTAATTATAAGATATTCAGCTGAACTGTTTGGAGTTGTTTCAAGTAATTGTGGCTGAGTCCATAACAAGTCTGCAGAATCAGCAATGCCAGTGCAGGCAAGCAGTTAACTGTAAACATAAATGGTGAGGCTGATTTTCTGAAAGACATTGGCCAAGATAGTTAATATTTCTCCTTAACTTTGACAAAAAAAAACATATGCACATTGATTGAATCCTGGCCACTGTTTACTTTTCACTCAGTCCGCATTTTAAACATGAATGGAAGCATGGATCATCTATATTCATAAAAACACAAATGTAAGCATGAATGAGATTCCTGACTGCACTCTCTACCCTCTCTGAACCCTGGGATCGGAAAAGAAGGAGGACAACTACAACTGTGCTTCCAGCGTCAAGCTTCAAGCGGTAGAAAAGTCCATTTTTTTGTCTTTGTCAATTTGACAGTGTGTCCATGTAGCAACATGCCAATCACCTGGGTTAATGATGGGGAGCTTATCCCTCATCGTTACCTCCAGCGGTCATCTCCCGGGTAAACGGGAGCTGTGTGTCATGGCCACATGAGAGCTGCTCGCTGGAGGGCCGTGGTGGGGGACGTGCGTACGGGGGGGCATTTGCCGTTTCGCTGAAGAGGCAAATTCCTCACAAAAGCCTGGAGGGACAGATACTGTAATATTATCAAAACCGACCAGAGGCTCCATAGAAACTGTACCTGTCATAACGGAAGTATCAGGTAAAACGGTCACCGAGAAGTTTGCAACTTGTTTAAACACGTGCCGTGACTCACTACATCCCACTTTTGTTTACTATAGTAACCCTCACATCGAAGAAAGTGTAGATTTGTTATGTTAAGATGATGGTGATGTGCTTGGGACAGAAATGAGAACAGGACACAGTTGAACTGTTCAAATCATTACACTGTTTGCAATTATGTTTTTATTGGTAAACTTCACAGGATCCCATCTGAAGCTTTAAAATGCATGGAATTACCTCAGAAACACCACTGGATGAATAATTAAATCTTACCTGAGCTTTACAGCAGCTGTTCCACAAGGGTCCATATTAGTTCTACTTCAATTTAGGCCATACAGCAATTACATCTTATCCTGGAACTGAAATAAAAAGGTATGCAGTATCTACAACATGCATGTTCTGCAAGCAGATAACACACTGGGGGTATTTAACTGGCTAAAATTGTCAGTATATCTGCATCAAAGAAAAAAAAATAATGCAATGAATTCAATTGAAATACACTTGAAAGGAGAAAAATATTGAAATTAGCTGACATGTTTTAAGAGTCCAGTCTCATAAAAAGATAAAAAGGCCAATAAAGTTTTATCGTTATAATTTTCCACATAGCCAAGCTTTACACAAATTCAATAATCCTGACTCATTTGTCATAGTGCTTAAATGTTTAATCAGAAACAAACTTTTTTTTTTATTATGAAAATGATGGCTTTGTGTTGTGGCATGTCTCTCACAAAACAATGAACCAGATACGAAGATAACAACACGACTGTAAGGCCTTAACAGATGCCTAATATATATAAGACCTTTAATACTTTCATCCAAACAGCTTTTTTCCGCCGAAAGCTAAATCTTCTGAAGCTCGTTGCCTGTGGAGATGACACACGATGGCAACTTTCCTGCTTTTTTCAGTAAGCTAAAATCCTAAGGGCTAATCCGTGTTGTAACAACTAATGACACCTGAGCTGTTTGATCCTCTACCTCTCCTGTCACACATGCACACATGCCTGCAAACGAACACAATGCATACACATGCACATACATACATGCACGTGCACACATACATTCATACACGGACGCACCCATTTTAATACTTTACTTGAATCCACAAACCAAATTATTTCAATATAGGAAATATGGATATGGCCCTTTGACCACTGTGGTTGCTAGAATCAATACCTAAGGCTAATCACACATTTGTGCATACAAACATACACACCTAATGTATACACATGTGTTAATACTCTACAATGTATTAACTCTGTGGGCCCTATCTTACACCCGGCGGTAAGTGGCGGTAAACCAAACGCAAGTGTCTTTGCTAGTTTCAGACCGACGCAGTGGTCATTTTAACGCCCAGTGCTCTCGTTGTTTAAATACCAAGTGAACTTGCGCCCGTAGCATGAAATGAGCGGGTTGGTTTTTATATAAGGTGTAGCTAAGATACAAAATAACAGCACTGGTGGAAGCTTCTGTATCCCCGTTATGATATTTCTGGGAAAGGGGAAATAGTTTGGTCGGGAATTACCGGGAACCCATGCCGCATGCCGGTGTTAAACCCTAATGTTTAAGATTATAATTGTGTATATTAAAACACGTCATAATGGTTAGTCTGAATGATATTGATCCTAATATTGATTCATATATTCCTTGCTCGCACACTTTCACCTTGCGCACGAGCAGCTCTGTTTCGACAACTGTAAATCATTCCTTTTGCAGTCTTATTAAATGCAGCATTTTATTAGCAATCCGCCAAGGTGCAAACGCGTGATGGCTTTTAAAGGGAATGGGAGATGACACCCTGATTGGTTTATTGCATGTTATGCCCAAGACACCTATAATTAATGAAGTGGCTAAGTTCAGCCCATTTGAACCGTGCGCCTTGCTTGGCGCTTAAAATATGCGCCCGCTAACTAGCAAAAGTGGAGTAGGACACGCCCTAAATGCCCTTGTGCCATGCGTTTTAAGCCATGCGCTAAGATCGTCAAGATGGAGCCCTGTATGTCAATTCATGTTTTCAACTTTATGTCTTAGTGTAAATTCTTATTAGACTGCTCACAGGTATATGTTTGTTGTCCAGCTTTGTGTCCAGTAACAATAGCATATATTCTTGTTGTCCAGTGGTATTACATTACATTACATTATAGTCATTTGGCAGACGCTCTTATCCAGAGCGACGTACATCAGTGCATTTTCAAACTAGGAACAAGTGCGTTAAAATGACCCTAAAAGGTAAATACGAGTTCAAGTACCAGGTGTAGTCAGTATGATTTATTTATTTTATTTTTTTTTGGGGGGGGGGGGGGGGGGGTAACCACACGATATCGACGATTGGCGTGTACAACAGTAATCCAATAAGTAACCTTACAAGTATTAAACTAGAAGCTTGAACCACAAGGATTCATAAAACACAATCAAGGGAGGTCACAAGGAGGTATCTCCTTAGTGTTCAGTAGTCACAGATGGATGCACATTTAGAGCCTCTTACCTCTTCACTGTAGCCTATTTGAAGCAAGGGCAGCTCTAACTTGGACCAAGTTCAGACTCAGCCTACTGGAACCACGGTTCCGATTTAGCACCTGCCAAACTGCCAAAATGACTGGTGACCGAACTGACAGACACACGCAGGGCGCACGGAGTGCTGTCAAAATGACGGAGCTATATCTTCTAAATATTCTATGTACGTCCATGTATGTGCACTTTGTTGGACTTTTGTCTTTTGGGTTTGCTGTCCAAATGGAATAGTGCACGTTTGACCATAGCCCTGAAGCTTGTTTCTCAAGAGTATGACGTCTGTGAGGAAATGAGAAAAAAAAATAGATTTGGCAGTTAAAGGTTTTCAGAGCAGAAATACAGCTGTCTGTACACTGAGTCAAATGAAGAGCAGAGACACACTGAAGGGGTAAACAATTCTCACCAAAAAATAAAAATAAGTCAATAATAATAATAATGGTGAAGAGCATACTGCTGACAGGATGTGGGGCATGCTACAGCTATCATAAAGTGACCTGTATTATCTTACCTCTGGACGGGCCTTATTCCACAACAGTCCATTCACTGAACCACTAATACCACTTTTCATATATCTTCCTTTCTTATTTCATCACTGTGGTTTTTTTGTTGTAATTGCATACCGTAATGAGTGTTTTTTATGACAGAATGTATATTTTTGGATAATAATAATAATAATAATAATAATAATAATAATAATAATAATAATAATAATAATAATAATAATAATAATAATAATAATAATAATAATAATAATAGGCGGCACGGTGGTGCAGTGGTTAGCACTGTCGCCTCACAGCAAGAAGGTACTGAGTTCGAATCCCGGCCGAGGACCTTTCTGTGTGGAGTTTGCATGTTCTCCCCGTGTCCGCATGGGTTTCCTCCGGATACTCCGGTTTCCTCCCACAGTCCAAAGACATGCAGGTTAGGCTAATTGGAGAATCTAAAATTTTGCCACAAACAAACATTTATGCGACATTTAAAAATGCTTGTGGCGGTTGCAGAGGTGAAAATGCCCTAAGCAATATATTATTGTAATAATAATACATTTTATCTGTAAAAGTGCATTTTATTGTAAAAACAATCCCAAAGTGCATTAAAAATGACAAATAAAACAGAGATGCGGACAATACTACAGAGAGAGACACAGGCACTGCAAAGGGGCATATACAGTACAAACAAAACGTTTTTAAAAAATCTTGTTATTATTCTTTCTTTAACTTTAATTTTAATTGTCGCAAAAACGCTTCATGATTGGGATGTTTTGTTTTTTGGATTGGATTTGAATTCAAAGTGTAGAGCCGGGATTAGTGGGGGTTAGCTGGGTGTCTTTTAACACTGACCTTCTGGTACAAGTGAACACTTATATTTTAAGTCCAAACTGCACTGATGGGCTACTAGAAAGAGTAAACATAGGTGCACTGCTGTGTCAGTGACATATTTATGAATTTACGATAGGCTTGAAAGATGGTTAAAGCACTGCTGTAAATACCAGCCTCTCACGGTATCGAAAAGATATGCAAAGGAAACAGCGCCCTCTGCGGGACAACGCGAGCGCAGTGAAAGCTGCCGTGATCTAGGTCTGGAATCCAAGCTTAGCTGATTTTAAACAAAACACACTGCCAATAGGGCAAGACTGGCAAAAGAAATGGAAAGGGGAAAAAAAATTGTTCTGAATTTCCTGACAGCATTCCTGAAACGATGTGTCACTATCATTCGTCTCGCTCTTAGTTAATGATTGTCCAGGACTGTTTCTTAGTTTGGGAGTGTTCAGGACTGAGGGAGGGTGCTGACTGCAAGCAGGGAGCCTGAAATGGATGCTGGGAAGTGAGGCGTAGCAGCGTGCACTTGCGGAGAAGAGTATCGAGGCTGTAAGCAGTGTCCAAGGACAAAGGTATGCAGGGAACAGATTCAAGTTTCTATGCGCTTCCTGGACCCTGTAGCTTTTTGTGCTGCAACTTGTGCCCACATGCATTTGGTGTGTATGTGTGTGTGAGAAAGATAGAGAGAGAGAGAGAGAGGGAGAGAGAGAGAGAGAGCAGTACAACACACACACACACACGCTCAAAATAGCACTCACCCACGAGTACTTTATCATGCATTGAGCCAGGTAGGAGGTATTTCAGGTTTGCACACCTCTCCTCCTAAATCCAAATGGAAAAGGAAGATGATGATGGAATACTGCGAAAGTAGTCTTTCTGCAGTTTCCCTCCTCAAAGCCGAGTCAAAACAAATGGCGTAACCATGCTGAAGAGCATCAGCTCCATCTGTTCCATCTGCGACACACACAAACCACTTCAATCATTTTTTTCTGTTGGGTCATAAGGGTATAGGCACCCAGGGGAATTATTAGTTTTCATAATTTGGCCTGTCAGGGTTCCGTTTAAGTTCAGGGGTTGATGGTTCAAATACCACTTAGGCACAGTACACCTGGGACATTCTTCAGTTGAACTGCATCAGTCATAACAGGCCTCTGTCAAACAAGTTATGTTTTATCTACAGCCAATCTAAAAAAGCAAAAAGAAATCAAACTGACTGAAACAGCAAAATAAAAGTTTAGTATGGACTGTGCATGACATTCATTACTATCTTTATATAACTTTGTTTACACTTTGCACACAGCTTAAGAGACTTCTACAGTAAAGAGACTCAAAAACCTTTCTCTATGCCCTCTGGTCGTCACAGGGCAGAGAAGAGACGGCAGTTGGGACATTAGTGTGAAGTGGGGTCAAAGAGAGGTCAATTAAAGGGCGGCTATCAGAGCGAAGGCAATACTAATCACTGGGCAAATATCAGGGTGGGTGTGGTCACTGTTTGAGAAACAGTAGCTACATATGCCAAGCGAGTGCGGTCAGTGTTTGAGGAAAGGTAGCTACACCTGCAGAGTGTGCGTGATTGCCGTGGCAGCACCACTGTTGCCCCCGCAGGCTACAAGCGCAACTAACTACGGTCGCAATTCAATTCTAAGCTCCAGGCTATCTAGTCGTTTTGAGAATGTAATCAAGCCTATAATCCGTTATAGTCTAGACCAGGGCCACACTACCCAGGTCCTGGGAGGGCAGCATTGTCTGATCACCAACCAGTAAAAACACAAGAAACCTTGTGAGGTGAGTTAATTGGGTAATCAGCTATTTTTTATTGTTGCTGAGTAACAGCAGTAAGACCAGCACACACTGCTGCTCTCCAGGACCTGGGAAAGAGAGCCCTGGTGGAGACATAGAGCAGGGGAGGCATGCAGGCCTAGTCTACTGTAGGGTGATACGCGGTCCTTATTGTCACCTGTAAACAGCTGTGACCCCATGTTTTTTGAAGGGTCACAGCACGTTTCTTGCCTTTCACATGCCTGCAGGCAGTGCTTAATTTGTAAATCAGGAGTTGGCCGTGTGAGGGAGGTGACTGAAGAGTCTCAGAGGTACCAGAACGTACCAGGGTTGGTGGGGTGTAGTGATTGTGGACCGACCGGGTTAAGGGCTGGGGGTAGTGATTGTGGTTTGGGGTTTGGAAATTCTATGCAAATACCCAAATAATCCCTTATGCAATCAAGTGGATTCTACTTTATTTAATCTAAGAGTGAGTGCCAGACTCACCAGGGCATGGACGGGTTTCACTTGGCCGGGATGAGAGCCTCATGTATCCTCTGAACGGTATCTGTGCAAGGCAAGCCCAACTGGCAAATTCCAGCGTGATAAGTGGTGGCTGACGTCATTTTTTTTTTGAAGAGCAAAGGCTTGTCTGCACTCAACCTAAAGGATATCAGAGAAAAAAACACAATTAGGCTTTCCAAATAAAAAGAGGGAAAAGCATAAAAAGAATGGAAATATTATATATAATAAATATATTACATTATATTACAGGCATTTAGCAGATGCTCTTATCCAGAGCGACTTACACAACTTTTTAGCATTTTTTTACATATTATCCATTTATACAGTTGGATATATACTGAAGAGATTTAGGTTAAGTACCTTGCTCAAGGGTACAGTGGCAGTGTCCTACCTGGGAATCGAACCTGCAACCTTTCGGTTACAAGGCCAGTTCCTTAATCATTATACTACACTGCCGCCATATATACTGTATATATATATATATATATATATATATATATATATATATATATATATATATATATATATAATATATAATTTTTGCTTTTCCCTCTTTTTATTTTTTATTTTATTTTTGTCTGTGTAGTATAGAATATGTATATATATACATATTCTATACTACACAGACACTAATCACAAATACAGTTTTTTTTTTTTTTTTTGCAAATACAAAGTCCTCAAGCCAAGCAGTTGCCTCCTGATCTGCTGTATGGAGGGTGACTAATCCCCCTTTTAGTCTTTGGAGAGGGCAGGCTTCAATGATGTGTTCCATTGTTTGCTCCTCTCCACAAGCACACAGTGGGCTCGGGCTGCCGCCCCCACCTGTGAAGGCCATGGCCGGCCCTGAATCTGTTGAGGTTTGACCACTGTCTCCTTTAGGAGGTTGGTGCCAGGGACCTGTTGAGTGGGGTCTGACACCAGATGTTTGTTTTGGACATCCTGCGACTCCCATTCCTTTTCCCAGGCTGCTTGGATGGTAAAGTCGGCTGGTGGAGCTATAGGTGGATTGAAGATGTCTGCGTGGATTAGTAGGTGGGGGGAGTCTTTGACCTTTTGGAGCATCCTTTGAGTAAGTGCGACTCGTCGGATATGTTGGGGGGGGGGGATTATTTTGGATAAGACAGGGAGCCAGGGGAGTGGTGTTGAGCGAATAGTCCCAAATGATATACAGTGCAAAAACTACTCAAAAAAAAAACACAACATAAATGGTTTGAATCCCAAAGACTCATTTAAAGTACAGTCCAGTATAAAATGACAAAGAAACATAGTTAATCTTTTACTGGAACGCACTCTGATCAGGTGGCATTTCTAACGGGGAGATGAGGGCACCATGTTGATACTGGCAGAAATCCATGACAATCGGGAGGCGGAATTCCCCCGCTCACTCCCACAGGATGGCCAGATAACACCTGGGTTGTTATTTGTCTATCAAATGAGAATTCATGCTCACTCACCTCCTAGACTTCGCTATATGCACTCCCAGTTCAGATTAACTGTGAATACCAGAAAAAACGTGTTTCACCGAAATGTCACGTGATCACTTACAGTTTAAGTCGGAAGTTTACATACACTTGAAGTCATTAAAACACATTTTTAACCACTCCACCGAATTCATGTTAGCAAACTATAGTGTTGGCAAGTCAGTTAGGACATCTACTTTGTGCATGACACAAGTAATTTTTCCAACAATTGTTTACAGACAGATTATTTCACTTTTAATTCACTATGGGCCCTATCTTACACCCGGCGCAAAGCGGCGCTAACGCAAACGCAAGTGTCTTTGCTATCTTACACCCGGCGCTAGGTCCATAATAACGGCTAACGCTTACGCCGTCAAACTAGCATGTTTGACGGCGTAACTCTTGCGCCATCATTAGTGAACTGGGCGTGTTGGTCTTAAGATGAGGAGTGGCCAGGATTCTTTTTGGCGTATTGCTATCTTGAGCCAGCAGAAAGCGCTTGCGCTAGAACCACCACAAACCTGGTCTAAAGTCATGTCGCAATTGTTTACATGCTATTTTAACGGCGCATATAAGTGCGTCTACATAGGCGTGTGCACAACGCGCATACCCTCCTGTCTGTTACACACAGGGGCGTGCACAGGCATGACTAAAATATCTAGATCACAATGTGAAATATTATTATTGTGTAGGCTATATCAAAAATGCATAATAATAAAAGGTTCCATAGGTCCACATACCTTTCCCTCAGCGAAGGGAAACAATGCCACATTACATTGCTCTCAGCCCACTCCATCAACATCCAAGCGATGTGCGATGGTACGGGACAATGGCTATCCATTAAAAAGGAGCTGATAACACCTATAGCTATCAAGCCTAATGCGCGAATTGTCATTCAATGGAAAACTCGCGCACGGCAATAGACGGACATTTAAGTTCTGAAAATGCGCTTCAGATGTCATTACAATACAGCTCTGTTTATCTATGAATACAGCCTGTAAGTAAATAGAATGGTTTGTGACTGAAAAAAGTTCAAAACCTTGTCCAGTGAATATTGCATTTATTGTTTTTCAAATAGCCTAGGCTACAGCGTATTCGCTGTGCATAAGGTTTTTTCCGATAGCCTATGGTTAAAAAACGGAGATGTCAACATGTTAACTAAATTGTAACCTTAGCTATTCTTCGTCCTTCATATTTTTTTAAATGACAGTGACCAGGTTTCCATACTCTCACCGTTTAAAACCCAGCTGATTTCACCCGTTATTCCTTAACTGAACAAAACGATTTTAAAGAGAACTAAGCGTCTAATTAGAAACTAAAACAAATTTGCAGCACGTTACACAATTAATTCACAATTAATTTTAATGCCATTCTCTGCACGTGAGCTGCATGTTCTCTGTTTCCAAGTCGCACGTTTCACAGTCTTCCTGGGAAAGTGGATTGTTTTAAAGGATTACGCTACGAGTTAAACAGGTTGGTCACATTTCCATAAACAGGACATTATTAAACAAGGGGAAATATGCGTGAACTTATGGGTTGCGAACCTGACAGCTTTATTGTAGGCTATTTAGTGTCATCATTAAGGCAAAAATAACGGTATGTATGTTATTAATCAATATCAGCCTACTATGCAGGTCGCCTAATGAACTTTGGATGAAGCTTGAACTTCGAGAACTCTTGGAATTGATGTTTGACACTTTCATTGCATAATCAAACGAAATTCGCTGAACAAGCAGGCTAATTTGGCGTTTTCTAAGGTGAGACTGAAGCCATTGATAGCTTATTCTCAGCTGTTGCAGGTCCTTTTAGCGAAATTTAACCGCACATATTTTGTAAAATAACAGCCCTGTCTGGAATTACCGGGAACTCATAGGCTAATGGTTAGTCCGAATAATATTGATCATACTCCATTTAGCCTATTCCTTGATCACACTAAACACGCACGAGCATGTCTGTTTCGCCATCATAAGCAATCCGCCAAGGTGGAAAAGCAGGCTTTTAAAGGGAATGGGATATGACATTTTGATTGGTTTATTGAATGTCACGCCCAAGACACACCTATAATTAATGAAGCGACTAGGTTCAGCCCAGTTGCGCCATGCGCCGTGCTTAGCGCCAAAAAAACACGCCGTTAAAATAGCAAAAGTGGACTTGGACACGCCCTAAATGGACTTAGCGCCATGCGCTTAGACTAAGCGCCAAGATCGCCAAGATAGGGCCCTATATCACAATTCCAGTGGGTCAGAAGTTTACATACACTAAGTTGACTGTGCCTTTAAATTTTTAATATTTGGTCGCATATCCTTTGCATGCCATGACTTCCTCATGCTTGTGACCCAACAACATCAAAAGACTCTTGATATCTTATTTTCTGGTACTCTTACAAGTGATACTATAACATCTATGCATTTTAATGGATCTCTGTGGGAAGGTCCTGACTTGCCAACACTATAGTTTGCTAACATGAAATCTGTGGAGTGGTTAAAAATGCGTTTTAATGACTTCAACCTAAGTGTATGTAAACTTCCGTCTTCAACACTATATGGTAATAAGATATTATGTAAAACCAGAGAGTATAGGTGTACCAGGGCAAATAAGTACAAAAATAAATAAATAACCAAAATTTAAACAAATTATGGTGCATTTGTATCAATCTGATATAATTTCACCTATCCAAACCTATCCAAACTATGGCAACAGTATAGGTGTACCAAGGCAAATAAGTACAAAAATAAATAAATAACTAAAATTTAAACAAATGATGGTTCATTTGTATCAATCTGATATCACTGCACCTATCCAAACTATGGCAAAAATGTAAAAAACAAAATTCAAACTTTAGTCATTCACCTTCCGGATAGAAGTCATCAAATATTTGGGATCTTCAAGACACATTGACATATGTATGATCAAGACATGATCAAACTGCTTGTGATGGGAGTTAATTTGGCAATCACTGAAACAGGTAAGGCATTTTTAGAGAAGGTACAGGGAGGAATGACTGAATGCTTTCAAGCTGCACTTAATTCTTACCCTTTTAGGAAATAAAACAATGTATTTCAGTATGTACTGCAGTGGCTAAGTTACAATTTGGTCTTATGAGCTTAAGGATACATTTGTTTTTAACACAAAATCAATAACCAATGTTCAAATTAATATCTCATTCATGGTATTATGACTCTTTCGAACAACTTATTCTCTATGTTATTACTGTACAGTTGTGCTGTCAGTAGTATGCAGGCATTCACTGCTGTCTGTATTTGCATGTGGAGAGAGCAGTAAACTTAGCAACAATCACCATGTAAATAATTAATTCGAGAAAATCCTGAAATGGTGGACGTTGAACATAAAATACAAGCACATAATAAATGACTATGGCCGTATTCTGAAAAAAAAGAGAGAAATCTTTTGTTTGAACCTTTTCAAAAGACCCTGTGTTTATGATTCTTTCAGGTCCCCACATACACGTTGCTGCTTTCAATGCATTGTCTGGGTAGTGCCTAGTCCACTAATCTCAAATTTACACAGCACAGAAAGCCGGACCGTGGCACGCACACAAAACACACAAAGGATTTCCAGCCCTCCCCTTCTCATAGCACAGTTCAGCCAGAGAGTTCAGGTAAACATGAAAGGGCACATTTTTATTAGTGCAGATTACTGGTCATGCACAGCTGTGTGTCACAGGCTCCTCCCTCAGGGAACAGTTAAGGGGCCACCGGTGGCAGGGGGGGAAAAAAACCACCTGTATCACTCTGCCAAATACAGACCCAACTGTATCACCCTGTCAAATACAGAGCCACCTGTATCACCCTGCCAAATACAGAGCCACCTGTATCACCCTGCCAAATACAGACCCAACTGTATCACCCTGCCAAATACAGACTCAACTGTATGACTCTGCCAAATACAGACCCAACTGTATCACCCTGTCAAATACAGAGCCACCTGTATCACCCTCCCAAATACAGAGCCACCTGTATCACCCTGCCAAATACAGACCCAACTGTATCACCCTGCCAAATACAGACTCAACTGTATCACTCTGCCAAATACAGACCCAACTGTATCACCCTGTCAAATACAGAGCCACCTGTATCACCCTGCCAAATACAGAGCCACCTGTATCACCCTGCCAAATACAGACCCAACTGTATCACCCTGCCAAATACAAATCCACCATGCCAAAACACAATCACCTGTATCACCCTGCTAAATACAGACCCACCATATTCACCCTACCAAATACACAACCACCTGTATAACCCTGTCAAATACAGAGCCACCTGTATCACCCTGCCAAATACAGAGCCACCTGTATCACCCTACCAAATACACAACCACCTGTATCACCCTGCCAAATACAGAGCCACCTGTATCACCCTGCCAAATACAAACCCAACTGTATCGCCCTGCCAAATACAGACTCAACTGTATCACCCTGCCAAATACAAATCCACCATGCCAAAACACAATCACCTGTATCACCCTGCCAAATACAAATCCACCATGCCAAAACACAATCACCTGTATCACCCTGCTAAATACAGACCCACCATATTCACCCTACCAAATACACAACCACCTGTATCACCCTGCCAAATACAGAGCCACCTGTATCACCCTGCCAAATACAGAGCCACCTGTATCACCCTACCAAATACACAACCACCTGTATCACCCTGCCAAATACAGAGCCACCTGTATCACCCTGCCAAATACAAACCCAACTGTATCGCCCTGCCAAATACAGACTCAACTGTATCACCCTGCCAAATACAAATCCACCATGCCAAAACACAATCACCTGTATCACCCTGCCAAATACAAATCCACCATGCCAAAACACAATCACCTGTATCACCCTGCTAAATACAGACCCACCATATTCACCCTACCAAATACACAACCACCTGTATCACCCTGCCAAATACAGAGCCACCTGTATCACCCTGCCAAATACAGACCCAACTGTATCGCCCTGCCAAATACAGACTCAACTGTATCACCCTGCCAAATACAAATCCACCATGCCAAAACACAATCACCTGTATCACCGTGCTAAATACAGACCCACCATATTCACCCTACCAAATACACAACCACCTGTATAACCCTGTCAAATAAAAATCCACCTGTGCCACCATGCCAAAACACAATCACCTATATCACCATGCCAAATACAAAATTGCATGCACCACGTGGCAAAATACAGACCCACCTGTATCGCTATGCCAAATACAGACCCACCTGTATCACTTGACCAAATACAGACCCACCAGTGTCACCCTGCCAAATACAAATCCACCTATATCACCCTGTCAAATTCAGACTCACTTGTATCACCAAAAACAGACCCACCTGTTTCACCATGCCAATACACAATCACCTGTATCATCATGCAAAATACAGACCCACCTGTATCCCCATGCCAAAAACACAATCAGTTGTTTCGCCTTTTCATCAAGCATACACAGTCACTTGCAGTCTGCAGCTGTAGCTAACTTTATCAAAAAAAATGTAAGAACAACTAAATAATGGATTAATAATTAAGAAGTTGTTGGCAGAAGTTGGCAAGAAATCCCAAAAAGCACTGGACATTTCGCTGCACCCCTTATTTACTTCAGAGAGGCAAGAATGTGGAGATGGCCAATCTGCTTATACCACAGGAATACTGTCCTCTACTTTGGCTGGACTGAAGCCCCATTACATGGCAAGGGGCTCATCTCTCTAGTTACTGACCTGGAGCACTATCACATGACCAAATTGTGATCACATGGTCTCAGGACAGCTGATCTATCCTGGTCTTTCCCTTTCTTTGCCAGCTGCATTTTAAAGCACACCAACATCTGAAAGCCCACAACACAGATACATTAAATAAAAATCTTCGGTGCACACATGCCCAGGTACAGGTGTTGAAGCCGTTGTTGACAGACATAGCACATATCAGGATGTTCACTGCTGCAGGCCCATGAGACCTAGCAGCAAAGGCTAATGGGAAATGCAGTCCTGGCTACACTGATCTGAACTGGAGTCCCTTGAACAAACACTCTCACAAGGAGCTGATAATTCAGTATGGTGAGAGCTGACTGTGCAATGGCTTGTATATCACATCTAAACTGTTTGAATGTGTTCCTGAAAGGGGTGGCCCTGTTATGATACTGAACAGCAAAGATGAATTCAATTATTATAATTCTCATATAAAACATCAGCAATAAGATATTAGCAGATTAATTTATAGGCTGTATTTGTATAAGATGATCAACTGATATGGCTGAGTCCCAATTTCTCACCTGCTTCACACTGCTCATTACCAGAGATAAATAAGTAAAGTTTACATGCGCTAGTCTGGGTAGCATACCTTAATCTAAAACACGTTATAGCTCCCTGTTAATGGTGATAAAGCCTAAAAGATTGCCTATTTGTATTTTGCATCTGGGCATAGTTCCCCCAAAAATATTGTTGCATCCTTTAGCCATGAATTGTAGTTTTTTTTATTTTTTTTATTAAGATGTAAAAATGGTGATCTCAGGTGTACTGTGTTCAGAAATAAACGACCCAGAGCAAAAAAAAATGCAAAAAAACATCAATCAAATAGAGTAAACAGTATATACGAGAGTGCTGATTTTCTATTCTTGAATTATTGGAGCCTTCGTTGACTGTTACCATGAGTGGGAGGATTCCTCTCTCTGCAGAGGGAGACGCCTTGCTGCTCATAGCTCAGGAGCTTGATAAAGGTTCAGTTACCGTATCAGTGCGGAGTTTTCCTGCTCTCTGTACCACGTGCATGGCACGCAGGTAACCTGCAGAGACATGTCCGCCATAGTCAAGCCCTTGCACAATGAAAGGTAATTCCACACGCAAAAAACATCTTTCATTAATCTCACAGCCTATTTCCTCTTTCATTGCTAATGTCCCACAATCCAGCTCCTCAGTACCACTCCCAACATTTTTTGAACGTGATGTTTGTAGCCAGGTAAATACACTAAATACCTCATTTACCTGACCTGAGCCAACCTCAATCTTTTCAGTATTCATTAGCTTCAGGCAACAATCTTGATCTTTGTCACTGATATTTTACCAGTAACATGAATCACTTTAATTAGTATAAATCCATCCATGTTTATGATATTAGTTATTGCAGCATGGCATTAGACAGTATGATTTTCAGATCTGTTTGGCTTCATTATTCTCAATCCTGAATATACAGTATCTCCTTTAATAATATATTTTTAAAAATGAGCAACGTAAAGAGATTTTTTTTTTTTTTTTACTTTGTGGTACATTCAAAAGTGCTTGTTGATGAGTTATTTTGTTACTAAATACAGGAAACTTCCTCTTTCTGTGGCTGAACAAGAACATGTACTGTATCTTGCCTGGGGTTTTTCACGTTATCTTGGTTAAACAACAGCTTTTCATTGGAAGTCAGTTTCTAAGGAACACCTAATGAATGTGACTAGGCCGGTTATTAAATTTCATAAACAAACTTGATTAAAAAAAAATGTAACAGTGGCATTGTGGTACAGTGGTTAGCACTGTCGCCTCACAAGAAAGAGGTTCCAGGTTTGAGTCTCAGTCTGGGTACTCGCTGCATGTTCCCCCCATGTTTTCTGTGGGTTTCCTCAAGGTACTCCGGTTTCCTCCCACAGCAAAGACATGTATGTCAGGTTAGGTATACTCCTGCCATTGTCCTTGACCAAGGCCCGGGCCTGAGAACTGGAGTTGGTCCCCTGGCACTGCACTATGGCTGCACTTATTTCCAAAAATGTTTAAATTATTATTTTTAAAAGGTGGATTTAATCACTCAAATCTAATGAACCTCCTACAGGTTACAATTTGAAGCGCATTTAAACTGTCACACTGAATGGACAGGGTCGAGTAAATGGTCAGTATGTATTAATTTAATATAAAAACCTTTATTTTGAGGATTCCAGGGTAATAATTAGCCTACTTATTGTACAGTTTACAGATTTGGCAAACACTCTCATAACTAATACTCAGCATTTTAATGTCCACTCCTATAGTGACTGCCTGTTGAGCAGAGCCTGCTTGGTCATAACTTCTGATTCCAATGTCATAACTGCCTATTCTCTTTTAAGCATTTTCTGCATCGTGTTACATTCAGTTGGAGATTCATTCTAAAAGCATTCACAGCACAGGGAAAATTCATTAAAATATTGAGCTTCCTCAAAATGTCACTTAAAGGCCTGCTTAAAGCTGCCATGGCTGGTGCATGCTGGGATAGTCATTAACAGGTCTGCTGACAGCTGGCCTCCACTCCCTAACTTAATTCTAAATTGTAGTGTTCAATATAAAGTTTACCTTGATTGTCAAACAAATAGGTACTGTATTCACTTCATGCTGTTATGCTGCTTTGGTACATTATAATGTATAAAGTAATTCAGTACAATACAATACAACATTACTCTATTGTTATTGGAGACACAATGTACAATTAATTCACAATTTACTACACACATGTGAAAACTTATTATGTTACCTTTATACATATTACTGGGGAAAGACTGCAGTGAACAAACTGTTCTTAAGAACATGTGCGGGCAGGTCTGAGCCCTGGAGACCAGCCCTTGCAGCACATTAGTTTCCTCAAAATCCTTAAAAAACGGACCCCAAAAAAAGCCACTGTTTTCCATGGCTTACATGCATGCATTCCATCAATTAGATTCTGTCTGTATCACTACGGGGTAACACTGTATTTCTCTCTCCAGTTTAAGTGCCTCTACAGCTTGAGAGGAACAATGATGTTACGCCCACAGTTTCTGCATCTCCATTTATAGCATAAAGGAAGTAAAAGACCAGAGGTGTAAAATCTAGGGGTCAGAAAGTAAAAGTCCTGCCATGTGTTTCTTCCACCCATTAACTCAGCCAGCTGATTTCACGGTTTAGTTCTACGTCCTGGCTGAAGAATTGGAAAATCCAGGTGATTGGAACCAAATACTGGGGAACCACTTTCTGAACCCGGATTTTACACCTCTGTAAAAGACACATAAGTCTAAATATATATTTGCAAGGATTTGTTAATTATAAATAATATATACTGGACCTATCCCCCAATATAATGGACACAATTACTTATTTTTTATGTTAAGTCTTTTTAATAATTATTTTTAATCACTTTACATTTTACGTTTAGAAAATTAAGTGATATATTCTTAACCTATACATGAAATAACACGTAGCCTACATTAGCCTATATATTAACATCTTCCATGTAAAGCGGGAAACCTCATTGCCTTAGACAATACCGCCACCTTCTGGAATGCCAAAACACTCACACTAGTGATAAGACCATACCATAGTTTCAGACATTAGTGAACCATGTTTGCTTATCACTAACCCCCCCCCAAACATGTCCGCTGTTCCTTAAGCCTTTTGTTTACCATTTTATCAAATTATGGATATAAGTTTTACAGCAATCTGGATGAAACTACTCTTCCCTCTCCACAATGGGGAAACAATGCCTTACATACAGTGGAGATGACCTCTGGCCCCTCGCTGTGTTTGTTTAATTGAAATACAAGGCAATATAGGATCTGCATCACTAAATATATATGGCAAATATTTTATGGGAAAAGGGGAGCAGCAATTAGCATTTTCTAAATGAAATGCTGGTGATCAATTATGCATCTGTGGTACAAAATACTTAATCTTTCAAATATTTATACACTTTTAAAGCACAGAAGGCTACAGATATTATAACCAAAAGCATGTATTTATCCCCAGATAGGGCTGTTACTTGGCATATCCTTCATCGGGGCAACTGCCTTGTAATAAAAATGAATTAGCCTAATTTACTAAACATGTACAGATGTCCTAAATATATAATTAAGAGACAAAAGACTGAAGTGAACCGAAGCTTTGAAAAATATGCTTAAAAGTTTGAGAATTTTTACATCATTTTGGGAGAATTACAATGTGTTTTGAAGATCATATCCTGGCTTGATTCAGGCATACAGGCCATAGTTCTTTCAGAAATTCAATCTGGCTGTTGAACTCTAGAACAGGGATCAGCAAGTAGTAGTCTATGTGCAGAATTTCACACTTGAGACAATGCTTTATGGTCAACCAGTAGCCTCCTAATATCCTCCAATTTTCATTATATATTTCTCTATTAAGCATCATTGAAATATTTGCTTAACAGCACTCCTATGTGGATATGAATACGCTCAAAATGCAGCCACCCCAGACCAAACAGAGCTTATGACCAGAATGGAGAGATGAGCTTGTGTGTCCTTGATTGGGCACAGAGCAAATCATGCACAACCCCAGAGCATCGTGCTCCCTGTCCACCAATACCACTCCAGCACAATAGCCTCACAGACACACATGCCCAGCCAGCACACTGCTGTATCTGTCCATGCACATTTTAATCCTCGCTTAATTCATGCATTTGTATCTCCTTTTCTGAAAGGAAATTGATCAGAAATGGCATGTTAAAAGTTCAGGACAGACATAGAGATCCAGAGTGGAGTGGCATCGATGTCACCAGTAGAGATGTATTGCAGTATATTAAAAGACCTACGAAAGCTGGACCAAATTTTAATTAAAACAAATTGAGGCCAAAGCAAAATGTGTATTTTCACTGTCGGGTTAATCTAATCTGTCTGAAAATCCCAATAGCTTGGCTATTATTGGATTTAGCGATTACTGATTTAGCTCTATAAAGTAGGATAGGCTACCTCGTCATTTTATGAAGATCGCAATAAAAATAATGCATTTAAGCCCACCGGCGACTATAGTTGCCAAAGTGTATGATTGCAATTTTCCACTTATAAATAAATTTCTAAATGTTATACATGTTTTATATATCAATGATATGTGAGTAGACAACTTAGAAAACGGTATTAAGAAGAAAAAAAAAGTTTCCAGGTCCTTCCTGTCACATGATGTTGTTGAGTTCCTGGTCCGCCTTCCTGAGAGCATGGCGAAGACAAACCCTCCCAAGAAATGGTCATTTTCATATAATAATGATGTTTTTTTTGTTGACACATATATATCTAATAATCATGAAAGTCTCTAGAATCACCCAAACAACACAAATATTACATTGAATGTATAGTTTTTTGTGTATGGAATCATTTATCCAAGCGGCAACCATAGTTGCCGGTGGGCAAATGGCTTGTAAGTAATAATGTGAAAAGTCTAGCTGGCTAGAACACACAATAACTGGAATTTATTCACGAATTGGCCAGATTTAGCGACCGGTAGCTAGCTAGCTACCCTTTCACTGAAATGCACAGCTAGCTGGCTAGCTAGCTACGCTGCTAATAAGGGGATAATATCACAACTTAAAGCGTGTTTTATTGTGAATTGTTATTTGTGTTGTGACATTCTCCCCTTGTTAGCAGCGTAGCTAGCTAGCCAGCTAGCTGTGCATTTTGAGCGACTGTGCACTGGAATAAATCGACGATTCTTTCCAGTCCCAAAATCAATCCAAAGTTCCTGGAGCTCAAGATTTTCAAATATGCCAATGGCGATAATGACCACACCACTGTCGACAGTACAAACCATCACCTTTGAATGCCCTTCACGTGAGGCATCAAGAATACGAAGAAACATTCTACCATCCGCTTCTTAGTGGTTGCAAGGGGAAATGTTTTGAAGATCAGTCTGTGATCTGCCAACAGTGGCACTCACCAGTGTCATCCTTTGTGGCATATAGATGTATTCCAGGGATACCAGCTGGTGCCTGTGTGACTTCATCACTTAGATATCGAAACAGGTCAACTTTGTTTTCACGTTTTTGTAGAAAGTGCTTCCAACCTTTGACAATAGTGCGGGCAACCTTTGATCCAGATCCTTGCTTTTCTTGGGTTTGCAGTTTGAGACAGTTTGGGATACGTATCCAGAAGACAAAGTCCAATCTGCTAACATTGCCTTGTGCTGCAGACGAGATGAAGTGGTGGGTAACATAATCATCAAATGTCTTTGCCTTAGTTGGTTGCACCATGGGAACTTGTCGCCCAGGACTTGATAGTTGAATCAACAGCATCTGTTGACGCTTTTCTGAAGGCTCTCCCCTTTGATATTTTGACTACACAGAATGCATTCCGGCTCATCCCGACTAACAGCTGCACTGACAATTGACCTCGTCTTTTTAGGGCGCTGCACCTCAGCTTGTGCTTCAGACCTTCTTTTCAGTTTCAGTTCAGCACGCTTCACCATCGTTTGATTATAGTTCGTTCTGCAGCTTTTGTGATACACAGCTTTGTTAGAAAGCATGCTGGAGGCACTTAGCACTTCCATACCATTTGGCAGTGTATTCCCATTTTCGAGATCATGAAGGTCCATTTCTAATGTATTGTATGCAGAATGAAATCGCTTCTGATTGGCAGGGCATCGGACGTCCTCATCAGTCTCTTGCTGACATAAGCAGCACAAGTCCCAGTTCAAAGGCACTTTGGTTGCAATTTCCATGATTTAGTACTTTTACTGATCAGCTGAAGACTGTACTTTACACCAGAGTTCCGAGAAATATCAAATGAAGACAAATGCATAAAAACATAGAGAAAAATTTGGGCACAAATTGGTGGCTCATCCTGTTAAACAAACACAATAGCCTACTATTCACAGTGGTAAATATTATAACAATAGCAGAAAAACAGCAATTACCTTTTCAAAAACGATTTGTAATACTGCACAACCCCACTACAGACGCCATTGTTTTTCGATGGAACCCCGGCGTTGGCTTGCCTTGCTTGCTTTGAACACCAGCAGAGAAGATTCACCCTGAGTGATAGCAGTAGAATTATTGAGCAGGGATCGGTCTGTGGTCTAATGCACTATTCTGTCTCACACAGTAAGATATTTTGATGTTATCTTATCATCTTATTTTCAGAGAAATACACGAGAAATACACAAAGTGCCCTGCTGACATGTTTGGAGAAATATTAGTGACAAGCAGAAGGCAGCTGTCTGGGATGCTCAGCAGTTGGCTTGCTTCGCTGTCACTACAACCACTCTAAGGACTGGGCAAGTCCTATTTTTATTTGTTTTATTTAGTTTACACTGGTCTTATTCAGCCTTTGTGTTTAATGTGTAATCCATGCAAAAAAACGCTTGCCCATCCATGCACTGGTATTAGTGCCTTAATGAAAGTGCTGTTTTAAGAACATCGGCATGTAGTTTGCCATGCTCAGGTGGAAGGAATACCCTGCAATGTCAGCTGAAGCCAAACCAATCATAATATGACGATGAATTTTCACTGGACGTAACTCAAAATCAAATGCCAGCTCGGTTTAAGTGCTAAAATATGTGAAACAGCACCTCTCAGAATGTTCCAAACCCCCTAAAAGCCTAAAGTAAGAAAAGGTAAAAATTGACAAAGCGTAACATAAGATCAGGACATTTGACCACAGTTGGAGAGAGTCCTGTGAACTATACTGTATGTTCTGGCTGGTATGTGGGCATGTGTGATCGAGTACATGCTCAGTTTTATGCTTCAGGCAATGCATGTTTGCCTGTAACATATTTTTGGTAGAAAGAAGGAATCTGCACACTGTTCCATACATAGATTGCTGTTAGTTATGATATATTATATTATTTACGCATTTTATTTATTATGTTTATTCATATATTTACATATTCATTTATGAGTGTGTGTACTTCTGTAACTTACATAAGTATCTGAAATATCCTTCATCATACGCAAAAAACTGTCTGGGTATTGAAAACATACACTATAACTGAAATAATAATAAAAAAAACTATCCCATATGAGCACAGTGACACCATCATCTGAAGAGAGCAATGCTGGATTGATTTGCCTGGCCTGGGGTAAAATACCGCTCCAGTTATCTATCCTTCACAGAAATTAGTATCATGGGCGGGAACACCAGCGGCTAGTTGAGCAGGTTACAGAACTAGATCTGAGTGAAAATGTGATATTGCAAGCACATTGCAAGCTAGCTGTATATTAGAATTTAATTTATTTGGAGGAAATGCTGTGCAGTCTTAGAATGCACAGTTGCATTTCAATCCCAATTTGTGTTCATTACTACCTGTGGGGGCATCATATTCAGGTCAACCCTCCTATGGCAAGTTCTTATGAATGTATCTTTTAAACTGTACTTTGGAAATGAGGTTTGTGTTCCTGTGGCTGGCTGTAAAATGAACCTGTTTCTTCATCAATTATATCACTCCATTTGTATCTTGACTTTGCCAAATAACTACAGACCACAGTGACTCAAACCCAGGTGAATAAGTTCACCAGAGGTGCCCTAACCTAAAACCTACACCCTAACCTATATACACACATACATCTCATGAACTGTAAATTCGACTGATGTGAAATTTGCACAACACATTGATTGATATTCTAAGTAATATTTAGTATAAAAAATAATTATCTTTACATGAAGCATTGGTAACATTGGCACACCAGTTGGTATGTTGTGCCTTTGTAGAAGACAACTAGTCGAACCCAAACATTATGGACTGACTGGTGTTTTGAAGTAAAAGTAGCATATGCTATTATGTAATATCATTCTCCTTATTGTCACTGTTGGAAAAAAAAATGCTTTTAAAATTAGACAAAGATGCATGTCTTTAGGAAAGTGAATTGTTTTATTATTTTAAAAAAAGTGGAAGAATAAAATCAGTCAGTAAATTCACAAAATGATGATTGATTGGTCATTAATTTAAAGGATAAGTTTGTTTTTGTTTTTTTTGTTTTTTTTACCCAGGCCCTATTTTTGGATAGTCTTGGATGATTGTGAATAGTAGAGACCAAACTTTTGCGGATCGCTTAAACATTGAGTTTACATTGTTAGAAAACATTGATCCCTTCGTTGCCTCCCCAGACACGGCTCCAATATGAATGCATTGGGGCAAATTTTTCAGCCTTCAAAAACCCTGATAAACATAATTTTTGAAAACGGGAAGCACGCGGTATATTCATGTGTCGTACCATGTTCTACTGAACAAAATGGTCACCAACAGAGCATTTTTGTCAAAGGTTATGGGCTTGGGAAATTGCATTCTTTTCATTGTTCTAGCACTTATTCTTGCTACATCCGCACAGTTAGCCATGTACCTCATTACATAGCCCAACTCCTGTGTCTGGTGGTGCTTCAGAAGGAGACCATCTGACACGGGGAACAGCGGAGTAGGTCAGGAATAAATATTTATGTGCTCATTTTCCTTTGATGGTTGCAAATAATCATCTCTGTCAAAATACGCACATCCGATGGTCAGCTAAACGACGACGGATAGGAGTGTTGATATCGTGGTTGTAGAGTGGAAGCTTGTGAAAAGTGAGTTTAGAGCTAGCATTCATTCTATTCCCATTTCCCACAATTGGGAACAGTACACTTGAGAAACATTTTCTAACATATGCTAGTTAGCTAGACAGCTAAAACTCTTAGCTAGTTTGTGATGATGAAGTACACCCACGTTGGTAAGCACCACCTACCTAGAGTGCGGACGTTTACAGCTGGCTGGGAGGTAGTGCTTGGTTTGAGAAAAAAATAGTTTCAACTCAAATAGAACATTGCTTTTGTTAAAAACAATTTCTGAAAAAATAAGTTGAGACTCCTATGAATATACTGTGAGCTTCCCGTTTTCTAAAAAATGTAAAAAATTTATCATGGTTTTTGAAGGCCGCAAAAAAACATTTCCCAAATGTATTCCTATAAGTTTTGGTCAACAGAGCTGTGTCCGAATCAACTCCCTGCTATACTAATGATAACTTTACTACACTTTACTACACTGGTTGAGAAAGTTATGTAGGCAAAATGTTCTCTAAATGTAGCATACTTAAAATTTGCGAATGATATAGGCATACTTATTTCCGGATTTTCACTGATAGTAGTATTGAGGATATTTTTTGCATACTGCGTACTAAACAATATACCGAACACAGGACAGAGGCTGCAGTAGATAGTGATGCGTTGTTCGTGAATGATTCATTCTTTTTGAACAAATCTTTTTGGTGAATGAAAGGAACTGACTCACCACTATGGCTGTATACTTTTTTTTTTTAACAAGCACATTCAGTAGCACACCTATTTCGGTCTCATAAATATGACACTCAGCTTCGCTTTGAAAATGAGACGCAGCTTTGCAAACATTTTCCTTCATCAACAACAATGACATGTGAACATGGCCGCGCAAGGGTGGGATGTCTTACGACACGTCCACAGTTGTTGTTGTTGTTGAAGGAAAACGTCAGCAAAGCTGAGCCTCATTTTTAAATCAAAGGTGCACGTCATATTTATGGGACTAAATTACTTGTTTACTTCCTGAAAAGTATGCTCACAAATACACTCAGCGTAACCCGAGAAATAAGTATAAAATTTAGCCTACTTAACAACTTTCTGATCCAGGACTAGGTCTAGTCTCAACTCAACCACAGCCATTATATTCCTATTCAAATATACTAGGGTAGGTCTATATATAACTTATCACCACTTTGTTATTCATTCTAGAGGTCGACATTGCTTTAACATTGGTGTATACCTTACTGAACATTGTACCCTACACGGCGATGATGCGGGAGACCGACACAACGCGATTCACACCTTAAGTTACATAATAAAAATAAAGCCTAGGTGGCACATAGCCTACATTTATTAATGGACATTTCATTTTATTTGTATTTGGTTTAATTATTGGCTATTTGATCCAGGCTACCAATTAAATATTGTCATTGTTTTTGATATTATGCTTTTCCTGTTTTTAGACTGATTGTTATAAGGTACCTTAAAATTTATTGTAATTTAAACTGAATGATTACAATTAAACAATATGAAATATTTTGACAACAAATGCGACGGTTGAGAAAGTTGCGTTTAATATTCACCATTACATATTTATCTACAACTGAGCAATCCTCTTCTTGTATGAATCTAGCTAACAAAAAGCAATGTCAAACCCGCATAAAAACCCAGGTCATGTCCAGGTTCACAGGTCGGACCGCGGTCGGATAACGCAGGTTGACCCAATTCACACCAACGGCAAATGCGGGTTTTACCTGGGTCATTGCTTTGGTGTGAAAGGGGTATCAGTTAGCCAGTGTGACAGCATCTTAATACGCACCAGCAATCCTGCTGGTCAATCGGGCTCCTGCAAAAGTCTGCAGTCTTTCTTTGATTCATGTCTTACAAGCCCGACTTGTGTGATAGGAAGCAGTGGTGACTTCACGTGCTTCTAAGGAAAGCACACACTAGTCTACTCTACACCCTCCCTGAAGGACTGTGGAGGTTCTAGCTGTTATAAAATATGATTGGGTCTTCCAAATTGGGAAGAGCAAGAGGAATAGGCTAGCATTTAAAATATTGCGGGAAATTATTATCAACTGTATCATTTTGGACACTAACATTATCAACAGCACGACCACAGACAAAATAAAAACATTCCCCTATAGACTATCCCATCTAGAGCTCAGCTGACAATAACATTGGCTTATAAATAAATGCAAATAAAAATTGTGTGCTGATCCCACCTTCTCCAGACATTAGGAAAGCCCTAATTAGGACTAATATTAGGCTACTATTCAACCAATGTTTTTAATTTAACACAAACTGTATAAGTATTTGTTAGAACGAAAATGTTTACTATAGTTTTAATGAGATGCATGTTCTTCAGTGACAGTTCTTAACCAACCACTGTAAATTGCTTTGTAAGATAACTAAATGAGCATTATGTGGATTTACATCATGTTTCTGTTAGTTTTCTTTTCTTTCGTTTTAAACATGTATAAAAGCATCCAGGGGACGCCTGACTATGTATTCGGCTTATATGTCTATACCGGTAAAACTCTTTCACTTTTTAAAACATGGTTCTGTCATTCTGGAATACAGCGCCCATAAAGTTATTAAATATATTAGCAAATAAAATTTTATTAATTCAGTCGTGGATTGGTTCAAAAACTATTTGCTGCCATTCTAAGTTCTCCTCACTTTAAAATACAAGGTCCCAATAGAAGATTTTCAACCAGCAAGGTGTGGAACAACATAGGAATGCTGATAACTAATTCATGCCTGAGCCATCTACAAGTGAAAAACAGGATACTTCTCTTCACCGCTCAATCCACGCCCACAGACGATAGCAGCCTACATAAATACGCACCTGCCAGCTAATGCTAACACTTCCACTTTCCAGGCATAAGGTTAACAGCATGAATTCGTAGGTCTATACACAATATGTTGCTAGCATGGTTTTGGCGAATTAATTTTAGTTCACAATCGTATTGCTTTGTATAGGCTACAGTCGTGCCTTCTCACGTGCATGCACTTCGATTTGACTGCACCTGGCTCTGAAGACGTCTCAGGGGCTCGTCGTCGTTGCTTGTTGTTCCGTTGTCAGGAATTAAAAAATGTTCCGGAACAGAAACGTGGATGGATTTAACTTCAGTAGTGGATCACCGTTGCCAGGGGAACTGGCCAGCCCCCAAAATGAACCAAATTCGCCTGTTTCTGGGTTCACACAGGCGACGAGTTTAGAAGACGGTGACATCTCAAACAACAGGAACGTACAGCTAATACCAAAGGCTTCCACTGGTTAGTCCAGTAATATTTAATTAACCTTTGCTCGCAGCCCTCGTCAAAATCATTTTAATTATGCATGTTATTAAGTGGAACATGATTATTCCCCAGCTTGCATTACTTTATATTTAAAAAAATGTTAGGCTTCTGTTTTTTTTAACGAATTCATAAACTTTTAAGATAAAGTTGTAGCCTACATTTGTATTTATTAACTCTTAAAACATATGCACTTTGATGTGCTGTGGTTATAAACCGTGGCCCTAAAGTGTAGTGCTTATGCAGTTAACTAAGTTGATCATAATGGGATGGTGTCATCGGTGAGCGTGCATTGTTCGATATGTATTTCTTTGAAACAACTAAGAACACATCATATAGCACCTATTTACTATTATTTAAAACATCCAATTGTGAATACCACAATGTTGTGGAAACAGCTCATTTATTTCGTTACTTTTTAAGGTTCTAAACTCTCAAACAATCAATCGGAAAAACGGTACATGGGAGTCCGTGTGAGAATGCCAGTCAGAGACATGCTCAGAAAAATACGAATATCCAAGGGACAGGATCCCAATCCAATGCAGGTATATTCTTACGTCATTCTTAATGCTCAGTCTGGACCACGTGATATGTCCTGCAATTACTGATTTTGTAATTAATTTCTTTCCTCAAGGGAACCCAGGGAAAATCATCAAGGGCCACAGGTAAGCATGATCACTGCAATGTACAGGTATATGCAAAATATATGGCCACATATTTAATTATATACGGTATTTGAATAAAACATTTACATATATGGAGGTATTCTGACTGTATTTTCCAGTACATGCCAATGTATTGCCATTTTTGTCCAATACACATCATTGGTGTATTCAGATGGTTTTGCCTTAAAAAATAAAACAGAACAACTTGGTATTATTATATGTGTATTTGTATATATTCTATACCTTCCATTGTTACAAATGACTCACGTGTTACAAATTATGTCACTGTATATGGAGAGGTCTCTGTATATGGAAAAAAAATATTTTTTTTGCCTGAGGGGATCATTTGTGAATTAAAGAATTTTACATTTGTTCCAGGGGAGAAAAAGCGAGTAACATCAAGTGGAGATCGCAGAAAGAGGCTGGTGAGTTTAAAAAAGAACAAATTATTATTATTATTATTATTGTATATTATTGCACATAATGTACTCAATTGTCCTGGACAACATAAAATACATACCATGAGATAAACACAATTGTTTTATTTTAACTAAATTGCAATTCGACAATGGACATTCATGGGGATTAAAAGATTTTAAAATTTTTTGTTTCCAAACATCAAATTATGTGGTGGTGGAACCTATTTCATTATATTTTGGGGTTTCTCTTTTTTGAGTCTCATGCTGAAATAATCTCAAATCAGAACTCGGATATCTAGGCCAAAAGGCCTGGCTTGCAGTTGCAGTGAGGGGCTTCAGACTGGATGGTCCTGTAGGAGCCCCCAATTCAGCCTACGCTACTCTAAACTACACTATTCAATTGAAAACAAGAATACCTTTAAGAATATCAGACCCCCAATTTCATTCTTGATTACAATATCAGGAAATAACAGAAGGATCCCTGGTTTTGTTTAAAGCAAGTTTTTTACAAAGAAACATCTGCAGTCTTTTTGTAAACAGACCCTGAAAAGTGATGAAATAACAAAAGCAAACATAATTCCTTCCAGAATAAACGGCAAACGAGTCTGGAGGACCTAGCAATCATCGTGGAGATTCTTGAGGAGGATCTCAAAGCCAGCCAAGTCCACAGACAGCCCCAAAATGAGGACAGCCTTTCACCTCAGCACTGTCCCGACTGGCAGGAAACCACTTGGGGGCTCGACCTGCCCTGTTCCAGCCAGGGAAACACAACCCCCCCACCTGAGACGTACCGTTGCCCCTCTGAGCCGTCTCCCACCGGCTCCCCAGAGAATTACACCTTCCCACCACCTTCCCTGCCATACAGCCACAGCTCCATCCCATCTGACAACCACAGGGGGTATCCCGGCAACGAGGCAGACGAGAGGTTCCACGTGTCCCAATCCCAGGCGCCCTGCTCCCCCTGCAGCCCTGAATACCACGCCCCATCCCCGCCTGAGCCCCTCTTCCACAGCCCCCAGCCCCCCTCAGAGAAAGAGAGCTACACCAAGGGGCTCGAGGAACTGGGGCAATACTGGAATGGCACGTCCTTCTTCTGGTTTCAGCTGCAGAGAGAGGAGAGTCTGCTGAGTGGAGTCTGTGATGAAGAGCTTCTTGCCTCAGACAGCAGCGGGAGAATGTGAGTGGCCCTTGGTATATTTAAACATCAGATTTTGTTGTTGCAGCACCCATTATTTTAATATCCATGCACCCGAATTGGGTGCGTCTAATCACATCACATTGTACAGTATGACATGCCAAGAAAAGGAATAAACCTTCCACAGCCATTGTGATGCATAGGCTGAAATCTGAAAGCGAAACTATGCCATGTCCGGAAACTTCATGAAGCATTACGTTACTTGCAACATTGAGGAGATTTTAAGATTGTATTTTTTTTCTGTGGGTGTGATAGCATTACAGGCTATTGTGTGATTCAATAATAACCATGTTCCATCGAAATTGAATAATCAGATTTCCCAGTAAAGAGCAAAGCCAAACAAACATTATTTTGTCATGATAGGGGCCAGTCTGCGATATGTTTATATTCTAAGGAAATATTACTCATCCGATTTCCTTTCAGTGTGTTGACTGAGTGAGTCACGAACGCAGCGCACATGTACAAAGACACAAGGCTAAGCTTTGAGATGGAAAATCATGGTTTCATTGTAATGTTGAAGAGAATGCTACAGATTTTCAGTCATGTTCATCAGAAGGAGATTTTTTAATAGAAGTGCTGCTATACTGTTCCACTTCTGATTGAACCTCTTCTTCTACTGCAGGGGTTCCCAAACTCTCTTAGTTCACCATCTTCTCTGTGAGCATTTGTATTTACAGTGGACCACCCCTTATTAAACTGTATGCTCACATATATTCAAACATGAGTTGTTTTCAGCACTTGTCAAAACAACTGTGACATCGCAGGTGCAGTGTGCAATATGACTGCCGTGAATATTTATGGACAGCGAATTGTATATACAGTAGTTTTTATTTTTCACATCTCACAGTCCCCTTCTATAGCATGCCAGAGGGTCCCCGACCCACAGTTCTGTCAAGTGCTGTGGTAGTGGAAAAAGGGGAAGATACTAACATGTAACATATCTCTACAGCCTACTGCACAGAGTTGTGAGCCAGGGCAAGAGAGCCACTGTTTACAGCATCGCCAAACGGATGGCTGCCATGGGCCAGCTGCATAGCAAAGACGCTGAAGGCAAGGTACTGTACTGCTAGACACCAAAGAACAACTGCCGACTGCCACACTTTATTTATGCCATTTTATTTAGGTTGTGCGTGTACAAGTTGTATAGTTGTGACCCCAAGTGGAATGATATCAAAGTCAGGGTATACTTTTAGAAGCTGAAACTAGATACCGCCACGTTAATCAATGGTTACTCGGAAGTTAAGACTAAGTTAGCCAAGTTGTGGATGCTTTGATGCAGACGTCTCCTCTGTGTTGATACCGTGTGTCTCCCCTCCTGTTCCCCCAGACTGCCCTTCACCTGGCCGCTCAGAGGAACCAGCATCTGATGGTGGCAGACCTGCTCCTGCTTGGGGCAAGAGTGAATGAGAGGGACAAATTTGGCAAAACGTGCCTTCATCTCAGTGCAGAAAATGGATATGTGAGAGTTGTGGAGGTAAACACACAGACAAACAGTCCGTACAAAGTCACCTGTAATCTGAGCTCCACAAAACATATTTACTTTTTCCTGCTTGAGGAAACCTTCTTATTGAAGTTTTTTTAAGGATAGAGTCTATAAAAGAAACAGTAGGCCAGTATTATCACTTTGTGACTTTGTGCATTTCCATGGAAATGACCATTCATGTACAGTATGACACCATAATAACCTGCAGGACAGGTTATGGCAGTTAAGACCAGAGACTGTTGGCAAAACTACATTTTCTTTAAGCATGTGGTATTTGAATGGTTTTAAACAAATATTCAATTTGCTGACTAATAGTACATACAGTGCCCTCCACTATTATTGGCACCCCTGGTAAAGATAAGTAAAAAGGGTTATAAAAAATTCACCGTTTGGTGAATTTGCTTAATCTCACACTGAAAAAATGAGAAAAAATCCAACCTTTAATTGGAGTTAATTTATTATGAAGAAAAAAAAAATCGCTCATCAAGAAATAATTATTTTTTAACAAAACCACATTGGCCACAATTATTGGCAACCCTGCATTTATATATAGAATAAAGTAATAATTTTTAATATTTAGTCGCATATCCTTTGCATGCCATGACTTCCTGATGTCTGTGACCCAACAACATCAAAAGACTCTTGATATCTTATTTTCTGGTACTCTTACAAGCGATACTATAACATCTCTGCATTAGAATGGATTTCTATGGGAATTTGGTGGTGGGACTAGATTCAGCTGTAAATTATGCTGGAACAGTATGGAATACATGGTTGGTAAAATGGCTGTAAGTCATCAAGGTATCAAACAAGCCTCAAACCATCACTCTGCTGCCAGATATGCAGTAGATATGGATGGATCACTTTAAGGGTTGTTTCTCCTGACAAATGTTCCTATTGAACTCTATGGAAAAATAAGTCAGGAGAAGAAACCCTTCAAGTTATCCATCCATTGTTTGATACGTCAGACCCTTGATGACTTTGAGCCATTTAGCCAAACATGTGTTCCATACTGTTCCAGTGTAATTTACAGATAAATCTAGTCCCACCCCCCAATTCCAATAGAGATCCATTCAAATGCAGAGACGTTATAATATCGCTTGTAAGAGTATCAAAAAATAAGATATCAATATCTTTTGATGTTAACTAACAATTGCCAAAGTTTGTACAGCTGAATGCATCTCGCATTTGTATGATCAGAACCTGCATAATCAGAGCTGATCAAATATTCTGCATTTGATCAGCTGTGATTATGCAGGTTCTGGTCATACAACAAATGTCTAGGTTGATGTAATCCTATGTGAAAAATATCATTCCTGCTGGTTGCATATTTAAAGTAAATAGACTGCTATTTTTGGGAGCTTAGGTAATTCTATTAGGATGATAGACTTTTATGACAGTTCAGGGCTAGAGTGAGAATATTATCGCATGTAAAAGCTTCTTCAGGTTTTACCTTCTTTATTACAGGTGCTGAAAAGCTTTATGAACAATGGGATGTATGTTGACGTGGAGGCAAGAGACATAAATGGTACAGTTGAATTTCATTCAAAGAAAATATTTTTTATATTTTTACAAAAATTATTTGGCACTGTCCAGACAGATTTTTGCATGTTTTATTTTTTAACTGATAAAATCAGTCTGGTCATTCATTACATGTACATGGAAATTAGTACATGTAGGGCCTGATTTACTGAGACCTTTAGCGTGTGCAAAACCATTTAGCACAGACAAAACTAATAACACAACCAATGATTGGTGCAAAACAAATACTATGACCAACTATACAAAATGTTTTATTGGTTTTGCATGTGCTAAAAGGTTTTACACACACTAAAGGTCTTAGTAAATCAAGCCCGTAATGTACTGACACGCGTGCATTATGAAACCGTGAAATGTAATGAAAAATTGCATGGGAAAGTTTCTCAGACCCTTTTTTTGACGCGTGGTCCCTCCGTGTTGCTGTTTGGAGCAGGCCTCAGTGCGCTGCAGTGTGCAACGCTGGCTCTAAATGCGACGGTACGGGAGCTGGAGAGGAACTGCAGCCCCAGCGAGGTCCGCTTCCACACACTGAGGAAGGAGCAGCTACTGGACACGCTGGATTGCCTGCTGCTGATTGGACAATCGTCACACGCCCAGGTAACGAGCGCGCCATCGCAGTGCCAGCTCATAAAACAGGAATGCAGTAAGGACGAAAGGGACCCAGCACAAACAGGCTACGGCATTACAAAAAATATAACTAATATACACATTATTTATGCAAAGGTGTATCTATTTTATATTTTGTAAAGATCTTTGATAAAAGAGAGTAAAGTTTGCGTACACATTGTGCATTTTTAGTATTCACAATTATGGTTTGTTCAACATGTCCTTCATAATGCTGCATCTTTAAAGGATTAGGTCATGGAATTTGAATGCGTTTGGAAAGTGTACAATTTTCAGGGCAAGTTCAAATTTTTTTTTAGAGTAGGTGTGTGTGTAACTGCAGGCGCAAATTCCAGAGCCCGGCCTCCTGTAAATGCACGAATAGATTTAGGATTAAGGAATGATGAATTCATACACTTTGAGAAGAGCACCTGAAGCTAAAACATTTAGGTGTCATTTTAGAGAAAAGAATGTATTCTCAGTCAGTTTCAGGCAGGATTACTGCCTTGAAGACCGCTGACATTTTAACTATTGTGGAAAAAATGTGTAACTATCTGGGGAGGCTTGTCGAAGCACAGAAATTACATAGTAGATGTTCAGGGAGAGGAACATAAAACTTAGACTTAGTCTCCTTTGATAAATGCATGTATGAGGCAAGTTTCACATTGTACAAAACAATCACGTGCTCCCAGAGTAGAGTGATAGCCTTACAGACTAAACTAGTAACTAAAATATTCTCCATCGCACACAAAAAATGACTAGGCCAATCACAGAGTCACTACTAATGATAGTAAAGCAAAAAAAGGAAAATTTCTATCCACAAAAATGTGTAAAATTATTATTATTTTTTTTAAAATCCTTGTCCTCACATTCATGTGAGTTGTAATATAAAAACCTTTATTTAGACAGAGTAAAGGATTACAAACAACCTACACATTTCAGCACATTTTAGAAATGTTTTTGATTAGTCTAGAGTAGTCTTTTTGTGCAATGGTGGATAATGTAGTTACTTACAGAAGTTATTTTGTGGTTTAAAGCAAAAAAACACATTTCAGCCTACTCCCAGGCAGCTTGTACAGAAATGTTATGTCTCCAGAGGTTGTAAATTAATGTATTACCTGATTGTTTTTTTTAACTATGTTTAATATATTCTTTTTTTGGTTTGAAATTTTTCCTATGGCACATGCTAGCCAAAACCACTGTCTTCAAGGAAAGAAGGAACAACATGATATAACTCTGATATTTTTGCCTATAATTGTGCTTAAACTAGTGAATTAATGTATTCATATGTACAGATTCTGGAAATATTACTTTGCTGTACAAGCTGCTGTGGAGTTACTTGAAGTGTATGATCACAAACCCCCAATACCCAATACCAGCCATTGTAAAGCCGACAACGCCTCGATTAAATTTGCTATATTTCAGCCCTTCGCAGTAAAGTGTCAGTTTTTGTAAGCAATTGGAACATAGGCATTCACACTATGCCATCGAAAATTCTATGGTTCAAAACTAGCATGTCATAAAGTCGTGCAAGCACACATTGCAGGCATAACTGACTCACTTTCTTTTTTTAATGAAAGTAGGACATTCACATCTTACTGAGGAGCACTAGTTTTGTCCTTTGTAAGCAACCAAAATATTTGAACTGAAATGAGAGGAATGCAGTGCTGAACTGAACTCTCTAATCTGGATCTGAAAGTCCATATATAACCATCCAGACTGTCCGGGAAACGACAATACTGCCAAAACCTCCCATGTGTTACATTGAGAGTTTAAAGCACAACTGAACTTTGGGTTGTGTAGCTACCTGGCCATGAGTCCAAATGGCAAATGGTGGCGAAATATGTTCGTTAGTTGCTCTGTGCTCCCCTGGGGTCATACTCCCAAAATAGGGTATTTGTCGCTCTCCATTCACTTCTATAGGGCAGCTAAAACGGTCTCAAAATGACACTTCTAGCCCGTATACAAACGTGAACGAAGCGGGTTTTGTCAATACAGACAATTACCGGTCCTATTACGTATTTACATTTTTTTATTAAATGGCCCTTTCCTGGCTTTTTCGTATTTTATTTGGAATGTAGATCCGGTAGGTAATTCTTGCGCCAGAAACAGCGTTAATGCGCCGATGCATCAGAATTGCTCCAAATTGTAAGCCATTTTAGCTTTATACTGCTGTTTTCTTACACAATCAAATCAGGATATCACATAATTAACAAGATGTAGGCATACTAAAGCCTCTTGTAGCTCTAAAATCCGTTTAATGGTAACGCAGACATAGTGAAATAGGTAACGTTTCCCGTGGATGAAAAGAATGTCACTCACTGATGATGGCTTCAGCATGGTCCGTCTCTCCTCCAGAATGCGCCCACACACACTAAATGGCCTCTCCTAAGGCGCATTTTAAAAAGAAATGTGAATAATACAGCCTTTATTCTACCTAATTGTATTGGGGAATTTTGTTTAATGTGACAGTTTTATTGTGCAGCCTAGATGCAAATGATTGTTTTAGTTAACTAATCCTAACGCCAGGGCCTATCTGTACACGCAACTGAAACTGGTTATCATACCCACAGCATTCTAACGTGACAACCCGCTCCCGCCCGCAGCTACATAAAAAACGACCGCGCCGCTAAGAACTATGTCGGGACCCACGGGACCCGCGGGAGTCCTGCAGTTATGCAGACCTTTTGCTAGTTTTTTCTGGTAGCTTGCTAACAACATTGAAGAAAATAGTACTTTTATAAATCATTTTAATTACACGAAAAATCTATTCATATTCACATTTGGCAATCCACAAAACATTTATGATTAATTGTTGGAGTTAACAGTATACTAGGCTCATGCACAAGTTGATTGTGAGAAAATTGCATGCAGTTAAGCGTACAAACGGTTTTATAAATCAAGATATTTTTGAACGTACACAGTTTTCTCCTTTTGTGCGTACGTAGGCTAACCTTTTAGTGTAGAACCTGTGCAAAGTTTTATAAATGAGGCTCCATGTCCTGTGGGCCACAGTGTCTGCAGGTATTTGATTTCACTAATGAGCTTACTTCCTGGACCAAGAAGGTAATATAATGAATGAAATCAAGGGTTTATAGTGCAAGGCTGGAGCAAATACAGGCAGACACTGTGGCCTGCATGACCTGGAGTTGAGCAGCAGTCATAAAAAGCATGCAGACATGAGGAAGAGGTTTTAGCTTTTGTTTGACCAAACATTAGAATGGGCAAGACGCGTGATCTAAGCAACTTTGACCATGGTATGCTTGTCGGTGCCAGATATGGTGGTTGCAGCATCATGGAAACAGCTGCCCTCCAGGTATTTTTATGCACTACAGTCTGTACAGTTTACAGAGAATGGTGCGATATACAAAACACATCCAGTAAGAAGCAATGCTGTAGGCGAAACCTCCTTATTAGAGGAGAATGGGCAAACTCATTCAAGCTAAGAGAAAGGCCACAAACACTCAAATAACAGCTGTTTACAACAGAGGTGTGCAAAAGAGCATCTCTGAATGCACAATGTGTTGAACCTTGAAGCGGATAGACTACATCATTAGGAGACCACACCTGGTTTCACTCCTGTCAGCTAAGAACAGGAAGATGAAGCTACAGTGGCCACGTGTTCACCAAAATTGGACGATATAAGATTGTAAAAAACGTCAACTGGTCTTGATTTCTTCTGTAACATGCAGATGGTAGGGTCGGAATTTGGTGTAAACGGCATTAATCTGTGGACCCATCCTGCCTTTTGTGTTAGTGGTCTCATGGTGTGTGTATAGATACGTATATACACTGCCTGGCCAAAAAAAAAGTCGCCCACTCTAATATTTCGTTGGACCGCCTTTAGCTTTGATTACGGTGCGCATTTGTTGTGGCATTGTTTCGACAACCTTATGCAATGTCACAACATTTATTTCCATCCAGAGTAGCATAAGTTTTTGGCTGAGATCTTGTATTAACGATGGGAGAGTCGAACCACTCTGTAAAGTGTTCTCCAGCACATCCCAAAGACTTTCAATGGGGTTAAGGTCAGGAATCTGGTGGCTAATTCATGTGTGAATATGATTCCTCGTGCTCCCTGAACCACTCTTTCACAATTTGAGCCCGATGAATCTTGGCATTGTCATCCTGGCATATGCCCATTGATGAGATAACCTGGTCATTCAGTACATTCAGGTACTTCACTGACTTCATTTTATTGCTGCATAACGTTGCTGAGCCTAGACCTGACCAACTGAAGCAGCCCCAGATCATAACACTGCCTCCAGAGGCTTGTACAGTGGGCACTATGCATGACGGGTGCAATGGCGACTTTTTTTTTGGCCGGGGAGTGTATATATATATATATAATATATATGAGAACTCGTAACCAAATATGTGCTTTTTCCTTTCTGACAGAACTATGAATCCCAGATGATGTGGGATGTATTTCGCCACGGATGCAGCTCACACGTGGACGAAGTGGCAAGTGTCCCACAGAACAAAGCATTCATCTGAGTGAGATGCTGGGGAGGTAAGGCAGTCTAACTAATCAAACGCCTGACTTTCCAAGCTGGCATCTGCGCGCCACTCTTCAGTACGCCTATATCAGCATTGATTTACCTGAAGGATTGTGTGATGCTGAACTAAAAGCAGTCTCTCATCCAGGTGAGCAACATGGTCTGAGTGGTTGGCCCCCAAGAGGCTGGTCTCCAAGTGATTCACCGTTTCCTATCTCTCAAGTGTGTGTCTGCTGGAAAAGGCAGTCCCGTGAACCGACAGTAAATGTTACAGAATTGTGTCCCTTCCTGGAATACCCAGGGACAGAGGGCCATTATTTTACAAGTTAAAGCTTACTCAAATCGCCAGCTACTAAAAGAGATAAACCAATCCAAAAATAATACACAAAAAATGTCATTTCTTTTAGAGGGCTGGTTGAGACCTTGTGTAAAGCAACCAGAGTTCTATGCTGGGTCAAAGCCAGAGGGGTGTCCTTTGAGCCTGACCTGCTTTCAGACAGTGGTTCCACATAAACTGGTTTCTGTGAAACTTCCAAAGTTTGCTACAATAATGTAGCATGTTTTTATGTACGTACTAGTGAATTGATGGTCAATGTGTTTGGATACTGGCACACGTGTTGACTTCACAATATGCTGTAGGTATGTGCCATTGTTTTGTTGCAATATTGTTAAAGAGTGTTTTTCCAAACCTCACTAAGTCAGTTTTGATGAACCATATTTTTCAAGGAGGGTATCATATTTCTGATAAATGGTTAGATATTTACAGTTTTCCTTTTACACTATTATTAAAAATGTGATTTATTTCATGCAAAAAACTCCACCAATTTGAAATAAACTAAATGCTGATGAAAAACACTCTTCAAATTGGTTGCTTCAATTTGTTTAACATTATATTATTTTTGATGGAGGTGTTTGTATGTATACATCTATAGAAAGAAGAGTTGCATATAATCAGTGAAATTGACTTGTACACACATGAAAAATGTAAAGCATTTGAATCTGATGTTTTCTTTGGCTTATTATTAAAAGTTCTCAGTGATATGGTATCCTTGCATGTTGTACACAATTCAGTTGAATGTAATAGTCCATATTTACATGATTTATATTCATTAATTGTATTTTGAAAATTGCTGTACTTTAAGATGATGAACATAACTGATAGGTGATAAACATATGATGTGTATTCTTTGTCACAGACAATATAAAAGGCTGGGAATTTGTTTAACATTAAATGTACTTGTATTGGTGAATTGATGCTTATTTAATTATGCTACGTTAAAATGTAAATCTAATAAAGGGCATACTGGAGGAAAGAATGTTATGCATTATCTTTCAACTGTTCAAATGCCACATTCTTTGTGAAAACTGAAACCCATTTTCCTGAAACTAACTTTGCATTTGAGCCACTTTGGATTTCTTGTTCAGCTGAAAAAACATGAATTTTATATGACTTAAAATTCTTATTCTTACTTAAAAGATTAAATAGAAAAATGTTTTGCCAGAAATATCAGATAATATACAAATTTCATAAAGATATGAAAATAATTATATTACCGCAATTATCAATATCACAATTATTATAATATTCCTGTGGTGCATTTAAGAGGCCCTAGAAATCCTAAGAGCAAGTTTTGTCATATCCAATTACCATAAGATGCTGGAAGGAAAATTCCAGGCTACAACACTGTACATCAGTAATAAATGTTTAGCATGGATGTGCAGTTAATTCCAGGGTTTATGATCTGATATGTGTAATATGTTTTACTTCATCGCTATTCAGAATTTTACACTTGCTGTCCTGCTCCAATGTGTTATTTTCCTACGTTACCTAGAACTACTGTTTTCCCAGGATATATCAAAGTTGTAATTGAATAATTCATCATGGCTGCTTTGATCAGTATCTGAGATTCAAACGGGGTGACATTACATGTTTACTGTTAAAAAAAAAACACTGTCTCACATATACTGAAGAAAAATTAAAGCCTGGAATTCTAGAAATTGCCTATTGTTTTAACACATAACATCAGTATTTGGAAAATAAATGGAAATGGGGAATATCGGTGAACCACAGAAGTGTGGTCATTAAGCATGGCTTTCAGGCTGCCTCAAGAGCTTGGGTTTGAGTTTGACTTGACAAGGTAAATATTTCTGTTTACTTTTCAAAGCTTGACGAACAAAACATTCGCTACTGGAATTTCCGGCTATCCCTTTAGCCTTCCTCAGCATGGAACTGAGCTGGGTGACATCGGGTGATGTAGAGTCTGGTCACGTGTCCGCCTTAATGATGTTGGTCCACACGCCTGGTTGTCGATACCTCCCCCCATCGCAGTTAAGCTTCAGTTGTAGGGCCCTGATGTCAGTGGCCTCCTGTATCCTTCTCTCAAAGCAGTTAGGCTCACAGACTAGGACGTCCCCTCCAGTGAGATCCACCTGATGGCCTGGGGACTCAATGCGGATGGGTTTGGGCTGTGTCACTGAGCTAGGTCTCCGGTGCTCTCCAAACCGCACTTTTACACTGTGGTCAAACTCCCATACGTAGGGTCTGTGTCACAATCCTGTTCCGCCACACTGCAGCGGATGTAATAAACCGGTCCTGTTTTCCTTTATTAGTTTGTCCTTAGGGTTTCCACCAGCAACTCCCGGAGTTTGTTTACGGGTTTAATGTGTGGCCGGATTCCATACAAGTTAAAAACAGGTTTTAACTCCTCCAACAGGCCATTTATGTACCGGGTGACAGAGGCCTTGCTGCGTAGGGCTGGTTGTTAGGGCTCAGAAGGGGGTTCTTTGGGGTGTTGACTGTTTTCAGACATGCTCCAGGGCCCAATTGGGATAGTTGCACTGGGACAGGGCCTTATGAAATGGTGTATCTCCTGGTCCAAGTGCTCTCTGTCAATAATTACCCTCCTGGCCCTATGGTTAAGTGTGTTTATTGCTCCCTGTTTGTGTTGCAGAGGATGGTTCAAGTCCCAGTTGCGGTATTGGTTTGTGTGTGTGGTTTTCCTGTATGTTTTGAATTTAACAGGATCCATCAGGTTGAACCACTGTGAGTGTTAAGGAATATGTGCCAGTGTAGCGTTTAAAAGTTTATTTCTGTAAACACAATACGTACATGTGATCCTACACAGATCAGCTTCCATAAAGAAGGTAAGTATTTATCTGTCAAACCAGAATTTGTGATTTCACAGGAGGCAATAATGGAACCTGTTAAGCTTTGGAGAGCTATTTGTCTGTTGTGTCGCCATCTTCTCATTGGCATAATTAATTTCCAAATTCCTTTTTTTAGTATAAGCCTGCTCCATGGCTACATTTTGTCTGTATTTTACAGTGAGTGTACTGATCCAAAACTGAAGACAGTTTTGATAACCAAGTTAAATCATACAAATTGTGTTACTAGTTGAAAAAAGATGATGTGTGTGTGTGGTGGTGTTGTGGAGGGGGGGGGGGTGAATATTTCAATAGTCAATCTTAACAATCAACTATTAAATGCTGAATTTATTCATCATGCACAATAAATGTAATACAGAAAAACAGAGGCAGGGAGCATAAGTGTTTTCTATACTTAAAGTGATCATATGATCATATGAAAATAAGAACATCATAATGTTTGATCAAAAGAACTGGCAATTCAGCTTGCCTAGGCTTGTCATTTTGCCTGCAGTGAATTTAGCACTGTGTCAACACCCGAAGGGTCACATAGTCTTTTCAAGTTCACACTAACTCAATGTGACAATATAACTCTGTGAAACTGTACTGCCTAGCATTTTAAATATACCATTAAATAGTTTTGGCATATACCCCTGGTTTTTCTTGTATCTTTAAAAAGAAGTAAACGTACCACTAACAAGAAATGTACCATTAGACCACACCCAAAAAACAACAGAGAACAACTTCAAAACAAACGACGGAAAGTGAAAACTGGAGCTTGACAAATGTTTTGGGGCATCCCCAAAAAATGCTAATGGCAGAGAGCAGGCATAATGCTATTTACAATTAGCAGCGCTAATATTCCCTTGGCACATTGAATAACAAACCGTGTCTTAAAAATGTGCATTATCATTGCCATTCTAATCAATCATAGATTATCTTTAAAAATGCATTGCTGTCTACATTTGAAAAACTCAGTCACACAATTATTCCCAGTCATTGTATTTTGGTTATACTGGTTATTTGGTTAAACACATTGTCGATGCAGTTATAGGAGTGTCATGCAGTTATTTTGATAAACACTATTTTGGACACATGGATAACTCATAGCTGGCTAACTGTGCTGAGTAAAAACCCGGAAACTTTCTGAATATGGGACATACTGTATGAACTAGCAAAAACACTGTTCTGGGTTATACTCAGTGCAATTAGCCAGGTAACTCAGTTAGCCAGCTATGAGGACAAGGCCCTGGAAGTGAATGCATCAGGAAGATTCTTATATTGAACCGAAAAGCGCTTCTTTATTTAATGCCCTTCTCCCTGATTCATATCCTTACCTTTTCCTCCTGCAATATAGAAAAAAAAAAACACTTACCCATACTGTTTTGCATGGACAGCTATTTACATTTCAACAAGTCCCAATCTTATCCAAAAAGGGCCGTTGTGGTGTGTGCAGGTCTTTGTTATAGCCCAGCACTAACACATTTGATTGTAGGCTACTTGAAGATTATACTTGTCAAGGTTTTGATTGAAGACCGGGTTTAGTTAATTAGTTCAATCAGCTGTCATAGTGCTGGGCTAAAACGAAAACCCAGCACCCACACCGGCCCTTTCCAAATAAGATTTGACACCCCTGCTTTTAGCCATTTTTTTTTCTTTTTTTATCTTTGCATAAATAATGCAATATAATATATACCTTTGTGTCTCTCTATGTATCTGTCTTTCTAATATATTATTTAAACGTATCTCCTTTATTTCAAACTTTCTCATAAGCCCTCAATTGTGACTGTTTTCAAATGTGTAAATTGGAATAAATATATGCTGCACATCCAGAATATCCCGTTTGAATTTGCATCACTTTTCGTTCATAGTTTTGCATTGTAAAAGTTTTTCCCAAACTAAATGACTGAAATACTGTTATGTGTTCATGTTCAGCATGTCGAAAGTTTAAAAAACTAGTTGAATGGATGGCCTTAGCTTAAAGTACTGTCCATCAAAGTTGATTGTGCAATTCTTATTCTCCGCCCCCCACTTCCAAAAAGCCTCTAATGAAATTATGCAGTAATTGGTCTTTATATGTGATGTATCTCATTGGCATTATAGCACATTCATTCTGCATCTTTCATCTGAGCTGTCTGCATCTCCCTAACCTGTAAAATTACTAAACCACCGTGACCCCCCCTCCCCACAACGCACCTTTCTCCAAGTCCATAAGTTAGAGGGTGTAGCAACCTTGACACTATTCTGTCATAAGATGTTTTTAACTATGAGCATACATCTGCTGAAAATATTGCGGTGCGACTAAAACTTTACCAAATCATACGATCTTGATTTTTATTTCCATGCGCTTCCATTCCATTTCAAAACGATTCAAATCAGTAATTTTCTGTTTTACTGGCACTCAGAGCTGACAGGGAATACCAGAGGAACACCTGCTCAGTTCTCACACACATCTTCAGTCTAAATGATGTGAATTCAAAATTAAATTACTCGTGTGTACTTAGCCCCCAGGGGACTTTCAAAACCAAGATCAGTTTCATGTGCAAACCCTGAATGTAAAAATAACCTAATAGACTAACAGGCCTTTCTTCTTAATTAGGGTAATTAATGTTTTTGATGGCGGTCTTGACTCCATGGAGATGGGTCAAATTTCATATACAGTATATTACACACATTGGGAATTGAGGTTATTCGGAACTGAGATGCTTTTAAAGTCATGTCCTTGTGGTCCCAAGGCCAATATTTAAGTATTTTTTCAATGTCATTTCAGTTTTAGTGTTTTTTTTAAAATACATTATTTAGTTTAACTTTGTACAAGCTGCTTTGGGGTTACTTGAAGTGCATTTTCTTAAACCTCTACATAAACCCCAATACTTTTCTAAGTAAACTCAGCAGGATGTCAGAAACCTTTCTCAAACTATCCATTTAAAATGACTTTCAATTTGTGGTGGACTTTACGCTGACTAAAACTATTTTGCCTAATTTATGTATGTAAGTAACTGTATAATACAGAAGATATCATGGTTTGTTATCCTTTTTCCAATCTATAGGGGCCACTTGGCCCAGCCTGCAGTCTGAGCCACTCGTGACCCCTTCATCTCATATCTTTCGCACATCTGAATTCCCATGTGTGCAGCCTGCCCTCAAGAAACAAATCCTGTCTCAGTGCTTTGCAATGAATTATCCCAGTATTGTCAGCAACAAAGTCGAACTTGTTGAAGTGCTCCCTCTCAGTAAACAATTGTTCCCCTTTCTTTCTCTTTTTGTTGTTTAAGGACCTGAGAATTTACATTTGAACCCTTAACTCCTTTTCAAACTCAGAATGTAAGTCATTATGTTTGTGACTCATCATCCCAAGACAAACTGTTGAGCTGTGGAGCACTCTTTTTGGTGGCATTTTAATTTGATTGTGTTTTTTGGGACTGCTTGAGGTTTTTATTTTATGTTCTGCATAGCTTGATTCTGAATCAATACAGTAAACATACTGCAAATCTTGTTTGTGATGATATGTATTTCTCAAACACATAAGCATGTGTGCAGGCTCACCCTGAGCCACACTTTTAAAGCACTTTCTTTACTATCTGTACTGCGTGAAACATGTCTGTACATGTTAGACATGAGACTGTGGGCCTGGTGTGGGGAGGGATTTACTCAGAACTTTAGTGTGTGCAGACCTTTTAGCACACATACAACCAACAACATGAGCAATGATTGGTTGTGGTATTTATTTTGCACCAAAAAAATTATTCTGCGTGCGCTAAAAGGTTTTGAACAGCATGCTAAAGGTCTTAGTAAATCAGGCCCTGTATGTGCTAAACATGAAAATGCTTATTCATGGCTATATTCTTCCTGTCATATTGCAATATCAATCGACATTTATTTGCACTATATCGCATGACTATATATAAACTGAGAATATGCAAAATGGCGGAGTCTTGGGTTGCTTTGCAAAATTTTAGCTGTGTCCGAATCAGAGCCCTATCTACTGCATCCTGTGTACTCTATACTGTTTAGTACATGACATTTAGTATGCGAAAAATATCCTCCATACTATTTTCCAAACATACTGTAAAAGTGTCGTAAGACACCTTGTGCGGCCATGCTTGTTGTTGACGGAAAACATCAGCGAAGCTGCACCTCATTTTTAAAGAGAAGATGTGCGTCATATTTATCGGACCAAAAATGTTTGTTTACTTGCTGAAAAGTATGCTCCCCAAATATACTCAGCGAAACCCTGGAAATAAGTGTATCATCCAGGGATTTTAAGTACAATAAATTCAGAGAAATCTTTGCATACTTAACAACATTGTCACCCAGTGCACTCGACAAGCATACTCAACAGTATGGAAGGGCGCTGATTCGGACACAGCCCTGGTTTTTCTCACTAGATTGCCACTCCCTGAAGAAGACCGGATTGGTAAGAATGCGTTGCAGCATCCCTGTGAGCAGCTGTAGATGTTTGTTCATTTTCGCTCATTTTAGTCATTTGTTCGGCGTCCCTCTGCTAATCACAAAGGGTTTTTGTCATGTCTAGCGCCAGGAATTATGGGTGAAACTTCAGGGGCAGCTATTATTAATGGACGGCAGAATACTATGTACTAATACGAAGTCTATATGCTTTACTATAAAGTCTGAACAACAGCATGGGTGAGGGGACCACAGAAGACATAGGAATTGTGAAGAAGGTAGGCTCAGCAGAACCTTGCATTGCATTGACACTTCCACACCCCACAAAGAGACATCAAAAATAAAAGATTTATTATTCACTGAGGTGAGGGTAACACAAACCTGTTCCTCATGCAAACCAGCTGCTAGGTATTATTTCAATAATGCTCCTCTGTAAATTAAATAGCCTATTGTTCATTTATTTTGTAGTCAAAGTGAAGTCTTGTGTTCCTAAATTCATCAAATTTAGTACATATTTCACCAATCGCATACTGTAGAATATAATAAAAGCAATAGACTATGTTTAGTACCCTTCATATAATACATTGCAGCCCAGAATGCTGTACAAGTGTAGTCGTGTTTGCGCTGACCTTTCTGACTAATCAGTATCGGGGGTGTATGTATCGGGAGTGACCTCAAATAATGGAGCGCTAGTGAGCAGAAACCCCACATACTAAAGCAGATCTAAAAAACAGGTGGAAGCTGGGGTGGTGGAGGGTAACAGCAAATTTATTTAACACAAGCCGTAAGCAAACAAAGAGCAGCGCGTGAGCGTTCAGAGAGAACCGATTCTTGGCTTAAAAAGGGCGCTCCATTAGAGGTGTGTGCATGTGATTGGTTGAGTATGGACGCGTGGTTGCAGCGAGAGGTTTTCCGACAGAGCTTGCTTGGCGCACTAATCGTTTGCGACGCTCATATTTCATGAGGCTGCCCTATAAAATGTTTTTGGGGAAGTGGGAATAGTCATTTCTCCTGGTCCAAAATACCAATTCAATTGACTTAATAGAAATGGTTACGTTTAGTAACACGCAGGCAAGGAAGCATATCTGGTTTGGCAGCATTAGCAGTGGGCTGTAAACATTTGTTTGGCAATAACTCACTGATGCTGTCAACAGTGTTACCTCAGAGAGTCAAGCACTGAGAGGAGTTACGTGGTCTGACCCATAGCTGTATACCAAGGTGGATGAACTCAAATGAAAGAAACATGCACATAAAGGAGGTTGGGTTGTTCTCGACCACTGGCTGCGTATGAGAAGCTAAGCAGCATTATTGGGCAGATATCAGTGTCTGAAGAGAGCGTATAAAACCTCACTCTAGCACATTTAACAAATGCAAATTGTCCTACAGTAGGACCATGTGGTCATTCAGGTCTGTTCAGATGGACAACAGTGGGATCCCTGCTTTCCACTGTGGCTTTTCTCCAGTAATGCATTTACATGCCATTGTGAATTTAACCCTGATTGTGACACATCCAGGCTGACCATTCTTCTGAATACACTACATGAACATGAACATTCTAATAAAAGAGGAAGAGGTATTTCATCAAATTTGGAGACAGGAAACATTGGTATTTATTTATTTACTTATTTTGGTGACAGTTCTTCACGAACTATTATATTTTTACTGGGTGGCAAAACTAAAATCAGCTTCTAACCAGCTGGCAAAAGTAGTTTGACAGAACAACCTCTTTAACTACAGTGCCCTCCACTATTATTGGCACCCCTGGTAAAGATGAGTAAAGAGGGTTATAAAAAATTAACCGTTTGGTGAATTAGCTTAATCTCACACTGAAAAAATGAGATCCAACCTTTAGTTGAAGTAAATTATTATTATTAATTCTTATTATTACGAGAAAAAAATTCCTCATTGTAGTGAGGTTTGGTCACTTTTATTCAGAATTAATTAAGTTCAACACTCAATTAGAATTCTATACGTCAGGAGAGCCCAACTTGGAGAGCCCACGACAATGGGTTGGAAAAATTACCTATGTTTTATTGGCTACAACTATGAATATGTGAATAATAGAAGCAATAATTGATGTAACATTCTATATATTCTATGACTTAATCTTAATCAGAGGAAATTATGTGATGGCTATATATAGAAGCTAACAGTCCTACCATTAACAAAGGTTAGTTTGTGTTATGGGTTAATGACATGCTAAACTATATTTTGTGGTTAGCTCGTTTTATCAGTCTCATACACATAAAGTTTTAACAGTGTAAAAAAGTGGCTATTCCCGATCGAAACGCGCATAGCAAAACAAAATACAAACAAAAGTAGGAACCAGCAGTAAAATGACCTCAACTGGGTATTACAGGTTTTATGCTAGCCTATCAATTGAGGTCAGTGCTAAATAAAATGTGTTTCAATACTTAACAGTAACAAAGGGAGACATCTCAGTAATCACAACAACAATCCAAAACACCAAGTCCTTACTTACAGCCTTAACTATCGCCAAAAAAACTATCCTCTTACACTGGAAAACTAGAAATACATTAAATACAACACATTGGTTAAATCTTCTAATAGAATACATTTCAAAGGAGAAAATAACTGCCTCTATCCACAATAAAATGTTGCAATTTAGAGAGAACTGGGAACCATTTATCAATACCCTTAATTTACCAATAACCTACAATTCCACCTGAACTTGCCTGTTAGCCAACCCCGCCTTTCTCTCACGCACACATGCATGCACGCACGCACACATGCATCACACACTCATACACATACTCATACACATACATAACATTTCATTATTACTTTAAAAATTTTTTTTTTTTTTTAAAGTAACAAAGGGAGGCCAGTCCTGATTCCTTAAGTGATCTCAGCTTGTCAGCTGGTCCAAGGTCCCGGCAGGTGCGTGGACTCCTGGAGACTTCTTCACCAAAGTCGGGTAGCGACAGGTTTCCAGTCAGGTCGACGTGGACGTGCATAGAACTCCACTTGGGTCTGGCCGCAAGGGAGACAGTAGAGGAACAGTTTGAAGAAACGTGCCCTCAAAACAGCTGTTGAGAATAAACCAGCTTAGTTTATTCTGTGGACGGTGCCAGGCCGACTCTGTCTCGTGATCAGGCGAGATGCGGGTTGGGAAACGCAGAAGTCCGTCAGGGTTTCAGTGGTGCGTCTGGTAGGGGTAAGACAGCGTCTTTCCCATCAGAGCAAAGTTGCTAAAGTTTCATGGGTTTTTATGCTCAAAAGTAACTGACAAGACCAAACCCGTTCCTTTGATCCCAATTGGTAGGTGGCTTTAGGGCACCCATACAAATGATTGGCTCATTTCCTTGGAACCATCAATGAAACACAGATCAGCCATTTCCAATCACCGCAGGGTGTGCGTGCGTGTGTTAAATTGGGGTCCCCCCTCTCCTTCTCAAAAGAGGGGGGAGTTCCTGCCCAACCCAGTGCCTGATCGATCAAGCAGTCTGTGTTCATCTCAGAGTCACATGAAGACGGTTCAGACACTCCATTGTGCCTCAGTCTGATCAGGAGTGTTAATTGTGAATGACTCTGCAGGGGGCCCAGTCTCATGATCAGAAAGCCAGAGTACCAAAATGTCCCTGTGTAACCACTACATCATCAAGAAATAATTATTTTTAACAAAACCATGTACACCCACAATTATTGGCACCCCTGCATTTATATATAGAATAAAGTAATAATTTTTATGATTTGGTCACATATCCTTTGCATGCCATGACTTCCTAATGTCTGTGACCAACAACATCAAAGACTCTTGATATCTTATTTTCTGGTACTCTTACAAGCGATACTATAACGTTTCTGCGTTTGAATGGATCTCTATGGGAATTGGGGGGTGGGACTAGATTTAGCTGTAAATTATGCTGGAACAGTATGGAATACATGGTTGGTAAAATGATTGTAAGTCGTCAAGGGTCTGAGGTATCAAACGAGCCCCAAACCATCACTCTGCTGCCAGATATGCAGTAGATATGGATGGATCACTTTAAAGGGTTGTTCTTTTCCTTGACAAATTTTCCTATTGAACTTTATGGAAAGATAAGTCAGGAGAAGAAACCCTTCACGTTATCCATCCATATCTATTTATTATTATTATTATTTATTTAGCTTTAACCATCTCTGACAGTATACTTTGTGTTGCATGCAGACAACAACAGCTAGAAGTAGTCTCCGTAAATGGACACATGTTTAGAGAGTTATTTGAACAGGATGTGTATGTATACGCAAGATGTGTGTGTGTGTGTGTGTGTGTGTGTGTGTGTGTGTAATAGGATCATATTGCACCTAGATCAGAAGGAAGGTCTCTCACCTCTGTAAAGATCATTCTAGAAAGAAGCTGGGCGCATCAACATCCAAATCTAAATAAAGCTGACGGACAGCTTTGCTTTGACACTTCATTTAGCAAATAGTACAGATTACTAATGGTAATGATGATGGGGGATAAGATAAGATGATTTCGGGTGGCTGCAGTCATCAGGATGAGCATTTGGAAACCTGGTCTAGGGGTGGGACTGTTTAAGTAGGCCTACAGTCCCAAATTGCACACACATACACACACACACACAAATTGATAGATGTCAGTAAAGTCAATCGTGTGTATGCCTTAGGCTTTTACACTCCCTGTAAACCCAACAGAACTCAGGAGGTTTATACCTCTCTCCACAAAAGGAGTCCCCTTGGTTTGTTCTCGGACTTGTTAGGTCGTTTATGTTATTGTGAATTTGTGTACACTCTGAAGAATGTATTGTTTTCTCTTACTAGCATGTTTTATGGATTTGTATGGATACGATGACAGCAGCCTGTGCGACAGTATGCTATCTAATGTTATACAACAATGAAATCCGAACGAGTAACGCGATTGGCCGAGATGCATTCCATCAGTGCTGGTATTTAGCATAACCGCACTGCCAGTGCGTAGACGCGTGCTGCCTAGGAAGCATAAACAGCAACAATAGTTAATCAAAAGTTATTGTTTCAATATTTTTTCATTACTTACTAAACGTTCCGTTCATGTTAGCATTGTCGTATAAAAGCAATAGATCACTGGAGGTTCGTGCATTATTGGATATAATCCACTACTGAGTGTACTTCGCTACTCAACCTACAGTATCGTTGCTACGGCGTCAAAGCAGTGATTATATTTCCAATAACGCGCCCCCTCTCCTGATCTATTGCTTAATTAATCTTCCAGGAGAAATACAGAAAAGTCCTTGGTCAAGCCTGCTTGACTAAAGTTCAACTAAAAACTCAATCGGCCCAAATCATAGAGAACGTAAACAATCAAACGCAGTGGTCCCTTGGGCCTGGGTTTGTGAATAGAGCACAAAAACATATTCCTGGCTTGTGCACAAGTAAACATTTTTTGTGTAACTGACACTGAAAGAATGATGGCTTACTCGGTTGCTGTAGGCGTAAAGATGTCATGATACAAACGCAGGCCAAACCACAATACAGCTTCCGAAGAGACCCAAGAGGAATGGCAGAACAGTAGCTTTACTGTAATAAACTGTTCCTGAGAAGCATTAACATTTTATACAAGTGAATTTCATTGATTGTTGACGTTGAGTTGGATCATGCTTTGAGCCGGAGACATGTTTCAACATTGGAACGGCGAGAGATTGAGTATACTAGAGCTGTGCACTAATCAGATCGCTGTCATCAATGGGATGGAAGTAAAGTGGCTCCGCTGCTCCTCCCACATGTCATGATCACAGCCAAACTAGTTTTACGCTCAAGAATGAAACATGGAGCATATCAGTATACAGTCCATTTTACAAACACATTTAAACAAAATTTATAGTATTGTGCTTATATTTACACATACATTCAAACAGTATAGCATTTAGTATCAGTTTTCATTCCTCCGCACTACATTCCCATAAAACATATCCCTGTAGTCTACCCATCTCCTACATAAGGCTATATAAAATAAACAATACAGAAGAAAATGTATTTGCAGAAAATTGCATTCAGATATTCATAAATCACATTACCATTACTACAAATTAGAAATTAAGAATTTTATTCACAAAATTCTAGTAAGAACTTCCATACACAAATTACATATAATATAAATTACTTAAAATCAGGAAACAGTGAAATACATTTTGCACAATCAGAAAATTGTATTAATCATTGAAATTAAGGTGTTGTGTTGTGTCATTGTTGAGGCAAACAGATGTCGGGACAAAGCTGCTGAGTGCTCTCCTTGTTTTGAAGGATAGGGACCTCAGTCTTCTTCCTGGTGGCAAGATCTCAAACAGATGATTCAGGGGATGTGAGGGAAAGACCATTAAACTTTCTCCTTTTCAATGTCTGCTGCTCGTTTCAGGGTTCTTGTCTCCCTATGATCTTACTACTCAGTAATGTCACCCTCTCAAGCTTAGTTTGTCTCCTATTTAGGGAGCCAAACCAAAATGCTAGGCTAAGGTTCAGTGCTGATCCGATGAAGCAGGTGTAAAAATGCTTGCGGTATTATTGACTGATTGACATTCAATTTCCTGAGTCCTCAGAGGAAGCACAGCCCTGTTTGACATTTGGCATGCTCTCAATGACAACATGGCTCCAAAGGTCAATTTGTTCTCTATAATGGTGGCAAGATATTTTAACTCTTCAACTCTTTCTATTGTTTTTGGGAAGGTAAGGTGTCTCAGGGGGGACAATGTCCTTCTGAAATCCATAACCATTTCCTTTGTCTTTGCCGGCCGCATTCAAGTCTAAAAGAAATTGCATCACACCATTGTTGGAGCTGGTTGATAGTAGTTTTGAGCATTTCCTAAAATTTGGAGGTATTCACAATCAATGTATCATCTGAATATAAGAAAGGTAATCATGTGGTATTTATTCAATTTATTTCACTATGTTATGCCATTCTTCTGTGGTGGATGTATCAACCCGTAGAGATTAGATTTAAACAAGTTTAGACAATCAAGTTTTTGGTACAACCAGATTCTGTCATTCTCCCCAGAACCTGCTTGCCACCAAAATATTTCTTGTTATTTAATCTGGGGTTAAACAATCTTATCTTCCACTGAAACTATTACCAAGAGCTGATTTTTTGAGAGTTATAGAGTTGCTCCCAGGTCACACACTCATATTTATCTTCATGTCCTGTTTCCCGTTTGCACTTTGTGGTGTTATGGTCCTACATTAGCATGACGAGAATAGCTTTGTTTTTCAATATAGAGACAGTGTGGACTGGGTGCTGGTTTTGCCACTGACCAGCTACACTGATAAGACAAGGGGATTCTCCAGGACTGGGTGGGTCACTGACCGCCTGCTTTGAGTTTAGGGACTGCTATCCTGCATGTGTCTGCAGACGTTTCACTTTGTTTTACATTTCATACCAACACTTAGTACATATAGTACTAAGCCAGGCTCACCCCTATCAGAGAAACTTTTTTTTTTTTAATAAATAACAATTGTATGTTAAACATATATACGTACAGTGTGTCTGATACCCTTCCAAGCTAGTTCAAAGGTAGTTCCTGTGTGACTGTCATCTTATTTTTCCAATTATTCTGCAAACCCTTTTTATTTTGAAATATTTTTTATCAAATCATGAACTACATATTTCAGAGAGTGTGGGGAGGATTTTAGCTCAGTACCTTCTGTAATGAATGAATGAACATCACAGGCTTTGTGATTCCTTGTAGAAAGCCACGTCTAATCATGTCAACATCCTGCTTTCAAAGGAGACATATATTCTCTTTATAAAGTTGGTTTGAAGCTTTCAGAATTGATGATTGAAGTTTCTTTTGGCCAGGTTCACATGCTAATTGCATTTCATGTTTCAGCATAGCATAGCATCGGCTCCCAAGAAAGAGCACTCCGTTCTTGTGTATAGATTTATGAGTTGTTACTTTTTGCTTTGATTTCTCACAAAGAATGTAACAGTGGTAAAACAGAATTGAAATATGGTCATGCTGACACTTGGGACACATCACATTTTTTGTCTGAGCATGATTCAAAGATTGCCCAGGTGATCAATTACAATTTATTCCACCAATTATAGTATAATAGCTAATATCTGTTATTCATCCTGCGGCAATCCTTCTTGTAGTGCTGTTATGCAGGTTCAGAACTGTGTGGGATATTGGACCATTCTTCAAGAAGGAAAGCTTCCACATTTTTGAAGGATGAAGGTGGAAATCTATTTTGCACTCCAGAACATTGCCTAAAGGTTCACTGATGTTTAGCTCTGGTGATTTTGGAGGCTGTGAAAGGCGTCTAACGTCACCCTGGTGTTCATGACACCGCCTTGTTTAAGGGAAGCTTGTTGCCAACACAGCGATTGCCTGCAGCCCTGTGTGGGTTACTGCATGCAGCTCCCTTCTAATAATTAAATTATTGGCTATGCCAGCCAGGCCATCTCTGGATCATGGCTGCTGTCCAGAGTGCTGATGAAAAGGTTCAGTTGGATACGTGACAGGAGAGGGAGAGAGGCAAGCACAGAGGGGGTGGGGCAAGCGCTCCCTACATATATATATATATATATATATATATATATATATAACTAATGTCTGAGAAAGCAAAACTATATTGTGATAATGTTCAAAGTCAGTAGTTCAACCAATACATGTTCGGTGTTGGGAGGCTGCAACAGGGAAAATGGAGAATTACTGCATGGGTAATTCCTCTTGCCATGCAGTAATTAGCAGCTTTATGTTGCTGTAGTAGCCTCTTAAGAGAAAGGCTTAGATTTTACTGAAAAGCTTTGCAAAAAGTCATTGTTGGTTCTTTCTCTTACCTTCAGTCTTGTGATCATATAAAATAAGTTAAAATAAATTCTCTGTACTTTAAAATGACCATACATCTGAATAGGTTGACAGATTTTGGAGTTCCTCAGGGCAGTATCCTGGGCCCCCTTCACTTCTCCTTGTACATGTCACCTTTAGGCAATGTCATTCATCAACATGTATTGAATTTCCATCACTACACTGATGACACGTAGCTATATATACTGTATCAGTGAATTCAAAATGACCGAAATGCCCTCTCTGCTGTAACTAACTGCCTTTCAGCCATAAATAAATAGATGAATAGAAACTGAAAACTTAATGATGATAAAACGGAAATTTTTATACTTGGTATACCAAACTCAAAAAGAGACTTATTTATATCAAGATAGGGCAGTTAGGTTTCTCAAGCAAAAACAGAAGTCAAAAATCTGGGTGTCATTTTAGATTCAGATCTCAGTTTTAAAAGTCACATTAATAAGGTCCAAAGTCTGCTTTCCTCCACTTTTGAAATATTGCCATGGTTATGCCATTTTTAGCTCAGCAGGGTGCAGAGAAGGTGGTGCATGCTTTTATCTCAAGTCGCCTGGATTATTGTAATGCACTTTTAACTGGCCTTCGCAATAAATTAATTGACAGATTATAACTTATACTGCCGCCAGAATTTGAACAAAAACTAAAAAGAGAACACATAACTCCAGTCCTATATGTGCACTGCACTGGCATCCCCTATCTTTTATTATCGATTTTAAGGTATTGTTACAAGTTTACAAAGCTCTTAATGAGAGGTACTATACACATACAGTTTATTAATAATAATAATAATAATAATAATAATAATAATAATAATAATAATAATAATAATAATAATGTAGAACATTTGGAAAATTCTGTAACAAAGTGTGGTTGCTGCTGAAATTCCTTTATTATTTTTAGACCATCTGAAAACCAGGTTATATTATGTGTCATGCAAACTAAGAATATTTTACCTTGCTAAATTCATTGAGAGTACCTCTCACCCCAAGAGTTTCTCTGGGTTGGACCCTGAGTAGATCCCTAAGTGTACTTTATGATGATCAATATCTGTTGCCTCCATCCATAATCTGGTCAAGCTTATCATTATATCAATTGTTATAGTGAAAGAAAATGTTTAAACAGAAAAAGCACTGCTTTATTGTAAAGAAACGGCTAAATTAAATAATAAAAAATGAGATTGTAGATGGCTATAATCTTAGTAATTAATATCTACATTAGTCATACATGTAATTATACATGCTCAATTATTTTGTTGTCTACAGTACAGTATTGTATATGCCATTGAATGCATTATCTCTTTTTAATACTTACATTTGACTGGATATAATTTATTTTTCAGAAAACTGTTTTATTATTACATTACCTTAGAAAAGGATATATAGTCAAGTGTGTTGAATACACTTTATTAGTTAAAAGTGTGCACAACTTGATATGCAAGCTTTCTATTCACGTCTCAAGCTCAAAAATGGAAACAATGTAGATAAAAGTTTACTTTGTTTTTAAACAACAACCACAACAATGTGTATGTAGGAATACTAGCCAGTGTACAACCACCATGACAACAAATTAATGTCACATCAATTGTGTAATGGACAGGGATTTGCCCAGCTACTGCAGGGTTCTATTTGTGAAAAAGCAAACATTTTTGTTGAGACATCCTATGGATTCCTGGTACTCCAGGTCCATCCAAAGTTCAAAGACATGCCAGTCACAGCTAACTGGCAGCTCTGAATTGTCCTGCAATGGGCTGGTATAACATCATGCAACAGCAGGGAACAGGGACCTTACAGGTTTCTGATGAGTTTACCTGACTAAGAAAATTCACTGTAACTCTAAACAACCTCAGACTTGTTCTGAATTCACCCATGTTATGAATGAGCAAGATAAGGGATGACCTCATTTTAATTCAAAGCCTAAAGCATAGCGAACAAGCACTATTTTTGCTCCCAGAGGTTTCTAGAAAATTACAGTGAATTTTTACATTTGTTTTTTTATTTTTTTAAATCTGGCATTCTCCCAGTAAACATTTGAAACATTCACAGTAAAATGCCCAGTGTTATTTCAACATGTTGGGGCAGTATGGGGTGTTATTGGGGAAGTACAGGGTGTTATTGGGGCAGTACGGGGTGTCATTGGGGCAGTATTGGGTGTTATTGGGCAGTACAGAGTGTTATTGTGGCAGTACAGGGTGTTATTGGGGCAGTATGGGGTGTTATTGGAGCAGTATGGGGTGTTATTGGGGCAGTACAGGGTGTCATCGGGGCAGTATGCGGTGTTATTGGGGTACTTCAGGGCATCACTAGTGCAGTTCCACTTGATAAAGGAGAAGTGGCCACTCTATGCACCTGGCTGTGGGAAGAAGAAAAGTGTGTCCACAGCATACCATGCTGGTTGGGGGCTACGGCCTGGTTTTTTGCTCAATTTTCCTTCTGTTTCCCTGTGCAGCATCTTTGTGACAGTTCTTTGTAAAAGCGCTATACAAATAAAATTGAATTGAAATTGAATTGGCTACCTGGCTAATGCAATGATGTTGTCAGGCAGCACCAAGCTGGACCACATTCGAGCGTTAGCTAGGGTAACCATCTTGCAGCACTCACTGCAATTGGCCCATGCTGTCCTCATCTAGCCAAACCTATCATATGAGCACAGTTTGTCACAGATTGGCCCCTCCCCTTCCCCATGCACATTTTGCAGAGGTTCTGTTTCTCCCACATGAAAATGTAGCCCCCCTGGCCACCCTGTCCAAGTTAAGTGACAGTAACACCCTCTTCATGTCACAGTCGGCCTTGCTTCACTAGAATATTGATCTGCGCAAGTGATGTGCAAAGTAGAAATGTACTATAGCTAAGGGCTTGAACACACATACACACACATGCACATGCACACGCACACGCACACATACACACACACTACAGAACTAGTTTAAAAACACAATGGGAGTGTGACTCATCCACCAGAGTCCCTGCTGTCGTCCGCAGGCATGTTCTGTGCACCACATTTCCTCCAGTGCCATTCTGGCGTAAAGACGCCCAGTTCATAAACACAAACTCCCCAGTCATGATTGCCGTAAAATGGAGTCATAAAATGGAGCCATCCTCATGTGCTCACAGTAACATCCTTGTGATCGAGTGCAGCACTCTGTCCGGCATAGTTGGACAGCCAGCCCGTCTCCAGCACCACCCGGAGTCCCCCGTGGCCCCTACGTCAGCCATCCACACCACTGCACTTTCCCAGAAGGCAGCACTTCACTGCCCACTGGCAGTAAGCTCCTCCCACTATTCTAAGAGCTGGTAGGGAGTAGAGCACGGCTGCCCAGCCCTCTTCCTGGAGATCTACTGTCCTGTAGATTTTTACTCCAACCCTAACAAAGCACACCTCATTCAACAGCTAGAGAGCTTGTTGAGCTGCTCATTAGTTGAATCAGGTGTGCCAAATTAGGGTTCATATGAAAACCGACAGGACGGTAGATCTCCAGGAACAGGGTTGGGCAGCCCTGGTGTAGAGGAACAGTCTCACACCCCGTGCTAGCCAGTACTTTGCAGGAGTCAGAGCAAAAACACACACACACAATTCAATTTTATTTGTATAGTGCTTTTTACAGAGAACTGTCAAAAAGACGCACACACACACACACACACACACACACACACACACCTGGGGAAGGTGCTCACCACAACTGAGCTCAGGTGAAACTGGTTTGATAATTGCCGCTGTACCTTCGTGAGCTGTCTCCTGTTTGCACCTCTGGCAGATTGACGGCCTCTTCATTTAAAACAGGTTCTGTCACATAACTGCCTGCCTCCTATCCCCTGCACCTGCACCCTTTCGTACAACACCCTCTTCTCCCTCTGCTTACTGTGCCTGCAAGGCATCCACAAAGCATCCATGCTTAATAATCCATATGTACACTGCCAGGCCAAAAAAAAAGTCACACACTCTAATATTTCGTTGGACCGCCTTTAGCTTTGATTACGGCGCGCATTTGATGTGGCATTGTGTCGACAACCTTATGCAACGTCACAACATTTATTTCCATCCAGAGTAGCATAGGTTTTTGGCTGAGATCTTGTATTGACGACGGGGGAGTCGAACCACTCCGTAAAGTCTTCTCCAGCACACCCCAAAGACTTTCAATGGGGTTAAGGTCAGGACTCTGGTGGCCAATTCATGTGTGAAAATGATTCCTCCCTGAACCACTCTTTCACAATTTGAGCCCGATGAATCTTGGCATTGTTGTCCTGGAAAATGCCCATTGATGGGATAACCTGGTCATTCAGTACATTCAGGTACTTAGCTGACTTAATTTTATTGCTGCATAATGTTGCTGAGCCTAGACCTGACCAACTGAAGCAACCCCAGATCATAACACTGCCTCCAGAGGCTTGTACAGTGGGCACTATGCATGACGGGTGCAATATATATAGTGTTGGCAAGTCAGTTAGGACATCTACTTTGTGCATGACACAAGTAATTTTTCCAACAATTGTTTACATACAGATTATTTCACTTTTAATTCACTATATCATAATTCCAGTGGGTCAGAAGTTTACATACACTAAGTTGACTGTCCCTTTAAATTTTTTATATTTGGTTGTATATCCTTTGCATGCCATGACTGCCATGACTTGATGTCTGTGACCCAAAAACAACAAAAGACTCTTGATATCTTATTTTCTGGTACTCTTACAAGCGATACTATAACTTCTCTGCATTTGAATGGATCTTTATGGGAATTGGGGGGCGGGAGTAGATTTAGCTATAAATTATGCTGGAACAGTATGGAATACATGATTGGTAAAATGGCTGTAAGTCATCAAGGGTCTGAGGTATAAAACAAGCCTCAAACCATCACTCTGCTGCCAGATGTGCAGTAGATATGGATGGATCACTTTAAGGGTTGTTTCTCCTGACAAATTTTCCTATTGAACTCTATGGAAAAATAAGTCAGGAGAAGAAACCCTTCCAGAAAGCCATCCATATCTACTGTATTTCTGACAGCAGAGTGATGATTTAAGGCTTGTTTGTTTGACGTCAGACCCTTGATGACTTAGAGCCATTTAGCCAACCGTGTGTTTCCATACTGTTCCAGTGTAATCTACAGCTAAATCTAGTCCCACTACCCAATTCCCATAGAGATCCATTCAAATGCAGAGACGTTATAGTATCGCTTGTAAGAGTACCAAAAAATAAGATATCAAGAGTTTTTTGATGTTGTTGGGTCACAGACATCAAGTCATGACAGTCATGGCATGCAAAGGATATGCGACCAAATATAAAAAATGTAAAGGCACAGTCAACTTACTGTATGTAAACCTTTGACCCACTGGAATTGTGATATAGTGAATTAAAAGTGAAATAATCTGTCTGTAAACAATTGTTGGAAAAATTACTTGTGTCATGCACAAAGTAGATGTCCTAACTGACTTGCCAACACTATAGTTTGCTAACATGAAATCTGTGGAGTGGTTAAAAATGAGTTCCGACTTCAACTGTAATTGCATCTCTGTAGTGAACGCTTATTGAACAAGGCCTCTGCTGAGTTTTTGAGCCGTGCTGTTGTGAGGACAGTAATGGCGCCCCCTGGTGGTTACCGTTTGCCAGTACCGTGATTCAAGAAAAGGGTGGCTTTATTCAGAAATAGAATCATAGAGCTTAAACCACTGAATGAAAATTATTCCTAAAAGTGTATCTTTTATGCTTACATTGTGTTTGAATTAACAGTAGCATTTAGTAAAGCAACCAAAATCTGATTTGCTGAATGGCTGGGTTCACTGTGCTCTATAAAAGTCACAAACTGTAAAGGAGTTATTAACCATTTACTAACGGTTGAATTCCACAGTCAACAGCTGTTTCTCTGGGACAGCAACAGCAGACCTTACCATGGCACACCTTGTATGCAATTGTTCATATGCATGAGAGGAGAGTATATATAACTGTATATTCAATTATTTTGATTGATGGAAAACCCCCATACCCTGTCGCAAGAGTGAATAACACAAGTCTGTACAGTAGCCATATTGTCTGCCGATTACCCTGATTGGCAAGCCTGTCAGCCAGCATAGGAAAGTAATAATCCACTGCAGAACTAGTCTAGAAATCACACGCTTTGTAGTATACATTTGAACCTCCATATGCAAATACATCTGCATAATTTACCATTTATACTTCTTGAACTTGAGTTCATCATAATCTCCCATTGTCAAACGAAGCAAGATTATCACAGTTTTAATTCTCCACGAGTTGCCTTCTATATTTTTGCTATTTTCAGGGGGTTTTATCCAGTCACCCATTTTAACACCTAGAATTTGTTATTTTAATATTTTTGAGTTGAGTTTTACGAGGCTACAGCACTTAGAGTGAAATGGTGCCCCACAGTGGTTAAAGGGGTTAAATGCATTCACTCCACAACACCAGCAGGGAGCAGAGCAAGGACAAGATAAGCAAACAAACTACTACCTTAAAGAGCAAGTTCCGGTATATTTAAATCAGTGCTCTTTATCAGCCTTTAGAATCAGATAGAGGCTGTGTGTACTCTGAGGCTCCTATGGCACAAGGGCTGGCTCACATCTTCCTCTTTTCATGAGTATAGTGTTACGTCCCAAAATCCACCCGTTATATTAACTGGGGGGAAAATGTTTGGACATAAACAAGATGCAAGATGCTGAAAACCGTCAAATGTAACCAAACCACATTTATCACAAAATTGTAGACAAGACAACAAAACAAAAAAGCAAAAAAATCACGAATACATGAATGCATAGGAATAAGCATAGGTGCTGGAGGTGGAACCGGACAGTACAAACTAAGGATAGGCCTACAGAAGACTGCTACTCTGATCTTAAACCTGTAGTTACTCTTCCTTCTGAGAAAATAAAACAGTGAGACTTCTGCAGGATTCCTACTCTGACCCAAAACCTTTTAAAACCATTTAATCTGTGACAAAAGGACAGGTGAGTTTCGACAGTAGAACAGATTTCACAGATTATGACCCGTTTTTATGATGGACCAAGTTGGTTTCTAAACTCAAAAAATACAGCAATATACTGTACATGGTTCACACGAAATAAGGAAATAGTAATGGATTGGATTTATAAAAACACTTTTTCACTTTCCCAGAATGTTCTGCAGTTGGGTTGTGGGTGACTGATCTGAGCCGCCACTGATGCGCACAGTGCCCATCTGACTGACGCCATTTTGTGCCAGAATGCTCACTGCACATCAACAGAAGGGGGAGGGCTTAAGCCTTGAACAACAACCTGGGAACAGATTGGCATCCACGGCACTTGGTAGATCCAGTCATTGCATATGCATGAGCCAAGTTCTTAACAGAAGAAAATCCCCTCCTTCCTGAAAACGGCCCGGTCATATGTCACAATATTGTATTTGAGTTGCTTTGTGCTCAGTTGTCCATAGGGTTTCACTGTTAGGGACTATTTTGTCCCACATTTGCGCAAAGCACATAAAAAAGAAGACGCCAACAGAATAGCAAATTATTTTCCATGTTTTGGAGGGCAATTTTTGGAACCTGTCAAATTTTGAGCTAAAAGGGAGCCTGGAATTCTGCTACAAACCACAGAATGGTTAAAGCCTTGGCAGATGCAACATGCAACTGGCTGGGATAAAGAACGAACACGTTCGAATATAGTTCTACAAAATAAATAATAAATATAATGAGATTGAAGGAACATCTTACTTGCATTAACGTAAACATGTTTGAAGGTGTGTGCACATTTTTACATTCAGTCAAAAATGAGCTACTGTATATGATATGAAAAATCTAAAGGGGACAGTGTGATGTTTATTAAATCTCACATGAAAAACTGGACAACTCTTGCCTACCTCTGGCTCTCTCACCATAAGAGTGATGGCCATAATTAGCTGGCCCTGACCACAAAACCTTGAAGATTTGAAAACCAAGCTAAATGGGCTTGCTGCTGACCAAGGTCGTCTACAGAAAGAGTATCCAGACACAAAGCTACAAATTGACCCCGGCTGTACTGCTCTCACCCGCTGTCTCAGCCTCGTGGCTCATGGCTCTCTGTGCTGACAAGTTTCTGGCTTTAACAGAATGCACTGCCTGTTTCTGTGGAAGGCATCTGTGTAAACATGGCATATGTATACTATGACTTGCCAACCACCAAGCAGTCAACTGCCAGCAACAGTGGTAATCTAGAGAATAAGCAACAGTGAGCAAGTCCAGCACATCAATCAGGAGACTATGTACACAGTGTGCACTTCAGATTCAAAAGTGCACAATACTAGTTTTTGTTAAAAAGATAAACCATGAAACCCCTCTGAAAATCATGAGTGCTACAACACTGCACCAGTGCATCTTCCCTCCGCCTGCTTTTGTCTGATGTGAAGGAAACACATGCAGTTCTACTGCCCTGGTAAGACCACAGAGCTTAGAGCCACCACCAATGTGCAGCACCCACCTGGGTGATGCAACGGCAGCCATTTTGCACCAGAATGCTCACCAGTCACCACACATCAGCTGAGGTGGAGAGCAGTGCCGTTTCTAGGGGGGGGGGGGGGGGGGGTACGTGGGGGCCATACAAAACATGGAGACACAGCGAGAGAGAGGTCACTTTCTTAGATGAATCTATGCTGTCTATTCTTGATAACTGTAACTGTTACGCATTGCTTAGGATATAATATTAGCTGGCCAAGCTTGATTTAGCTGTAAATTACACTGGAACAGTATGGAAGCACATGGTTGGCTAAATGGCTCTAAGTCATCAAGGGTCTGACGTATCTGAACGTATTCTTCTCCTGACTTATTTTTTCATAGAGTTCAATAGGAAAATTTGTCAGGAGAAACAACCCTTAAAGTGATCCATCCATATCTACTGCATATCTGGCAGCAGAGTGATGGTTTGAGGCTTGTTTGATACCTCAGACCCTTGATGACTTACAGCCATTTTACCAATCATGTATTCCATACTGTTCCAGCATAATTTACAGCTAAATCTAGTCCCACCCCCCAATTCCCATAGAGATCCATTCAACTGCAGAGACGTTATAGTATCGCTTGTAAGACTACCAGAAAATAAGATATGAAGAGTCTTTTGATGTTGTTGGGTCACAGACATCAGGAAGTCATGGCATGCAGAGGATATGCGACCAAATATAAAAAATTTAAAGGCAGTCAAGTGTATGTAAACGTCTGACCCACTGGAATTGTGATATAGTGAATTAAAAGTGAAATAATGTCTGTAAACAATTGTTGGAAAAATTACTTGTGTCATGCACAAAGTAGATGTCCTAACTGACTTACCAACACTATAGTTTGCTAACATGAAATCTGTGGAGTGGTTAAAGATTTGTTTTAATGACTTCAACCTAAGTGTATGTAAACTTCCGAATTTTTTTTTTTTTTCTGTAGGTCATTGGGGTTTTATTTGACCAGAGGGAAGATTGACCCCTACTGGTCCACCAACACCACTTACAGCAGTAGCAACTTAGCTTTCCCAGGAGGTCACCCATTCAGGTACTAACTAAGCCCACACCTGCTTAGCTTCAGCCATTCAGCAGGAGCATGGTGCATGTTGGAAAGGCTGCTGGCTCCTCCTGTCGCTGTGGAGCTCAGATAGTCTGCTAACAGTGGCCCTGTAGCCACCATGCCTTGAACAGCGGCCCTGTAGCCACCATGCCTTGAACAGCGGCCCTGTAGCCACCATGCCTTGAACAGCAGCCCTGTAGCCACCATGCCTTGAGCAGCAGCCCTGTAGCCACCATGCCTTGAACAGCGGCCCTGTAGTCACCATGCCTTGAACAGCGGCCCTGTAGCCACCATGCCTTGAACAGCGGCCCTGTAGCCACCATGCCTTGAACAGCAGCCCTGTAGCCACCATGCCTTGAACAGCGGCCCTGTAGCCACCATGCCTTGAACAGCAGCCCTGTAGCCACCATGCCTTGAACAGCAGCCCTGTAGCCACCATGCCTTGAACAGCAGCCCTATAGCCACCATGCCTTGAACAGCGGCCCTATAGCCACCATGCCCTGAACAGCAGCCCTGTAGCCACCATGCCTTGAACAGCAGCCCTGTAGCCACCATGCCTTGAACAGCAGCCCTATAGCCACCATGCCTTGAACAGCGGCCCTATAGCCACCATGCCCTGAACAGCAGCCCTGTAGCCACCATGCCTTGAACAGCGACCCTGGTAGCCACCATGCCTTGAACAGCGGCCCTGTAGCCACCATGCCTTGATAAGAGGCTGAAGAGGCTCCTATGGCACTGTCAGCGCTCGTCATCACTAAGGGAGAGAGGGGGAGCAACAGTGAAAATATCCAAAAAATCTAGCGACATTTTAAGTGACAGGCCAACTGTTAAATGGAGCCCCGTCGCAGCTATATCTGTGGATTCCCAACACCATCCCTGCTATTTCCATTCCATCTGTTGGCAGTTGTGAAAATGTGAAAAGTAGACCTAGTTTGATTTAAACTTATTTTTTATCCTGATTTTGGGTAATTACCATTGGGGCTCTGTGTCCTGGTGCTTTGGATACTGTACAGAATGGTAATGAGGCCTGTGGAAGAAGTGGAATCTGTCAGACAATACCTCTGCACCCCCCTTTGACCACTGTCTAATTAGCTTTATCAAGCAGTTACAGGTAGTCGGCAACAAGTTGGCCATTCAGATTGGCCTGGTTGCACACAGGATTTGTTTAATGCAGTATTTAATCTATTTCTCTGCCCTAATTCTTAAAACTTCACTCAGAAAAATGTTAGAAAAATGTTCCAATTTTCCAAGTCGGTTCAATAACAACTGAGCTTCTGCCTGTGGGTGTGATACAATGAAATGAACTGGGGAAAAAACATGCAATCTGTCCCAAATCTACACTTTTCCAAACATATTAGCGTAAGCAAACAAAGAAGCGTCTCTTTTTTTCTCTGATAATGTTTGAGCAGTCACTAAGAAAAGCGCCACTCTGTGGCAGAGCGATGGTGGAGCTTCCCTGAAACAAGCACAACACTGGGACCTCAACGCAACCTTTCATCCGCAAACTGCTTTTACAGTTTTAAAAGATCCAAATGTGCTTCTGATCAACTACCACCTGGTGCTCAATGCAAGGTTTGGCTTATTAGCACATTTTATTTCACAACCACTTTTCTTCTGTGAATCCTCATACGGCCAAACAAGTACGTTCCCCTGCACATTGTACAGAGCTCTTTATACAGAGCTGCAGGACTGAACAAGCCATGAGAAACTATAAGTAAAAATAATAATAATAATGATAATATATATACATAAATAATAATAATATATATACATAAATAATATACAATACTAATAAGCATAATAACCATTATTAATAGTATTTTTATTATTGTTTTATATATTTATATTATTATTATTGTTAATATTATTATATAAATGTGTAGCCATTACAGAGCCCACAAAGTCCTTAACCAGATGTACATTGAGAAGAAGCCAGAGCTCCAGTTGACTTACTATATAGACAGAGAGGCCCTGGGAGGAGGTGTGCCTATTGGGAATAAATACAAGCAGTTCCAGGCATAAAAGAACAGAGTCCAACTGTTGTGAAGGTTAAGAAAGAACATGTCAAATTAGTATTTTTTTAAAACGTTGAGTTAATACCCTCTGGGAGCTGTCAATGAATGTCTCCATGGCACGACATCAGAGCACTCCATAAGATTAAGATCTTTTTCAGTCCTTCCTGCGCTGATACCTCATTAACCTTTTGAGATTTGTGTATATTGATAACTAATACTGTATATCATAATTATCGTGACAATAAAAAAGTGAAATAATAATCGTAATAATAATGTTGAAATTATTGGTCACAATCATAATCAATAATATCATCATATCAGTAATTATATTCATAATAATTTGGTCACATGCCCCAGATAAACTGTGTCTCCAGTTATGATCAAATGGAGCTTTGTGGTGAGCTTGGCATCTGAAGACACACAGTGGCCACTTTATTTGATACACCTGCGCGCAGGGGCGAAAGTACCGGGAGAATAACTCACCACCCTACTGCTGAGTGAGTCTAACGATAGTTATCCACAACAGCTATTTATTTCTCTCCGTAGTGTTTGGAAGAAATGACTGCTGGGATATTTGGTTAAGCTATTGTCCAATCACGACAGACCACGTTCTGTCATGATGAGCCAAAACAAAATCACAACCGCCAACGTAACGTAAGAACTAGAAGGGCTCACTCTCGATTTTTTTCAAATTCTGCGTTAGCCTACTGCTGCACCGGGAGTTCTACGTTTTGCCCATATGAGTACTGGTACTTTTATAGCTTTCCGTTACTTCTCATAAGTTATGCTCATGCAGTGTTTATGCGCCCGTGAGGTTCTCTCTTTCTCATTACCACAAGAGTCACTGTATTGCAATCCATAGCGGTTGAATCATGCGACGCCACTCATTGACATACAAACAGACGTCATTACCAGTACCTGCTTTGTTGCTTCCCCACTGCTTTCCTGCAACAGAATATTTTCAACATGTTAGCTTGGCTTGAAAAAAGGAAGTTCCAGTGATCAGTGGTTACGATCCGTGTCTGCAGTACTGTCATTACAAATGGTGAATATTAAGTGCTTGTGAACTCGAGTTCCATTTCAGTGAGTTGTCAACAAGCACTTGGCTGTTGGTTGTTTACCTAGGACTGTGCAGTGTAACTATCCCATGTGACATATCACCTTCATTAATGTCATTATGCCTTCATGCCTTCTGCCCTCAGATGTTTCACAGTTACACACTGTTTCCCTCATGAATAAACGTTACCCGTTCCCGAGTTATGAAATCCGGGCAGTGCATAGAACCACATGAGAAATATTCTAAAAAACCAAAATGACAAAAATGGAGAAGGGCCGAAGATAAATGTATCACACTTCTTGTCCGTGTTTACTGCCGTGCATTTGGTATACGAGGACTGTCACCTGTGATAATTATGATATTAAACTATGGACCAGGACTCAACAAGAACCATGGGAGCTTTGCATATAGAAAAGATGATGAATTTCATAAGTGTGCCCTCTTATCGTCTGGGCCAGAATATAAATGAGAATATTGAGTGGGTTTTATACAGAATATAAAACCCACTCAAAGGATGTATACAATATTAACACCAATTGTAAATATTACACTGCCTGTGTTAACGATTACAGTTTTGAATTGAAAGCCAAACGACAGGCCTGTAATGAATTTCATTCAAGGGTTGTCTTTTCCTGATGTCAAAGCCTGAATGAAATGGGATGAACATGATTATAAAGTGAATGGTTGTCCCAGGTTTGAACCCCTGTCTGAGCTGACTGCCCATGACCCAGCTTGTCTCAGGTCTTCTCAGGAACGGTTTATGTTACAATTAATTCATTGTAATCAAACAGTAGGATCGGTTGATTATACACTGAAAAGTGTACATTTACCAAAATATGCGTATGAAACATATCGTGGTAAATGTAGCATATACAGTGGTTTGAAAAAGTATTCAGGCCCCCTTAGACATTTTCATATTTTGTTGTGCACAAACATTTGGTAAATTATTTTATTTTTTTGCTGGAATTCAACAAAAACAATTCTACAATGTCCGATGTGAAAAGTAAAATCTACAATTTGTTCCAAATTATTTAGAAATATAAAACAAAATACAATCAGTTCCTTAAGTATTCAGGCCCCTTGCTTCATTGTACTTTAACAGCCATACAGACAAAACTTCGTTCAAAATGCAAAAATGTAGAAGGTGCAATTTCAGTAACTTTTGCCCTTCCACTTTTTGACTTCCATAGTGAAACCAAGTTTTGCCTGTTAAAGTACAATGAATACCTGATTATATCAATCTTTACCAAATGTTCACACACAACAAAATATGAAAAATGTCTAATGCCAAGCTCACACTACACGACTTTTGCCCCGATTCTCCTGACAAAATTTGCAGTCCTATGATAATCTTTAAAAAATCTGCAAGAAATCTTGGTTCCGTCGGCTGGAACGGTCTTTTGATGTGCGATGGTCAAAGATGCGATTATTTCTGTCGTGAACCAGTCTTCACGACAGAAACAGACTTCGTCAGGAGAGCCCACGATAATTTCAAACTGGTTTGATTTTGTCGGGAGTCCTGGCTGACCTGCAGTGACGCATCGTTCTACTGGAATGTCAACAGCCAATGAACGGGTGCACGACAAACGCAACGAAAAACGGTTTGAAATGATCCGTACTTCCGTAGCCTTGGCATCTGTGCGTGGAAATTCGACCTCTTGATTTAGTCGTGTAGAAATCGTGTGATGTCTGACCCCCGAGTAATTCTCTGTCTTTCTAAAATCGCCTAGTGTGTGCTGCTCTCCTCGGACGGGATTTTGTAAAGATTTAAAAGTGTGAGCTTGGCTTAAGGGGGCTGAATAATTTTTCTACCCACTCTTCATGTGTGTGTGTGTGTGTGTGTGTGTGTGTGTGTGTGTGTGTGTGTACATATGCACGTACAGTATGTGTACGTACACAGTGCCCTACAACATTAGTCACCATTGATAAAGCTGTATATTCCTTAATACTCATAAAATTGCCCAGTAAAAAATATTTTATGTCGTAATAATTTTTTCAAAAACGTGATTATTCACACCCCTTTGTGCACCCTAAGAATAACATTACCACGTCCTTACCAAGGCTCTGCAGAACGCACTGGGAGGGATTTGACCAGTTCTCCACACATAATCTTCCAAGATCCTTTCCGATCCTTCCGTCTGTGTTTATGAACTGCCCTCCTCACACCGCACATTTTCTTTTAAGTCAGTTGTTCAACTGGCCATTACGGGATCAGTGTCTTGCTTTAAGACCCATTAGTGGTCGACTTTGTGTTTCCTGGCAGAGGGAACCAGGTCTTCATACTTGTTGGGAGTTCCTTTGAACCATTTGACCTTAACAAGAGCCCCAGGACATGTAGGTCATGCAAAACAATCTCATAACATCACAGGTACACCAGCATATTTTACTGTTGGTATTATGTTCTTTCCAATATACCACTTTATTAGGTGCACCTACCGGACAGGACGCCATTTTCCCTCTAGAACAGCCTGAATTCTTTGCGGCATGGATTCAACAAGGCGCTGGAAACATTCATTAGGGATTTTGAGATGTTGACTCCATAGAATCACGTAGTTCCTGCAGGATTTTTTGGCCCAACATCCATGCTGCGAACCTCCGGTTCCACCTCCTCCCAAAGGTGCTCTATTGAGATCTGGAGACTGTGCAGCCATTAGAGTAAACTGAAGTCACTGTCATGTTCATGGGAACTAGCTTGAGATAATGCATGCTTTGTGCTTGCGCAGATGCCCTTCTGAACACTACTGTTAAGCATTTGTGGCCTTTCTGTTAGTTTGAACGAGTCTGCCCATTCTCCTCTGACCTCTCTCATTAAGATTTTGTTTTTTTGTTTGTCGCTTTTTCTGAGAAGCTGGAACCACCAAGTCTGGCACAAACAAACGTCGATCACATATCTTTCCCATTCTTATGTTTGGTCAAAAAACAAATGAATATTTTCACCATGTCTGCATGCTTTATATATTGGGTTGCAGCCACACGATTCGCTATTTGGTGGAGCAGGCTACTTACTTTAACGAGCACGTAGTGGCATAACATATTTTTGTCGGGGCCTCACCCCAACCCCATCACACCCGCACACACACACACACACACACACGCCTTCCTCCATCATCACACAGGCCTATTGTTCTACCAGAAAGCAGGCAAACATGCCACCTCTGTTCACCAACATGGGAAGCACAGTAGCCCTAAAATTACTACTCTAGTACTCTTACTAGCCCTAAAACTTATATATCAATAATAATAATAATAATAATAATAATAACGCAATGTCTTCTTAAACCGTTACAACGCTAACAATCAACATAATTGCATTAAATGCAATGAGGAAAAGGGCTCTCTTTATCATTCTACGGGGAGTGGGTGATTAACCAAGACTTCTGGAAAACGTTAATAGAATATGTGTGTCGTAATTTTAGCGTCGAACTTCCACAATGTCCCAAGCTATCTGGTTTACGTCTGTTTACTACAAGTTAAAGCTTACAACTGGGATGATGTGGAAAAGCCCTGAGAAACCAACTACTCATCATTCGTTTGAGAAATGCTCAAGCTCTCTATCTATGGAAAAGCTATCAAGTGCTCTCTCATTAAGATTGAGTTTTTTGCTTATCACTTTTCTGAGAGGACATTTGGGGCACATTTGTGGGCTGTGAGAACAATATGACAGACCCACAGACCTGACTGTTAACATCTAATTAAACCTGTAGTATAATAGGTACGTGACTGCTGTACAGCTTTACGAACATACTCTTTAATATAATCCACAGTTGTATTTTATTTTATTTATTTTTAATAAATATAATTTATAGGTAACCTTATTATCTTTATTTGCTTTAAAGGTATGCATGCCTCATTAAATCTTTGAATGAACTAATATTTTTCTACTTAAATTCAATAAATACACTGGTTTTTAAAAAAACAAAAAAACATCACAGTCACATAAACGAAGTGAAGGATCCACTACACTTTATGACGCTTGAGTAATCACTCACGCAAGATTGCTGTGCTCTCTATTAAGCCTTATAAAATGCTTACCACTAATATGTCAAAAATTACATTTAAATATATGTGTGTTATCAGATACAAAGAGAAATGTCTGGAGGCAATTTAAAATTTAGCCTGAACCTTTTTTTTAAAATTATTATTTAACCTGACGCTACCTTAAAAACTGAGACTAAAAATGTAATATTTTTCTTTTAAACCTGATATCGTCCTAAATCTCAAAACTAAGACTGTACAAATAATTAAGTTTTTAATTAAACCCGATTTAAGTCTTAATTACAAAAAGACAATGGAAGTGGAACCACTTGATATACAGGGCTTCCTCAAAACTAAGAATGTTAAACTTTGACCTTTTTCTGAAATCCAATATAAATTTTAACTGCACATGAGGAGTGCATGGGTGTTGTCTAGAGAGATGTACTGTAAATAGCATAAAGCGCTGTGTATGCTTCTTGGCTAGCAAGGGGAAATGAGCCATGGGAATCCCCAGGGTTGGCATGCAAGGAGATTAACTGAGTTGAGGACAAACTTACACGATATTTATAGATCCTGAATGTCTACATTACTATAATATTTTGAGCATGGCGTACAAATGCCTATTTTTAGGGATGATATTAATTAAAATTAATAAAGAATTTTAAGTAAAGTAGAATATATTTGTGAACAGGATGGTAAATTATTAAATGATCAAAACTGTTATAACTTCATAAGTACGGCTTTCTTTGAAGGCTTTATAAATATAATATACGCATATCATATAAATAATATATACATGTATGTTGTAAATATTGATAATTCATGAACAAGAATATTATCCTCTTGTTCGCAGTTAGCAGTTTTTTTTTTTCATTTGATTGCATAGAATATGATTAAATGCAATGTGGACAAATTGGCGTTTACATTTGCACGTCGTGACAAATTCTCCTCTTTTCCTTCAGACTAAAATAAGTGGTGAGGTGACACAGCCTATAAGGCTACTATGAGAACGCCTTATAGAAATAAAGGAATGATATCACAAAAAGTAAAGCACTTGTGTGTGTGTGTGTGTGTGTGTGTGTGTGTGTGTGTGTGTGTGTGTGTGTGTGTGTGTGTGTGTGTGTGTGTGTGAGCGTGTGGTAAAGATACATTTTTCAAATACTGGTTGTACAACTAATCTATTTGCATGAATCCATTTCAACTGAAAATCAGATCCAAAATTTTTATTTATAAGTTACCTAGTTTTGTAAATCTAGTTTCAATTATGTTATTTCTAATGAAATACGTCTGCATATTTTCCCCAATTTATTATAATGTAAAACCCCTACAGCACAACACATCAAGACAGGCATTGCTTCCTGAAGTACAACAAGAAGGGTTGCGCTTTATACTGCCTCTATAACAATTCTGTAGTAACCATAATAACAGAAATGGATGCCTGAAAATGACATTCAATACCATTGTGCTTATGCATATGTTGAAGCCAAGTTAATGCCTTCAAATTCTGGAATTAACAATGTCCTTTGTAATGCCATCAAAATCAAGAAATGTCTTAAAGGAAAACAATAACAAACATATCTAGTAAAAATTCAGATAGATTCTGAATGTTAAAATGTATTAAATTTAGTACTGAAGAATACATATTTAGTATGCAGGCATTTGCCATAATTAATCTATTTGGTTGTTAATTACTCAGAATACCTCCACTGAAACTTAACCCGCAATTATTATATCAAAAAAAATTATTTATAAACAACACGTGTAACAATGTCTTTCTGTGTGGTGTAAATCCAGGAGAGGCTGTTCCAGTGTTTATGTACTACACAAAGGTCACATTTTATAATAAATCCTTAATTTATGTTCATGTCCATGTTACTTTAACTGCCAATGCTTTTTCAACTGTGAAAGTAATTTATATTGTCAAATAATGTTATAATAAAGGTATATTTATATTTATACTTAATTTTAATAATTGTTTCACACAAAGCAAGAAGGCTTCTATTCTCCATTAAAATAATGATCAGTATTATATAAATGTGTCCTTGTTATCCAGAAAATTCCACCATATATTTTAATTAAATTAATCATCACGCACAGAAACATTTTAGTGCAGACACAAATAACTTTATTTAGATAAAAGAGATGACTACATAAAGCAGAGATCTGAAGTTACATAGAAATATTTCAGATAGAAAAGTGATTTATGATTGTACTTGTCCTACGATATTCCCTGCGATAAAAACAGCAAAATACATTTAGCTCAAATATTTGAGCATCTCAAGCATACAGCACAAAATGACGACACAATAGATTGCATATTAGCTATTTAAATCGAATGATTGTACATCGCCAATATGTGTCAAAGCATATTTCAAATTATGCAGTGTCCTGTCTTCTGTCAGAAATATCAACTCTCGTCGGCATTCAATTATTAATGAATGCCAGGCAGGCTAAATCCCTGCAGCATTCCCACAGGATAGGAAAAATAAACATCATTCCATAGAACTGAAAAATAAATAAATGATAGTGTTTAATGATAGTGTTCGTTATTTTGCTGCAGTTTAACAAATGTATACATGTCTTTTTTTTAATTTTACATGGAATGACATGTATTTTCTAATCCAAAATGAGAAGTGACTTGGATAACATGGTACTCAAATGTATTCCCTACTATGGACCAACTTAATCAACAAAAAATGCAATAGCTACCAAAAATGCAAACAAACGTTGATGGAACAACCAATGGCATTGATCAGACACTGCATATTTGAAATCAACAAGCTGCCAGAACATCACAAGCTATCAAATACACTCTAGTGAATAATATATAAAATAAACAAACAAACAAACAAACAAACAGAAAAACAGCTCGAGAACACAATTTAAAAAATCCCTCCTTGATCTCAATTGAAAAAGTTTTATTAAAAAATCGCATTAGCTGTGAAAATTATGAAGGAGTGATTGTTTATTCGCAGATACAGCAGGCGGATAAAAGCGAGTGAAGAGCAGAGTGATAAAAAAGTCCAAAAATGGGCAGGATGTCTGTTAGCGCTGCCCGAAGCGCGGCCCGGAGTAGCGGAAGCACGTCCGCGCGCGGAAGCTATGCGGCGTCGTTATAGCATCGTTTTAGAAAACATTCCACTGAAACGCAATGAAAGCCATGCAGCGAACAGAAATGAACATCGTCTAACCTTCGTCAACGCATTTACAATCCCGCATGCTTGGAGGATTTCAAACATGCACTGGGGTGTTTTGAGCTGTGAACCGGGGGGGTTGGGGGGTGAATAACCTCAAACCCACTTTCGGGGGGGACGATGACCGATAATCCTGTTGCACGCGTCTCATCCTCGGATAAAGGCGCGGGCAAAGGAACAAAGCTTCCCAGAATGCCCCGTTCTAGAAGAGCAGCCTCTTTTTTTTTTCTTTTTTTTTAACGGCGGTCGGCTTCGGACACCGAGGGGCTTGATGCTATTCAGTCAATGCAGCCTTTCGGACAGGGAAATAAAGAAAACAAGCTCACGCAACTCAGGCGACCCAAGGTGAAGCCTGCGAGCCGACGCGGGGCCGCGCCCTGGAAAACGAGGGGTGGCCTCTTTCACACGGCGCTGGAAGAAAGTCTGTCTCGAAGCGATTATCACCGCAGCAGAAGACGGTGTACGAAAAAACGTTTTATTGTTCTAAAAGATATTTTCACAGTGCTAGCGGACATCATCATCAGTACATTATATGCAGTATATTATATGATAGAAAGTAGCTGATTGATTTTCAAACATAGCAATTAGTCAAACATTTAAAAAAAAAGAAACAACCTATGGCATGCCATCACCTTCCAATCACATTTCAAACAACTCTCTTTGTCATTCTATTGGCTACAGTGCTGGATGTGGGGGCCGTGGGCGTTAGGCAGTGGCGTCTTGTTTAAGCCGCTGGCTGCGAGCCTTATACACCTCAATGAGAAGATCTTTGACATACTGAATCTCCCGTTCCACTGACTCCGCCTTGTCCCGAAGCTCTCGGTTACGCCCCTCCAACCCATGAAGCTCCTCCTCCAGGCAGTCAAGCTCCGCCCTCTTACGCTGTCGATACCTGCAGAGCAGAGTGGCCCATGCAGCCGTTAATACAGTTAAGATTGAAGGATGAAAGACATCCTTTCCCTTACTGAACATACACAATGGGGTCATAGGCATTTATCTATATAGGTTCAGAGCTCACTTATTATTCCTGGGAAATACTATTACAATCAACTCTTCTCATTACATCTTGCATGTTTGCTTTAAAGACAGTGGTAAATCAATGCATTGCAAGCCCCTGATTTCATTTTAAATAAATCCTCACGTTCAATACGTTTTAAAAATCTAGATTTTTTTAAATTATGAAATCAACTGTTAACCATTTGTCAATAAATGCTAGTGAGCTTATAGATTTAAAGCCAAAGGGGCATTATCTACAAATCCTGACTACCAAGTTTACCAAGACTACAAGGGTTTGCATTCAGCTTAAGCGGCCAATAAGACGGCTACAATTCAACCTAAGATGTCATCCAATTACCAGCTTTGGAGATGAGAACCTTTTTCTGTGGCTTTGAATCCAACTACATCTTCTACTGACATGGCTTGGACCTCATCGTGTGGTTTGCGTTCATCCCACGTGCTTTTGGTGTTCCTCACCTGTGAGCCGCGGTCTTGTTCTGGTCTCTCTTCTTCTGCTTCCGCTCTACGCCGACGTGCTCCACGGGGCCTCCTTCCAGCTCCATCTTCAGCTTGAGGGCGCAGGCATCGTCCTTCAGCCCCGGGATGGGTCTGAGGCCGGCCGCGCCCAGCTGCAGGCCCTCTCCGTCCCCCCGGGACAGGCACTCGCCGCCCTGGTCTCCCAGGAAGTCGGAGAAGGTATAGTCGCCGTGCTGGCAGGCGGGTTCCAGGGACCCCGCCCTCATGTGCTCGTCGACCGCGCCCAAGAAGCCGTGATAGGGCTCCACGACGGCGGGGGGCGGGAGGAAGCAGCCCTCGCTCACCATCATCGCCGATGCCTCGTTAGCCCTGTCGCCGTGCAGAGTTTCCAGCTCCACAACATCCTGCCTTATATCCTTCAACCCATACAGCATCCCGCCTTCCTTCCTGTGGGGGCTCTCCAACGGCGCCCCAACGCAGTACCCCCTTCCCATCTTCTCCCCACTACACACATCCTCCACAAAACAGTAATTCTCTTCCTCTTTCAACAATATGGCGCAGTCCCTAATCTTGACCGCGCTACCTAGACAGTACCCCTTCCCTACAGCCTTCTCATCCTCCACACAGCAGTAGCTACCTGCTGGCTCTGTGCTACCTGAGATATTGGCTTTGGAACTCCAAATATTATCCAACCCCTCTCCGACCTTCACCCCTTCACAAACCCTCTTTCGACCATTGCCATTAGGGCGACTGCAGTTGTAAGGAACAGGTCGAGGCGTTTTGGGTCGACCAATGGGGCCGCCGCAAAAGCTCAGCAGGTCGAGTTCCCCAGTTGCTAGGGTAACAAGAAGTGGGCTAGATTCTGATTGGCTAGAGCTGTAAGACGTGTATGGCAGCTGGTAATAAGACTGTGGCCCCATTGCTGGGGGAACTTTGTCACATTTTTCCAATTTCTCCGCTCTCTTTGGGGTAGATTCGGACAGGAAGTAATCCTCCAGTTGAGCAAGCTCCTCCTGCAGTAGAGATGTCATGACCTCCAAGTCAGAGGGGACCTGCACATCATGTTGAGGGGGTGAGGGGGGAAGGGACGAGCCGGGAGAGGAGTGAGAAGTAGGAAGGTAAGAGGAAAAATCGACTTTTTCCGTCATCCAGTCAGCAAGACCATCACCTGGAAAACAAAAAAAATAAAAATAAAAAAAATAAAAAAAAAGTACAAAGTAAAACATGTGAATTATTTTTCAAACAAACTTTCATTAAAATGAACAATTAGCATTTTACGGGATCTAACCAATACACAACATAAGACAAGGGCGTGTCCTAGCTTTGGCCCTAAATGCATGTAATCGATGCTACGTCCACTCGTATTTCAAACTTAGCTATTGAACTTTAAAAAAAATAAATAATAATTTTAAAAAAATTTAAAAGAGGCACTCAAGCGATAGGCTAAAAATAGTCGGTGCATACCTCGCTACGTTGCATGCGTTTCCAAAATATTTGATTAGTTTTACTCACTGTACTAGGAGAAGGCGCTTGCTGCACTGCGGTTCCCACCTGGAATGGGGAAAAATAAAAAAGCGTCTCGTGGCAACTTACCAATTAAGTGCTGGCTCTCAGCTGACTCCTCCCCCCTCCGTCCCTGTGATTGGTTGGGGTTAGCCAGTCGGGGAGAGAGAGCGAGGGGGTCTACCGGGCAAACGAGAGGAGTTTTCCAGAGAGGAGCCGACGCCGCCATCATCATTTCTTCTGTTTCGATTCAAGACGTAAAACGTACGCCACGCGTGAGAGTTTGAGAGACGAGCCACAGAGGACAGAGCTGGGGGAGCATTGTGAGACCTAAAAGAGAGGGACAACCACGGTTTAACCACGGTCACCAAGGTGTCACAGGGATAACTTAATGACCCACAACACCCTTGCTATGAACCCCCCCCCCCCACCCCCCCTTCTCACACACCTACCCACCACAACCACTCGTCATACTGGAGCCAGTCAAGGGTTAACTCAACAAAATACACAATCACTGTTATGTCAGTTCCTGGTCATAAAGAGCAGATACCATTTTATTTCCTCCAAAAAACATTCAATGGATGTCTTGTTTAATTACAGCATGCCCATAGTTTAAATTCAACTATCCAAGCTGTTCCAAATACCGTGTATGAATTCCAATGTTGGGTAGTTTGATTCTTTGTTGGTTTTAGCTAAAGCACAAGGCAACCCCCAGATGCCCCAATGCCTACACTTCAATCTGTTTTCACTCTTAAGTCACTTCGGCAACAGCTGCTCGAACCGAACAAAAGCTGACAATAACCATGGCATGACTGTTACAAACACACAGACAACATACCACCCACTTCTAAAATAACCAATTTAAGTTCATGGGGCCAGAAAGCCATAGAGAAGCAGAACTAAAAATATCACAGCATGGCAGCATGGACTTTGGAAACATTCTGCCTACTACTGGGCACAAAGTGAATTACACGCCGGTGCCCCTCAGAATGGAAACTTTTTATCTTTGACCTTGTCGCCCACGCGCAGAAATATTCTTGCAAGAAGCTCGCGTGCACATTCGTATTCACTTACAGGCACGTACGTACACACACTCTGTTTTCGTCAAAACTTATCGTCAAATTCTCCATTTTCATTAATTAGCTGTATGTGAAACAGCAGCACTATGCTATTCACTGTGTATTTAACAAGTAACAACGAAATAAACTAGAGCCAGCTTAGCTAAGGTGTAACGTAAATTAAAAAGTAACGTTAGCCGAATGTATAGGCGGAACGTCTGACAACAAGTTGTACTGTAGCAACATTATGTTTAAGTACTTAAATGACCTAACGTCAATGTGCAAGTCCTCAAGTCTTCACAGTGCTGTCAATTCACTATTCAGCTAACTTACACTACTCCTAAATAACGTAAATACAAGACTATCGATTCAACTTAAGCGCACACATAAAGCTAAACAATACAAAACTAACGTTATCTAACCAATCGCCTTTCCAGACCATTAACGTTGGCAAACTTGCCATAACGTTACTTCTCCTGTCACTAACGTTACACTGGCCATCGATAATAAACTGTAAGCGAGCAGCATTCACATTTCAAAGCCAGCATAGTCTTACTTCTTAAAGTAACGTATGTGTATTCAGTCACGCCAATTATAACTTTTCAACAGTAAGTAACTCATTAGGGGGACATCTAAAGCTTACTAGTAGTTTGCTAGCTTACTTAAGTTACCCGATACATTTCACAAGCAAACCTAGCTTCCTAAACATTACGACAAAAATAACTAACGCTATTGTGTCAATATAGTTTAGCCAGTGAGTTATACACGAAGCTAACCAGACAGTTAACGTTAACAACGTTACAAGTGTCAACATCAACTAGTTATAATGTTAGGTACAGCACCAGCAGTAACAGTAACGTTAGCTAACGTCAGACCAACAAAGTTTTTCAAACTTTCCCCCAGAAAACCACGAATTGGAAAAACTTGTGCAACTGTCAAGCTAGCTAACGATAGGCAGCTACCTCATTTGACAGCTTGTCTTCCAGAAGCGATTCTTAAAATGTAATTGATCCCTACCTAAGATTAGAGCTTGTATGATATTAACAACCATAACATGTCTCTAGGTAATGTCATCGCATTTGTAACGTTAAGTAAAGTAACGTTAGGGGGTTTTACATTTCGCTATGACTAGCTAGTTGCATGGCTAACGTTAACCGGCTAACGTTAACCAAAGTTTCAAGAGCAAGCAACTTGGCTACAAGGAATAACAAAGTAAGCGAACTTACTCCATTCTTGCTGAATTTCTTGTTGGTTTTGGAGTGCGTTGCAACAGCAAAGCACGGAGACGGAGATAGTAAGGTGGACGGATCTATCAATTTAAAAAGCCATAGTTCCCTCGGTATCTGCGGGAAAGGACGCAGTTGTGCTGTTGCTTTGTTGTGGTAAAGTTCATTTAATGAAAGTAGGTCTTCATCCACACCCAGCAACCAACCGCGTCACGGGGCAGACGCACGGCTGAGATCCCTCCGCAGACCACTCAACGGACCCCCCCCCCCCCTCCAAAAGTCTCACAAGTTTCTGTATTTTTATGGGACGGGTAAATCCGATTACACATTGCCTACGAATAGTTATATATACGAAACTTTCAGGAAAAATAAGTTTCGAAGGATAACAACTGAGAAATAAAAAATCAAGTTATTAATGTAAATTTAATGAAAGTTGACAGGTTGTCAACTTTATGCGAGACTTTCGGCGTGCATATAGGCTACTTCATATGCGTTTATAATGATGATTTTACATGGTTCGTAAAACTAATGGGTTAAATAGATGTCCTCTTTTATCATTAAATAAGGACTATTTGACACACATAATGAGGAAGGACACAATATTATACTCAAGAGGTGAATAAGTCATATTGCAGCCCTGTTGCATCAGCTCTACAGACCGCAGAGAAGACTCGCTGGATGTCGTCAGTCTGTCGCTGCTTCATTGGCTCGGTAAGAGACGTTTGATTGGCTGACAGTATTACAGCCATCATCTCCCATGTTTACCCCCTTGACCACGTGTTTTATGTAAATATCCCGAGTGAGAAGACGCGTAGTTCATGTAAAAAAAGTGTGTTGTAGCTATAACTGTTATGATGTTGCGGCATTAGTGTGAATGGATACTGTACAAGTGTCATCACAGGTATTTTGTTTAAATCAATCATATGACGATATGAACGTAAGATCACAACTTCCTTTTGGGATCTTGCCTGTACGCGAGTAACATAACGTTTAGAGCGCTTCTCAGCATCACACAACCCGTGGAGCCCGCTAAGTTTTAAACAGAGGTGATTCAGTATGTCAAAGTTGGCCATCTACTTCGCATTGCCACAGCAACGCCTCGGGATGACTGTAGTTGCTATGCGAAGAGTCCTGTAGTTTTTTTCTCCTAGCGAAACCAAAAGCTGATTGAAGCAGCTACGTCTTCCTGTTGCTATAGCAATAGTGAACACTGCCCCCTATTTTGGAAGTGTTTCTGGTTGCTGTTGCCATGGATTCTGCAAAGCATCTCTGTACTCCGTGTTTACAATGTTCTTTATCTTCCCTGAGCGCGCTTCGCAGGTTACGTGCATGTCTCATTCATTTCTACACTTTGCATCTTCGTAAACATTTTAGAGTTGTTACAATACCATTACAATTGAAATCTCCATTGTAAGTCTCATATTTCTTATTTTTGTGAAGGTTTTCCTACATAACGGCCCTTCATTCTTGTTCTGACAGTGTATAGGCTATTATTTGAAATTTTTATATACACTCTTTAAAAGGAAGTAGGCCTAATAATAAAGGAAATAAACTTAGCCTAATGGACAGTTTCATCTTATATAACCTATCACAGACAGTAGTGCACTGTAACAGAAGTTCTATTAAACTGAAAAATAGAGATTTCACACCCGATAATAGAAACCATGCCACCCATATAGTTCCTCTGTCATTAAGGAATATGTTTTTCTAAAAAAAAACAAAAAAACATTTACGCGCAGGCGTGTTACTCTAGCAGTTACTTTTTTCTTGGGAATAAAAGAAGGGTTTCTTCCTTGAGGATGCGGCATTTTGTCTGAGAAAGTTCGCCAGAGTCGCAAAGATTGTGGTCCTGATGCAATCTTCATGACTGTGGCAGTAATGGAGATGGAGAGCTTGCTGATGCTCTTAGAGTCTCCAAGGAAGACTCTGACACCTCACCGCTTTAATTGGTCCAAGGAGGCTTGTTTGTGCAGATTGAGAGCAGTGCTGCAAGAGAAACACATGGTGCCTCGCTTGGGTCTTTATAGTTGTTAGCACATCTTAAGTCTGTTTTTTGCGTTGATGTCTGAAAATAGGGGACGGTGCGGTTCATAAAAAGTGCACAATTATCAAAAAGTGTAAATGCTAAGGGAGAACAGGCTGACCAAATGTCACTCTGCCAAACTCCGGTCCTTTCATACTTGTAAATGAGAATGTCTTCTGTGCAAACACATTCACGCTAGCGTGAAATGTGAAAAGCTGAATGTAAATGTAATTTCGACTTATATGCAAAACTGTATTATACAATGGCAGAAAACTGTGAAAACTGATTTCCATGTAAAAAAATAAATTAAAAAAAACTATTAGTTTACACACAAATAAATAGCATCATATATAATATTGTGATATAATGATGTTATATAAAAGTATGCAGTGTGACATATATACGTATTATATATGTATTATATGTCATATGTATGTACTGTATGTATGTGTGTGTCTGTGTTTGTGAGTGCATATAGTCTTACAGTAATGCATGCACTTATGATGTTAAGCATTCATGTTAATGCATATACTGTGCATTTTATATGTTGCTTTAGATGGAGCCAGCAGAACAATTTTTTTTTCTTCAAAGCACCTTCTTAGTGGTGCCCTACGCCTGAAAAGGAGCTCTCAGTCACCCCAAATCAGGTGAAACTGGTCACCTAAGGGACAATCATCATATGATACAACTTGCACTAAGATACTCTTGACTGTCATTTCAAATGAAAGGCTTCATCTTGGGATAATCAATTAAATCTTATTACTGCCTCCAGAGGACAGTGTTATCTTCAGTAATTCAGTCATTTACCCATGGAGGCCCTCTTTAACTGTATGAACTTACTCAACTTCACTGCCTGCCAAATTAATAAACTGCTTATTCTGACAGTCCCAGACACTTTTACATTCAAGGCCATAGCTGTTGTAACATGCATGATATATCACAGATTTCATTATTTAACCAGTATTAGGATATTGTCTGTCATTAATATACAGTATATGTTTCATATAGAATATTTACACCTTATAATTGAGTTGCAGTTTTTCCGGTGTGTTTGGAATGTTTAATTGCTTGCACATCGTACATAGGTCATTCCCCTATTTTTATTTTTATTTTTTTCATTTTTATGTTAGTTAACTTTCACACTTTTGTATCTGTCTGTGAGAGAAAAAAAATGTGTGTATACAAACCCCAATTCCAAAAAAGTTGGGGCAGTATGTAAAATGCGCATAAAAGCAGAAAGCAGTTATTTGTGAATTCTCTTTTACATATATATTTAATTGTCTCTCCTGACTCATTTTCCTGTTGACCTCTATGGAAAAATAAGTCAGGAGAAACAACCCTTCAAGTCATCCATCCGTATCTACTGCATATCTGGCAGCAGCATGATGGTTTGAGGCTCGTTTGATACCGCAGACACTTGATGACTTACAGCCATTTAGCCAACCATGAGTTCCATACTATTCCCGTGTAATTTACAGCTTAATCTAGTCCCACCCCTCAATTCCCATAGAGATCCATTCAAATGCAGAGAGGATATAGTGTCACTTGTAAGAGTACCTGGAAATAAGATATCAAGAGTCTTTTGATATCCTTTTATACCCATGATAGCATCACCTGTTTACCTGTGGAATGTTCCAAACAGGTGTGTTTTTTTTCTTTTTTTTGCCCCTGTCCCAACGTGGGACATGTTGCAGGCATCAAATTCGGAATAGAATTTTTCAAATCACTGCTTTTTGCTTTTATGTGCATTTTATATATTGTCCCAACTTTTTGGAATTGGGGTTTGTATATATATAGTATACAGTATATATATGATTTACAGACATCTGTGTGCATGAGTATAAGCAATGTGTTAGAGTGTGTTTGTGTGTCGGCTCAAGCATATGAGTGTGTTTTTGCGTACATACTGTATATGTGAATGTGGGAGTTTGTGTGTGAGAGTGTGTGCATATGTGTGTAGAAAGAGAATGTGTGTGTGTGTGTGTGTGTGTGTGTGTGTGTGCGTGTGCGTGCGAGTGTGCCTTAATATTTATGCTGCCCTAATTGCTTGTGTGTGTGTGTGTGTGTGTGTGTGTGTGTGTGTGTGTGTGTGTGTGTAAAAGCACATTTGGGAAAATCAAAATCATTTCCATCAGGGACATGTTGGTGTCAGCCAGCCAGTGTTTGTTACTGGAAAAAAAACTTAACTGAAAAAACGAATCCATAAGAAATCCCTTCCTCTGCATGTATGCACTCGTGGACATGAGTATGGGTCAGACTATGGGTATGTTCTATTAGATTAAGTTCTTTAGAGTGTACTCCCGAGTTTAACACACCACCCGCAGCAGAAATGTTGGTATAAATGTAACACTGCTGGTGTACATTTAACATCCTATTGGCCACAGACTGATATACACACCCTAGGGTGTTAAATGTACACCACCGTTTCACCGCTGTGCTGAATGCAGTATGGAGGTCTAATATTGTGCTTTACTGTGTAATAATTCTGTCCATCCATTTCATATCACATACAGTGAGGATATATTTTGTGTTTGCTTGTGTGTGTGTGTGTGTGTGTGTGTGTGTTTGCCTTAGAAACCTCAATTCCACTGTTTTTCCAGCAAATGTACTGAGCTACTGCACAATAAAGAAATTATCCATGTGATTGGCACCCACATCTTTTATTGAGTGACACTGAATTGTGTCAAATAAACTTCAGTGTTATAAATACCTCGTAGTGATCACAAAGTCACAAATCAGCTATTGTGTTTTTCAGTATATTTATTGTTTTTTTAAATATTTTTTTTGTTGATGACCATTTTTTCAAAAATAAACCCAAAATATTGGGAAGCATGTATATGCACAGTGCATGTTGAGTAGCATTACTTAATGAATACCTTTACTGCAATTATATTTAGTATATTTTGCAACATCCTCTGTGAACACCACAGGAGCAAAGTTTCACTTCATGTTTTTTTGTAATTATAAGTGTAAATATCCCTTTATCTAAATATTATATAAATAAATATATAATAAATATAATAAAATATATAATATAATATATAATTTCCATAAATAAATGGAAAATGCCTTTCAATTTACTACTAAATTGTGTGTGTGTGTGTGTGTGTGTGTGTGTGCGAGAGAGAGAAAGAGAGAGAGAGAGAGACCTGTTCCAGTGGTGCTTTTGGACTGGTGCACGGTTACAGTAAGAAAGAAAAACAAGGTGGTGGATATAACTGGTTATTAGGCTCCATAGCAGAGCTATTTTATTATTCTTCTTTTGGCAGAGGTTAACAGAATCAGGTTTATTGCCAACAACAGGAGGTTTTGCTTTTGTGAATTGTGAACTTACAGCATAAGCAGAAAGAGCATGCTGAATGCATAGTACATTAGTAACAGTTACATCACCATTTCATCACCAGCTTCCTCAGAATCCCATTCTCATTAAGTTTTTACATGTGTCCAAGGCAAGACGCAAAATTAAATAAAGTAGGGAGAACATTGATAAAAAAAATTGTTATTCATATAATGAATATACTATGACTAAAAAAAAACTCTTTTTAGGTTTTGCCTGAAAACATTTTATTCTTAAAACTGTTGACATTTTTGTAGTTTTAGATGTTCAGTAATTGATATTCCACAAATAAATAGCAGAATTTGGATTGTTTCATTAAATTCAAAGGATTAGAACTAGTATTAAGAGAAAGGTGAGAAGAATAAAAATAAAGCAATTTTGAATTCTGTAAATTTATTAAATGACCTCACACCTAATTATGTCAGATCAAATATAGTTATAAAATGACAATGATGCACGTAGCAGAAAATGTTTCACAAAGCAGCACTGGTCTTTTATTAAATTTAACTGAACACAAACACCACAGTAAGTGTGCCCTTTGATGACAGCTGAAGAATTTAACATAAATGAATTCCCTTGTGAAAACCTTGTTGTTTAAGACTTATTTGTGATGAATGGTGAAATGGTGTGTGTGTGTGTGTGTGTGTGTGTGTGTGTGTGTGTGTAAGGCGGGGTTGAGGGAGGTCTAGCACTCTCAACCACAGTATACACACAGGGAGCAGAGTGGTGCAAGACGTCTGTAACCAGAGCAGCCAGACTGACTGTGGAGCTCTGCAGGACCGCATGTGTGGTATGGTAAGTCTGAGCAGCACCGGCTGTGGCACATTTGAATCTGACCTGTCAGACTGAGGAGGGAAAACAGTGTACTGAAGCAGGGATCCTGACATGGAGTAGATAACGTATGGCAATATTTACTGACACTGTATGTAAAACACTGCAGCATGTTGCACTGAGGAAGATTATCCGCAAGACTATTCACTACAGTAGATATCTCAATCTGTTTGTGACTGCTGACCAGCCAATTATATATTGCCATTAAGTTCAAACGGTGCAGATATTGCTATACATAAGTACAAGTCATTTGAATAAAGGAAATTCCATCTTTTTTTTTCCAATAACACCATTCTGTGAAAGCCCTGAACTGTGAAAGCCCGAACACAAGTAATTTGAATTTTGTTTGGTGCTTGAGAAAAGTGTATTTCCCCATTTTAAATATATATTGTATATATACTGATGCAGAGAACAGACAAGTAAATGCTGTGATTCTACTGTCATTTCAGCTCAAAGTAAGAGAACTTAAATTGTAACTAAGTGTTTCTTGTGACCCCCTAACCCCAACAGATCATCACTAGAGGAAAAAAATATTATAATATTAATTTATTATATCAGCTAAAAACATTAACTGTACAATGTGGATCACTTTTACCACTATTAACATGTGGTACTATATTTGTTTAGTTGAGGACATGGCATTATTCATTGAGAAACTGAAATATACACCGCAACATTTATATTTTGACAGGCAAGTTCTTCTCTCGCTACAAAATTATTTCAATATTTAAATAAACAAACCCTGCCCACATGGGGCCTGTTTCACTAACATCTTTTAGCACATGCAAAAGTAATAACACAACCAGTGATTGATGGAAAACAAATACCATTGGCTGTGTTATTAGTTTTGTGTGTGCTAAAAGGGTTTGCACATGCTAAGGTGTTAGTAAATCTGGCCCCATGTGGGCAGGGTTTGTTTATTTAAATATTTAAATAATTTTGTAGCGAGAGAAGAATTTGCCTATCCAAATATGAATGTTGCAGTGCATATTTTAGTTTCTAAATTATTTCAGACAGTCTTAGTAAATCAGGCTCATGGTCTTTATTATTATCTGGAATTAAATTAATTTCCTTAATTTCATTCATTCATTCACTCTGCTTCTTCTTCTTTTTATTATTATTATTATTATTATTATTATTATTAGTAGTAGTAGTAGTAGTAGTAGCAGCAGTCGTAATGGCCTTTAACCTGTAAAATGTGTACGCTCATGTATGGTCAATTAACAAATATATTTGTCATATAAATTTGTAACATGAATATTATTTACATATAATTAAAAAAGATAAATATTTACTGTTTTAATTTTCTTTTTTATGTGCACTTTGGGTTTTATACCAGGAGACCTTCATAATATCATGTGCCCAGAGCGCCGTCTTTCTGCGGACAGAGAAGCTGTCATCTGGAGCAAAATAACTTTACAAAGGACAAGTTATTCTTAAGGCAGTTCCTTCTGCATTCTCATTTGCTGCCATAGCATACTTTCCCAGGGAAAGAGACATATCTTGTGAAACAAAATGTTTGTTAAGGAGCTAGAAACCCACCGCTGAGATCAAATCTCCTTCAGCAGAACCGCACACCAGAGACTTGAATCTCTTCAGGGAGTCATTAACTTTATTCAGTGCGTTACATCTAATGTTCTTTCCTGTGACATATTAGTCTGTTAGTTTTACATTAAAAAAACATTTAATGAATGGGATCGAACCGGAAGGATAAAGTCACGAATGCCACCATCATCATCGTCATCTGCTTCCAATTCCAAATTGAATTGGTTAACTGTTCTTCCAACATCACCTCCAAGGAGGCATGTACTATCAGACCAGTGCCACGTCAAGTATGAATAACGGATAAAAACTGCTCTGAGGAATTTGAAGCTGTACCCATTAAAATTATATGTTTCCTCTTAGAATGAGCAGAAAGCTGCACACAAACATGAGTGGCGTGTTCTCTCAGCTCCGTCATTTTTCTGTCTTGGCGTCACTGTTCATCTGGCTGGATTTCTTTAGGCACTTTGTTAAATGCAAACATAAGATTTAATGGCAGCGCTCCGCATTCGTAAACATCTGCCCGTTTGCTCCACGCATAGTTTGATAATTAATTATTTATCATGCCCTAACTCTTTCTCCACTCTCTATCGGTAGTAGATATCAGGGCCGCTGCACAAGCCTGTTCTTTGAGGATCCGCGAAATAAAACAATTATTCTTTAGCTTGAAGGTGGCAGGATGGAGTGTGTACCGCTGCTCTGTTAGGTTTGGAGGAGGCGCAGGGAGGCGCAGGGATGTGCTCTCGAGGAGTCCACCAAGAGGACACAGAATTTGTGCTCTGGGCCTCGTCTCGCTGTGCCAGGTGCTATTATTTTATAGCTTTATACATTTAACATCACTGTTTATTAATAACAATTGTTATTTAATGTAGTACATTATTTATTTATTTATTTGAGTATTTACAGCATGTAAGTATTTTACTCATACATCACCTACTATGAATGGAGCGATAAGTCAACGGCATTTAAAAAAAGTTTGTTTCAGTAAGGGTAAAGCTTTCAAATCTGCATTCTCTTCATTTAATTTAAAGACCAGGGCACACAGAACATAGATGACTGCGAGAAGATTGAAGTTTTACCATTATAGAAATTAAATGAAAATGTTTTTCAGAAAGTGTCACAGGTTTTCCGACGCATGGAGTTTTCTGGGGTACTTTATTGCATGTTAGACTTTGCTGATTGATATTTGTTATGCATATTGTTATTACTTTGGCCTTACACCATAAGAAATCTCTTATACCTGCGATTGGGGGCAGAATCTACATGTACCTACTCAAGACATCTGTGTTGCCAACACAGGGGCTAAACAAATAAAGTTATAGATTAAACCTAATAAATACTGAGGCAGATGAGTTTTTTTTTTTGTTTGTTTTTTACCAATATCACTGTGACTCACTGTGGTCTTTAAAGATCCCGTGACAATTAAAGCAAAGAGTCAGGGTTTCCCTGGTGTCCTGGCTAAATTCCCAACCTGGCTCTCTCAAGCTCCCACCTAATCATCCCCTAGTTCAAGGGCTAAAAAATGTTCTCTCTCTCTCCACCTCAGCTGATGTGTAGTGAGCATTCTGGCGCAAAATGGCTGCCGTTACATCACCCAGGTGGGTGCTACACATTAGTGCTGGTTCAGATGAATTTCCCCACATTGTAAAGCGATTTGAGTGTAAGAAAGGCACTATATAAATACAAGGCATTATTAGGTGAGCTGTGGAATCACACATTGGGAGCAGATTATATTTAATGTTCACGTGCAGTTGCAATCTGATTCTTGGAATTATTATTCTTTAAAAGCATATCCCCTCAGGGATACCGTGAAGTGAATGTGGAGACATGAATCAAAAGATGGGCAGTTGTATTGCCCCAGTTAAAGATAGTGGAGTATTTTTGCCTACGCTCTGCATTTCACACACCAACACATCTGTGAGTCTGCAATGTTTAGCCAATTGATCTGATGATGGAGGAGATACTGCCCTCTCCTGGTATCCTCAGGAAGTTCACTGTGAAAGCATCCTGCGGGCTGTCACAGAGCACAGACTCCTAACACTAGGTGGCAGATCCAGACTGTGTGCAGGGAAATCCAATCACTGCGCTATTGTTCTCAGAGAGATCATTTCCAACAAGGTCAAGGAATGTTGACTTAAAAATAATTTCACGATAGAAAGAACCTCAAAACATTGTCAAACCTCATCCTTACCTCCATCCCCTAGAAAACTAACTAACTCCACCTGGAGGTAAAAATTTGTTTATACAGTTATATTATACACGTTTAATTATTGCATACATTTCCAATATTCCCTGTGAGGGAGGATTCGCCTGACCTTTTTTCTCTGTTCCATCCTAATTCATCTTCTTCCCTATATTAGTATTGAGGAATAATAACTTTGTAATGAGTGTGTCTGCACATCCACAAATTGATACAGTGATACGAATGGTTGCAGTGATAAGAAAGGCTTAATACTGTTTATGAGGTATGGATAACAGATTTTTTTTAAAGGATTTTTTTTAAAATAATAATTTCAGCAAGCTTGTAGAGTGCTAAGAGACATTTAGTCCGGCCCACTTGGTCAGACGACATCTTCTCTAGCTCTTGTAGTTGGTCCACATACAGTATTTCAATGCTTTTTATTTTCTTAAAAACTCAACTATACGTACAGATAGTATTAGAATACAGTTCAACTCTAAAAGCCCATCTCAGCCCTTTACTCCTCTCACACACACCCACAAACATTCACCCACACATTACACACACACACACACACACACACACACACACACACACACACACACACACACACACACACACACACACACACACACACACACACACACACACACACACACAGTCATTATCACTCTCATAACTCACAAACTGGAAGCCAAGCAAGTCTATTACAGACCTAACCTCTAATTTTCCATTTTCATACAAAATTGTTGAAATATAAGTAGCCTCCCATTTGCACTCCCACCTACATCCTAATCAGCTTTGCAAGGAATTTTTTTTAGACTCACACTCAGCTGGACATTTTCCTTGGCTGTGGCTCTTAATGACTCTTTTATAGCTGCAGATTCTGGCTCCCCAGCCTCCCTCTTCAACTAGGATAAAGGCATTTCTTCTGTATTGTATTGTACTGTAATGCATTCTGCTAGATTTGAATCTAAGAAGCAGGAACTGTGAGTGTTGCGTATTTGACCATTCTTCACCCCTCTCCCTATCTCTATCCACCCCATCTCCGTAAATACTATTCACCGCTCTTCTCCAAGTCTTCAAAGTAGCCTAAGCATTACAGTTTGTCCCTAATTGCTCGAAAGTAATTTTGAAAAATATGTTGTTCAATTGCAGTTCATGTAACTGTACTATGAATCCATTTCCAGCTGCAGCCTTTTCATCAAATCTGTGAAAGAGGTGCTTCTCCCCTCTGATGGCCTCATTCCTACCAGCTCTGGAGATGCCAATATGTCAGTACAAAGATTGATTTAATCTTGGCCTGTGTCTCCTTCCGCCTTTACCCCCCTCCACCTGTGTCTACCTGCACCTCCCTCTACTGTGGCCTCCTTCTGTCTCTGTCTGCTTGCGCCTCCCTTTGCCTGTGCCTCTCTCTGCTGTTGCCTCCTACAAATGGTGTTTTATCTTTTTTGTTCTTTAATAAATGCCTTGATCTTCAGAGCTCCTGTGTGATGCTGACTTCTGTGGGGGACATCACTTCTGTCCTGGCTCTACTCATAATCACAGGTGATTCAGAGTTCCTCTGAAATCTGAGATTAGAATAAAGTCCTCAGTTACCTCGTGTTTTTAATACATTATCAAAGGAAACTTTGTGAGAACAGAGCACATCCTAGTCTCTGGCACTGATGTCAGCAGCCTGAGTCTATTGAACAGTGAGTACTTGTGCGACAGGGGCAGATTGTGCACTTTAATACTATGCGTGTTGAGTGGGTAACGAGTAAGAGGCATTCAGTCGATAAACTACAGATGCAGGGCAGATGGCAAGAAGCACCCTCTCTTCTTATCCTGCTCTGGATAGTGAAAGATAGTGAAGGGTATCTTTCGCTCTACGTCAATTTACCGGCAGCGCCGAGATAAGCCATTTCTCAACACCAAACCCTGACTCACCAGTCCAATATGCTCATAATTCCTAAGAATTTGGGCTTCTCTGGGATGGTTTTAATCCCTTTTTTTTGTGGTCTAATGAATCTGTATTGATCTGCAAACCTGAGAGTAGCAAACCAAGAATATTACTGGGACTGTTTTTATTCCGTTGAGTGAATACCCAGGTGAAAAGTCAGTGGAAAGTCTGTGAAACATTGTCTAGACGTTCAGGTGAAAACCTGGCTACATTTGGTTGAAAAGTTTTCTAGTCGACTAGGACATAGTCAGGCTATATCCATGTAAAAACCAGCGCTATATTGGGGTTAACCAGTCAGTTTATGTCAAAACATCTGAAATGTCTTCTCAGCCTAGATTTCCACCCCTCTAGCCGTCTAGATTCCGGCTTTTTCTCACTGGATAAGAATGATCTTTTTTAGAGTGAGCTAAAAGGATACTAAAGATAATACCAGGAACAGTGTTTGGTTTGATTCCCTCCAAAAGGGGAATCCTCTATTCACAGCCAGCACCCGGATCTTAGGCCTCTCACTTGTGAGGTCATGAACCAGCAAGCGATTTGCGTTTTAATAACATGACCAATCCCTTCCATTACAGTTTCTCATTAGTATGATCATTTTAATTATAAATTTGGATTGTCATTGCTCTTGACAGTGTGTGGGGGGGGGGGGGGGGGGGGCGGGGTGCACACAGCTGTTGTCATGTTGATCTCCAGGTCATATTTTGTGATTTAATATCCTGCTTTTTGAATGTAGGACCATTTAGAAGTGGGGGAGAGGTTTTTCGATATCTTGTGGGAAATTCCTCTAGTGGGTTACTGCTGAGTCCTCTGGGAAAAGGCTTGCAATTTCACTGTCTCACTCCCGATCAACACACCCCTTAATAAGGCCCTGTAAGTGTTTTATAGGTGAGCTGGAAGTGGAAACCCAGCACATACTCTCTCCGGCTACACTCAGCAGTGTTAGGATTCTGTTGCCCTTCCCCATGGAATCAAATGCAGGACGATGAAGAACACACTGACAACTTGAATTGAGGTTTATTTGCAATGCGCAAGGGAGAGACAGACTCGGAACATGCGGGCCGCCTGTGCTGAGAATATCTCTGAAGAACTGAAGTGTGTGTGTGGGCACATCCAGAAATGTGCCATTAGCAGAGGTATGCTACAGATACTATGCAAATGGTTGGTTGGTTGTTGGAGCTGGCTTGGGCCAAGGTGGGGAGACATACAGAGACATGCCATATACAAACTATTGCCAGATACAGTACAATACAATGTACCTTGTTGGTAATAATGAAAACCCAGGAACCTATCAACAGGTATATTTTAAATAGAGAGCTGTATTATTTAGAATGGCACTCTCAACAATGTAAACAATGGCCCAGCACTGAACACACTTCATTCTCACTAGAGGTAACATTTTAGTTGCAGTGCACTCTTAGTCATGTTAGATATGCACTTCCTTCATAATACCTGATTGAAGCTGGAAATTAACATTAGAACTACCGCAATGTTGTGCAACGCATAAGGAGACGATCATGTGATGCTTTTAAATGTTTACATTTTAAACAGTGTAATTACTCCATGCAATATCTACCATTGCAAAATAATACATTTATTGTGCATAGGCATGTTATTCGACGCATTGGAAGATAAAAACTTTCTATTTTAAATAATGCAATAATTATTTTCTATGAAATTCTGGTATGTTACCATACAAATATGTACAAATTTATCTTATATCACATTGAAATCACATTTCAACAAACATATAATTTCACTTTTTGATTTGTAATTGAACACAACAACAAATTATTTTATAATGAACAACATTATACATTTTATGAATACATATATTTAATTAAATTAATTAAGACTATACAGACTATAACCAGTTCGCTCACTACGCCACTGATTGAAGCTGTCCCTGGCTGATGCTCTAACTGGGGACAGTCAAGGTTAAGGAACATTTATTGACTGTTAAATGTATCAAAAGCAGGAGGATGTGCCACATGGGAGTCCCCCCACAAGGGGAACATAAATTTGGTCGTTATCATCAACTAATCAGCACTGAGCTATTCTATCATAATAAGATAATGCTTTGATTGATTTGATTAAAAGAAACCTTCGTGTCCATGTATGTGAAAACGTATCTTTGGCTGCACAAGGAGAACATGCAAATCAGGAGATAAATAGCAATTCAGGACAGTACAATTTGTATAATACATTATACCAGTGCATGAAACATTTTGGCGTTTAATACTGAGTTTAAAGCAGCAGATATGAAATGTGACAAGGGGTGGTTGAATGGGAGTTAAAAGTCACTGAGTATCTGAGGTTGCGCTGCACTCAAACGATGTTGTAGGCCACTGTAGAGAAAAAAAAGGATTTCTTATGGTTGTATTAGTCATGGACATTCTGTCGCTGCGATCTGGGAGAAGGGGTTAAAACTGCGAGATAAGAGGATGAGGTGCATGCTTTATGGTGGATTATGGTGTTGAACTGGTCAATGAGGTTCTGAGTTTGTTGAGACACATAATTGTCAAGAATAAGAATAAGGTAAGAATAACACATTGCTTTCAAGTGACTAAAACCAACTTAAATCACTCCTGTCTGATGCATTAAATAGCAGGGTTACTTTCTACTAATGGCTGTGTGCACAAAGCAGTGACTGAAGCAGAACGGGTTACATTTCATGCAAGCACATAGCAAAGGGAAACTTGTGCTGACTATATCGGCTAATTTATTTTTATAACGTGGACTATGTTAATACACAATACCGTCACATATGCTGATCATTCAGCGCACTTTTAAAATAGCAAATACTTTTCGCCAGAGCATAGGCTTTCTTCTCCTCCACCTACGAACTGGGGGAGGTGTGACGGTCAGAGAGCGAGAGAACTTTCCCGGAATTTTGAGGTAGAGGGAGGAGGAGAGGGAGGTTTCAGCAGTTTAGGAGGGGAATGACGTGCGAGAAGCTGTTAAATATAACCAGCTCTCTTATGACTATTCCTTTATCCCTGACTGACAGCGAGGGAGACAAGGGGAACGGAAGCTAAATCAAGTAATTTAGTTTGAATATTCGACCGCTCCTCCTTCGGTCGCCGTTACCTTGCATGCAACATGCTCGCGCTTGCGTTCTACACCGCTGTACTTCTACCAACAGTCTTCTCTGGCAGCGCAAATGAGTCGTAAGTATACCTTGTGCCATCAACATGGACTCTCTACGATGCCTGCAATGACGCAGAATGCAATTTGTTGGGCGCTTGTAATGTTATGATTTCGGCTACCTTATTTTTGCAATGTGAATTAGCCTAACTTTTAAAACCACTACCTAAGTAACCTAAAGAAGGTAATTATCTCAAATAAAGCTGTTGGGATTCGGGGTTGACAAGATCTGGGGTTTAACATGTCTCTATAGGCTAATAGGTTTAATTGTACCCCAGCATAATGTATAAAAGTTTCCCCTCAGTACAAGCTATACTTACCGAACCACATAGGGGCACGTTTTTCAATGGATGAATGGGTTGATATTTGCAACATAAAGATTAATGTAACTAAATACATAGGCTAAGACGATTTAATAATCAAAATTAAAAAGTGTATTAAAATCTGAGACAACCACATGGACATAATTATTGTGTTAAAATGTAGTCTGAACCACGTAATTTGGGGGGAGGGGGGTCCATTGAGGAGTTCAGAACTAGTATGCCACTGCCTCTTTCAGGACAAAGGTCTTATACAAAAACCTGGCCAATATAATCAATATGCCTATCAGTGCATTCTGCTCTTCACAGATTTCACGGTGGAAAAAAGTGTTCTTACACAGCAAACGACTGCAAGTGATCAGTTTTTTTCCTGTAACAGTTTGAGGCATGTATTGAGTGCTGGCAGTGTGGTTTCTGCATCGCTCTTCACACCACTACATTCTGTTCCACTTCCCTTCTCCGCAATTATCCCTCAAGCTTAGTAAAGCTTAGTAGAACAGCTCATTATCAGTCTCCACACACAGTTTAGAGCTGTATTAATTGGTCCCCCATTTCACATAGCCGGGTGTTAAATTGGAGATTGGGGCGGGTGGCCAAACAGGGCAGTTTGTTGGCCATGTGTCCGCAGTGTGCCTGGACTGCAGACAGAGAGAGCGAGTGAGAGAGAGAGAGAGAGAGACGCAGGGGCAGGGGGTTGCCTGACTCTGTGAGCGCTCCTGACTCAATGGAGACTGTAGTCTAAAGTATACAGTATGTAGGTGTATCCACCATTTGGAATGTGTTTCTTTTTGCATTGATACACATTCTGATTTTCCTCTGAAGCATTTACTTGGTGACGGTAACCTCCCAAGCAGTATCGGGCAGCACAGAGACACTATGTGCCCAACTGCATCAACCCAAGGAGCCCGTCTCCTTCATCATCACCCTGGAGACGAAGGGTTCTAACGTGACTCTGCTGGAAGAATCTGTGAAGGAAGATTTCTACCGCTGCATCCCTTTCCAGGTCAGCTTGTCGCTCGCAATAGCAGTGCTGAGACTGCAAAATATTGTTATACACTCTTAGGGCTATTTAATTGGGGACACGAAAAGCGATTTTCTATGAAATCACAACCGTGATCTATCTTATTGAAGTTAAATAGTAACGTTAAATTTTGGGGAAACGCTCCAGTGGGAATGCGGACTTCATTTTATAATTCAAAATTGAACGGATGCTTCTGCGATTTTTGCAGTTTAGCAATGAGCATATCCCTTGAATTTAAAGGGGTATTTCGTGTTCTTCCTGCTCACTATCACTATCAGGCCAAATAACACCCACACACACAAATAAACCTCCCCCACCCCCCCACGCACACAAATACCCCGCCCCCCCCCCAAACATGCAAAAGAACCCACCCATACCCCCATTAAACTTGCCTTCTTGATTGCTCAGAAATGTTTAGTACTGGCTCTTCTTGATAGCTCATTCCTCTGGTGATTGCATAACCAGGGTTGCATTACCAGACTGGGGGCCAACACCCCAAGCGGTGTTCTGCTGTAAAATGACCTCCTGCTCCCTCCCCCGAAGCATTTGTCATAGTGGGTCCTTTCATGGGTCTTGTCATTAATTATGCTGTACAACGTGCCCTCTTTTGCCAGTCGATTTTCAAATATTGTTTGACTCCATTTGTGCATTTGTATTGCTGCTTGGTTCAGAAATACAGATGTAGCACTGGTCATGCAATTTGTGAAGAAAAAAATTATCAACGAGCAACGAGGTTGTTACGCGGGAACGGCAACAGACACATTCAGCAGGGGAAAATAAATAAATAATTGAGAGCACGCAAATTAAATTCTGCAACTGTACATTGACACCCCCAGTTATGTTCAAATTAAAGTTGTTTTTTTTCTCACATGCTGAGGCATGGACTGAACAGGTAGGGGGTACATGCAGAAAATCATAAAACAGATATTTATGTTACCTGTGTGTCCTCAGACCAAATTACATTTACATTACATCGCGGCAATGCATGTTAAGTACCGAAATTGCACAAGGGTACAACGGCAGTGCTCCCAGTAGGAATAAAGAATGCAACCTTTGCATTACAGAGAGTAACTTTGTGCCAGATTAGGGTGTTTGTCCTGTTATGTTTATTTTGTGACGGTAGTTAAACAGCTCAGTATTTTAATGACCATCAACCCAAGGGAAAACCCTTTGATGATGGTGGAAGTATTTTCTAAACATGTGCTATGTATTGCCATACATTACAGAACATTCAAAAGCAAGCTGTCTGTGGCCACATTTAATATTTTTATGGGTGACCTAAATGTATATTTGTATAACATTTCACCATGAGTTGTACAGTGGTCATGCACACACTAGTTATTAGTTGTTAATAATGTAACTAATTGGTAATAATTGTTAATAATTAGTTGTTAATAACGTAAGTTTAGCTCAGCTTATCTGCTTTTTTTCTGGAATAAAGAGCACACATCTTGTATGTGTTCTGCAACAGGACATTGAACTCTGCCATCACGTGTGACACCTCATTTGACTCAGTTTGTCTGAAAAAAAAAAAAGCCTATGGTTCCAATCTCAGGCATTGAGTTTCAGATGATAAGTTTATTCAAAATTCAGCCCCACTATTTATGCTGTAAGGGGATGTGAAATATTTGCACTAAAGGTACATAAAGCACATACATAAAGTGAGTACTTTCGTTTTCATAACGCTGTGTAACACTTTATAACACTGGTTATAAACCCCCCAGTTGACATTTTTCTAAAGTTTCTTGTTTTTATGACAAAAGAAAAAGAAAAAAAGTAACTGAAATACTTTGTAATGCAGCATAGAAGCTATAATTGAGAGAAAAAACTCAGAATTTCAGTTCTGAGTATGGGCATGTGGTTGGATTTCAAGCATTGAATATGGTCACTTTGATGAGGTTGAAGACCACCGTAGTGCTCTCCACAGTGGCATTTTCTTTTAATTTAACATAGTATGGGGATTTACCCAGGATTACATTTAAAGGTCATGTGTACTGTGGTATTAAGTCGAAGCTGAGGGGTCAAGTTTATGGTGGAACATTTAAAATGGGGAAGAAAAAAAAAAACTTGAATGTATCTTGAAAGCAATCACTGAAAAAAAAAATGGACAACCAAGGAAAAATAATAAGCACTTTAAAAGGTTTTCTGTGTGCCTGAACAGAGTAAGATCGGAGGATTGCTCTTAGTCAAAGTCTCCAACTATTAATGCATCTAAGTTGTAAGTTGCATTCGCTGTAATGGAAACACAAGCCTCCAAATTCTAAGTAATTGTTTCTATACATTATGGAATTGTATGGTTCGTAAAAAAGTAAGCGGCGCACTTTTATAGAGTAAACAGTTGTCCTTCTTGCGTAATGGCCGCCGGTACTGTCTGTTATACGTCTGTTCATGCAAAGCAGCAGTTTTGCTTTTCAGTTAACTGTCACGCACACAGGCACGCACACACACACGCACGCACGCACGCACGCACGCACGCACGCACGCACACACACACACACACACACACACACACACACACACACACACACACCATGGTATAGTGGTGTGGTCACTACGTAATGTCATATTTCCCCTGCCTTGTGGGGGTGTTCTCTGTTTTTGCTTGATAATTGTCAGTACGGTAGTTTCGATCCCCTATTAATTTGCTTGCTTTGTCCCCTTTCCTCAGGTTCCTGTTGTCTCCGTGGAAACAGTGGCATCTGTGCACGTGTCTGTGCGGGGCGAGAAGGAGGCGTTGAGCAAGAAAACCAAATTCCTCATTCAACCCAGCAGCTTCATCTACTTTATCCAGACAGACAAACCTATGTACAAGCCTGGTCAGACAGGTGATTCTGGCTACCTTTCCAGGGTTGGGGTTGGAATTCCACCCTTGGGAATAGTGTAATATTGGGCAATAATAATGAATGGCTCTCACGTTATGACTTAGATGGTGGTAGTCATGCATATGGAGTTGTTCTTTTATGTTTGTTTTTTTGTGATGTTTTTATCATTTTGACAATGGGTTGTACGGTTGCACTTTATATTTGCATGATGGCATTCTTTCCGGTAATATGACTGGTCTGATGGACGCTTGCATTTGCAGGCATTATAACTTTGGCTGATTGTGTATTGAAAATATTGGATGCTAATTTGAATGCATTATTTATTTTCTTTTCCAGTCAAGTTTCGTATCGTGTCTCTCGATGCCAACTTTCTGCCTTACAATCAAGTGGTAAGATCAGTCGTTGTTCTATAAAATATTTAAGGGTTAACAGGAGAATAATGTCCTACTCTAAAAGTTAAGAAGAAAAATACTCTGAAAAATGACTAAACTTCCATGGCTGTAAGGTTTAATGCCCAGGACTCATGTTGCATACCTCTAGCATTATCCCTGCTGGTAGAATTAGTTTCACTTGTCCTCAGTACATTTTGGGAAAAGAGGGGACAATGTAGGACATTATTCCCTTGGGTACCCAGGCAGTATGACATTACTCTCTGCGTGACCCTTGAAATTAGGTGGAACTTTATTTGGTCAAAAATTAATTACTTAGTCAAAGTGAAAGACCTGTGTGGACTTCTTTCAGCTCAAAGTGCTGACTCAGAGTCTGTGTGGGCTGTAGAGCATGAGTGTAGGTGGCTAACAGGAGTCAACACACAGGTGGCCAGGGTTCAGTTCAACTGATCCTGTTTGATCAAAGCTTCTAAATAAACAGCAGACCAAGGCCTGTACAACAGTGTAAAGATAACGGTGAATGTTGCAAGCACATTGTGTAGTGTGGAAAGAAGAGAGGAGGCAGAATGCACTAACTGACTTTAACTGTTTATTTCTCTATTGCAGTACACACTTGTGGAACTGCAGGTAAGCTGTGCAGGGCACAAGCACATTTGCTTTTACTGCATTTTATTTATTGCATGTACTGTAATTCCCTCAAAAGCCCAAACTGAAAAGCCTTAGTCATACCCATAGGGCTTCCTAACCGTGTTCCTAACGGTGACCCTTGTGTACACTGACCTTCCCGTTGAAATACTGTAGCTATTTCTAGCATCGAATGAGCTCCTAATTGAGTTGTAGCCTGTAAGTGGAATGATCTTACATATCCCTGATAGACTGAACAGCAAAGTCACAATGGAGTCTTAGCTGCTGGTTTGGAAAACCTACATCAGCTTAGAGTTTTGATTATTGACCTGAACCTGCTGTGTCTCAATAAGTTTTGGTTAGGTCAGATCGGGTCAGATCGGGTCAGGTCAGGTCAGGTCAGGCAGAATATTTAAATAAATAATTTAGATTGGGTTTGTGAATGGTGTTTCCACATGCACACTTTATAAGTCACAAAATAGCTTGGTCATGTAAGTATAGCCCAACAGCTCCCAACATTTTAATTTAATTAGGCTTTAGTACACACTATTGCTTGCAGTGTTTAATTTAATTAGGCTATAGTACACACTATTGCTTGCAGTGTTTAGTTTAATTAGGCTATAGTACACACTATTGCTTGCAGTGTTTAGTTTAATTAGGCTATAGTACACACTATTGCTTGCAGTGTTTAATTTAATTAGGCTTTAGTACACACTATTGCTTGCAGTGTTTAGTTTAATTAGGCTTTAGTACACACTATTGCTTGCAGTGTTTAGTTTAATTAGGCTATAGTACACACTATTGCTTGCAGTGTTTAGTTTAATTAGGCTATAGTACACACTATTGCTTGCAGTGTTTAGTTTAATTAGGCTTTAGTACACACTATTGCTTGCAGTGTTTAGTTTAATTAGGCTATAGTACACACTATTGCTTGCAGTGTTTAGTTTAATTAGGCTTTAGTACACACTATTGCTTGCAGTGTTTAATTTAATTAGGCTTTAGTACACACTATTGCTTGCAGTGTTTAGTTTAATTAGGCTTTAGTACACACTATTGCTTGCAGTGTTTAGTTTAATTAGGCTTTAGTACACACTATTGCTTGCAGTGTTTAGTTTAATTAGGCTATAGTACACACTATTGCTTGCAGTGTTTAGTTTAATTAGGCTATAGTACACACTATTGCTTGCAGTGGTTAGTTTAATTAGGCTATAGTACACACTATTGCTTGCAGTGTTTAGTTTAATTAGGCTTTAGTACACACTATTGCTTGCAGTGTTTAGTTTAATTAGGCTTTAGTGCACATTATTGCTTGCAGTGTTTAGTTTAATTAGGCTATAGTACACACTATTGCTTGCAGTGTTTAGTTTAATTAGGCTATAGTCCACACTATTGCTTGCAGTGTTGAGTTTAATTAGGCTATAGTACACACTATTGCTTGCAGTGTTTAGTTTAATTAGGCTATAGTACACACTATTGCTTGCAGTGTTTAGTTTAATTAGGCTATAGTACACACTATTGCTTGCAGTGTTTAGTTTAATTAGGCTATAGTACACACTATTGCTTGCAGTATTTAGTTTAATTAGGCTATAGTACACACTATTGCTTGCAGTGTTTAGTTTAATTAGGCTATAGTACACACTATTGCTTGCAGTGTTTAGTTTAATTAGGCTATAGTACACACTATTGCTTGCAGTGTTTAGTTTAATTAGGCTTTAGTACACACTATTGCTTGCAGTGTTTAGTTTAATTAGGCTTTAGTACACACTATTGCTTGCAGTGTTTAGTTTAATTAGGCTTTAGTACACACTATTGCTTGCAGTGTTTAGTTTAATTAGGTAACACACCTATTTTATTTTTATGAAATAGGTATGAGACTATTTGCCTAGCTTATTTTTTTGAAAAGTAAAAGGTCAAAGAGCAATATTAAATAGCTGACCTACATTTTTATTTAATTGTAGACCCCAGATCAAGACTCAGAAGCTTAATCTATTGGAATAGCCTCTAGTCATAATGGAAGCATCTACTTAGATGGCATTTGTCATTTTCGGACAATAATTACCATAGCTGAACATCAGTTACAATACTTGAGAATTAATACATTTAGTGTGGTTATATTTTGTGTACCAGTGTCTCAATTACAGGGCTAATATGTAAAAAAAAAACAAACAAACAAAAAAAAAAAGTTAATTGTTAAAAGTTCATTCTATAAATAATAGATTTTTAAAAAATCTATTATTGTCTGTGTATATCTCTGGAGGTAAGAGTGTCAGTAGCCTCCATATGAGTTTAAAATTTGCCAACATTTTACACTAGTGAGGTAGTGTTTTGGGGTTATGATATTTATGTGATAAATACTAACATTAGGTGTTTGTAAAATAATAACTACAGTTTCTGTTTTAAAGGGCACCTCTTTCACTGTAGTGTTTGCCCATGTAGGGAGGCTTTTACTTGGCAAGATTGTCCCTGTCTTAACATATTATTAATGAACATGTATTAGAGTAATAAAGCCACCATTCACCCCTCACCCCTTACTCTTCTCCTCCTTCCTCCTTCCTCTTTTCTCATGTCTCTGCAGGACCCCAACTACAACCGCATTGGTCAGTGGTTGAACAGGTCAACCACTAGTGGGATTTTGGACCTTTCAATGCGCATGTCTCCTGACGCCACACAGGGAACCCATATGATTAAGGCTTGGAATGAGAAAGGCAACCCAGCCTCCCACATCTTTGATATAAAGGAATATGGTAAAAATTATCAATTTGAAATAAAATGATGCAATTTTAAATGTAAGAACAAAGAATTATGGCATTATGGTGAGAGAACAGTCTCTTAATGAAAATTTTTAGTTATTATCGTCACAATTTATATCACTTCATATTCATTCAGAATAGTTTCATCAGTTATCTGTGGAATGGAACCTGTAGTACATGTCTGAATGTTCATTCTCCAAAATGTGGGCAATGGTTTTTTGTTGCATATTTTTAATTGTCATTTTTAATTGGTACACCCTTATAAATAGTTCCAATTTGGGGAGCTGTTATTGCTTTTGATGCTCTAATTTTTAATCATGACGTTTGGCTGTATTCCACTTTAATTCACTTAATTAGTTTGATTAATGCAATGATTCTATTGAATGTCGTTATTTGATATGTTTGTGTGTTGTGGGTCTGCCCCACTGTCTATGTTTTTTTTTTTTTGTTGCTGGTGGCTACAACTGAAGTTCCCCAACGGGAAAATAAGAGTTATTCTATTCTATTTTATTCTATTCTATTCTATTATACTTGCCTGATGGTTCTGATCCAATCTTGACCAATATCCAGTGCCAGTTGTGGCTGGAATTCCCATTGAGTGAGTGTACGTCATCGCACACTAGGGACAAAGGGACTTCTCTGGTCAATAAGGCGCTAATATCAGCCTGTGCCAGTTGCAGCTGTACCTGTGAAACTCCAGTGAAAATGGTGGCACTGACTATATGTAGTACAGAGTGTGCGCATGCTGTTGTCTGCCCTCCGATTTTGATGGAGAATGTTGGGCTTTCCAAATAAGGGAGAAATAAATGTTTTTTGAACAGAATGGCACCTTATTAGCAATTATGTTGGCATTAATATACTACGTTTTACAGGAATTGTATTTTGGCAATGTGAATGTATCACTGTCCCCTTACATGGGTTCTGAGAAAGCACTAACTGTGGTTTTTGTATGTTGCATGCAGTCCTACCCAAGTATGAGGTCACAGTCCATCTCCCCAGCATTATTACCATACTGGATACACAGGCAACAATGAAAGTTTGTGGGAAGTAAGTGTTGTACGGTTTACTAAAGATTCAGCTTTCACTGCAGTGATGGTCTGCATCACTCGCTGGTTCCTGATTTGTTCTTTTATAAAGTGATTAATGTTTGGATGGTCATATTATGAAGAACCATTTTGTGTTTGTGTGTAGATATACCTATGGAAAGCCTGTCTTGGGGTCAGTGAAGGCAGAAGTGTGCCGGAAACCCTACAGATATTACTGGTATTCAAGAGTAGGGGAGTCTCCTGGTATCTGCAAAACGTTCAGCATGACTGTAAGTAATATTCCACCATGATTCATGTGTAACTGAGCAATTTTCCATGAAAATGTATGGCCACAGGGCCCCTCGTTGAGTCTGCTGTACACCTATGGCACAGTACTGTGTTGAGCTTACATTAAGATTTGAGTTTAGAACGTGAGAAAGAGTTCAGCTTGCCTCCATTTTACGGAGCCTCTAAGTCTCGTCGCGTGATGTAAACTGATATGTTAGCGGCCCGATAAACAGAAGGTCTGCTGTGAATCGGGTAGAGGAAGAATGTTTGAGGATGTTACTGTTTCACCCAGACTGACAAGACCGGATGTGCCACTGAGATCATCGATGTTACCCAATTTGCGCTGAATGCTTCAAGGTTTGAAGACTTATTGTCAGTGCAGAGTGAGATGGAGGAGTATGGCACAGGTATGCGCTATCTGTGAACATATGAATATGCTGTGTGTTATAATATTTCCCTGTGCTCTGAGGAGTCTGAACAATGCTGTGTTTTGCATGACTGCGTAAGGTGTGATCCTGAAGGGCAGTGAAAGCTTGCGCATCACCGATGCTATTGCTACAGTGACTTTTGAAGAAACGCCACAGACCTACAGGCCTGGAATCCCATTTGAGGGAAAGGTAATGACCTTTAATCACCCCGAGGAGTGTGTGTGTATGTGTGTTTATTTTATTTCTCTCTCTCTCTTCTTCCCATGGTTGTGTAAAATCCAAATGAAAAGCTGATAATAGGATCTTTATGATGCATTGGTACAGGTCAGGATATTATTCAGCAATAATAATAATAATAATAGTAATAATAATACATATTAGTCTGGACAAGAAAAGATGTTTAAGTGACACTTAGGGCTCTATTTTCAAACCAGCGCAAGGGGACGGTATAGTCAAACGCAAGCTTGTTGACAGCATCAACGTCTTAAAACTGGCGCTATGGCGTTTCTCAGCAATACCGCTAGGATCAACAAATTCTCAACATAACATCCTTTCGCTTGCGCTGCAGTGGGATGGGTGGCGCTGTCTGGGGCGTGTTCTAAAATACTTTCGGCTCAGTGACAATTTGAACCAACGAAAACCCATTGCGTTATGATCAGCTGGAACCACCTCTTAGCGGGAACGCAATAGACTCTGGCAATTTGGCAACTTATTCGTCATGTAGTTCTATGTAGTGTCTATAGGTGATGCCAACATTACACTTCCATTTAATGAACAAATAGCCTATAATTATTATTAATTCATTCATTTTAATTTAAACTACTAGAATAAAACAGGACAGCTTACAAGAAACTTGCGATCATGTAGGCCAATAGCCTATAATATATAAATTACACATTGACACAGTTGAATCATAAGCCTACCATTTGAATCATAATTATGCCTACATCACCTAATGTAGGCTAATTAATGCATTCGCCACCTCCTCCCGTGCCTTCCGAACTTCTGGGAGACGAGGTGGTGTGGATTGTGATCCATAAATGACTACAGTCCTAGCCTGTACTTCTGTTGCAAGTATGTCTGATTCCTGTGCGGAAAATCGCTCTTGTCGTTGACGGTCCAGTGCGTTTGGGTTGCTCATTATGAAATTGCATGGAGCGATTGCGTTCCAACTGGCTTTTTTTTAAAGCATGAGAACAACAATTTGATTGGCTACCATAGAGACGCACCTTGGACAGTTAAACCCAGCCTTTTAGCAATACCGCCATAAGGTGCGCCAAGATTGCCGTCATGAAATTACCAAATTTCTCGCCGACACGCCCTCAGAGCGATACCGCCAAGCGATTACTCTTGCGTTCACCATTGCGTTTGGTTTATTAAAATAGAGCCCTTAGAGTTAACCGTCCAAAAAAGCACAGAAATTCAAATAAGAGTACAACACTGCCTAACCTCTGTCAAGCAGCACTCCTATCTAACCTCCGTCAAGCACCACTCCTATCTAACCTCCATCAAGCACCACTCCTATCTAACCTCCGTCAAGTACCACTCCTATCTAACCTCCGTCAAGCACCACTCCTATCTAACCTCCGTCAAGCACCACTCCTATCTAACCTCCGTCAAGCACCACTCCTATCTAACCTCCGTCAAGCACCACTCCTATCTAACCTCCGTCAAGTGCTTTCCAACACAAGTGCACGTTTGCAACATAAATACATATTTACGTCAAAATTCTATAAAATCCTGAAAGTCCAGTAGGGATGTCCTGCTGGACATTGTATAAGATCTTTTAGGAAGACGTGACAAAATCCTGTTTTGCATTTTAATGATGCTGGCTGTGTGTGCTATTGGAGCTGGTGAAAGGCCAGTGAACAAGCCGCATCATGCAGATAGGGAAGGGCTGCATTTACCGCCTGAAATTCCGGTTACCCAGGTGGGTTTCATCAACTGATTAGCAGGTTCCCTCTGCAACTGTACCTAAAGGCACACACACAGATAAACAGAAAGCAGGGGGAAAAAACACATCTATGGCTCCCCTAAATTCACATAAACCCCATTATTACTCTGATTTCACACGCATGTATTGATTATTGTCGTCTTATTGAAATGTTTTGTTATGTGTCACGCTGGGAATCATTGGGCCTCATTCACCAATCGCTCTACAAACAAATTTGTTCTTAAGACTTTCTTTAAAATGTTTTTTACAAACATTTCGGGATTAACTGATGTTTGTGTACTGAGCTTCTGCTCTACTCAAGAAAAAATCCAGTAGTGGCAAACTAAAAACTTTGCCAGAAGTGAATGGCAGTTCCCACAAAGCTAATTTGCATGTGAAAATATGATCTTGCTGCAAACATGTGGCAACAATGCCAAAGGTTTGCTGCACATTTGCTTGAAGGCCAATATTTTTGTAAGGGAATGGTTGGTGAATGAGGCCCATTGATCCTGGCCAGTGTTAGGAACTGTATCTTTGAGGCGAGAGTGTGCTGCAGATTCTGACATGTGCAGTGCTGTTGAAGTACAGCAGAGTGATTGCATGGTTGGCCCTGTCATTGTTATTGTCAGATCAAAGCAACAGGCCCAAACTCCGCCCCCATAAAAAATGACACGGTGTTACTGGTCATTAAATACGATGGAAAGTCTGAGAACTGGACATTCACCACAGATGACAAGGGAATGGCTTACTTCAGTCTGGACACTGCCCCCTGGCTGCTGAGAGGTGTCAATCTGCAGGTTTGTGACCTTTACACTCACTCTATGGTTTAAAAAAAAAAAATGTAATAATTTATTCTCCACTTTACAAGGAAGATAATATTTATTTTATTTTATTTTATTTTATAAACAGTTATTTCGCTTGCATAGGTACTGTAAAGAATGTTTTGGATTGGCACCGTCAGCTTATATATCTGTTATAATGCTATCATGCTGTCTTGTAATTGCCGTCCTGTGCATCCATTCACAGGCGCATTATCGCAAAGTGGAAGTGGACTTTGAGTATGGACGCAACTTCCGCAAACCCGGCTACATGTCGGCTCAAATGTGGTTGAGACCCTTTTTTTCGAAGAGCAAGAGTTTCCTTAAACTGAAGACCGTCAGCGGGAAGCTGTCATGTGACACTGATGCATCAATCGTGGCTGACTACATCATCCAAGGGGAGGAGCTGGAGAAGGAGCAGAAATCCCTGGACTTTTTCTACCTGGTGAATTTTTTTTTAAATTCTGCCACTCAGTGTTGAGGTTCAGCTAAAACAATGTACATGTAGAGGACTGACAATACCAGAGTATGGTTGGAATGGGAGGGCTCATTAGATTCTGATGGAATCTATTTGGGCTTCCTAGTGGCTTTGGCCTGCTGAGGACCGCTCTCAGAGAGGGAGGATTTCATTCATCAGAGTATCCTATTGATTCTCTTGAATGTCTTTATTTTATATGTTTGTTTGTGTGTTGTGGGTCTGCTCCACTGTCTATGTCTTTTTTTGTTGTTGCTGGTGTCTACAACTGAAGTCCCCTCACAGGATTCTATTCTATCCCCCTATTGCAAGGGTAGGATAGGCCTTCAACTGTGTTTGGGCATTCCACACGGGACCACGCTCACAGGAAGAGAGGACAGAGTAGCAGCAGACACATGCTTTAAGAAGGCTCTCTCCTCTTCGGTGCTCTCCGCAGTTTCCAAACACATTTCCCCCAATCATATGTGTCCTAATATGTCAAATTTCTTCTGACACAGGTCCTGTCCAGAGGTAGCCTTGTGCAACATGGCCGCCTCCCGGTGTCTGTGAGAGAAGGACAAGGTGATGCTGCTTTTGAGCTCAAGGCATTTTTCAAATCAATTTCCCAGTCAAGCAACATTTTACAAAAAATAAAAGATAGTGTCAGCTCTGCGGATAAAGCTACACTGCCTGGCCAAAAAAAAAGTTGCACACTAATATTTTGTTGGACCGCCTTTAGTTTTCATTACGGTGCACATTTGTCGTGGCATTGTTTCGACAACCTTATGCAACGTCACAACATTTATTTCCGTCCAGAGTTACATTCATTTTTGGCCGAGATCTTGTATTGACGACGGGAGAGTCGAACCACTCCGTAAAGTCTTCTCCAGCACATCCCAAAGACTTTCAATGGGGCTAAGGTCAGGACTCAAGTGGCCAATTCATGTGTGAAAATGATTCCTCATGCTCCCTGAACCACTCTTTCACAATTTGAGCCCGATGAATCTTGGCATTGTCGTCCTGGAATATGTCCATTGATGGGATAACCTGGTCATTCAGTGCATTCAAGTACTCAGCTGACTTCATTTTATTGCTGCATAACGTTGCTGAGCCTAGACCTGACCAATTGAAGCAACCCCAGATCATGACACTGCCTCCAGAGGCTTGTACAGTGGGCACTATGCATGACGGGTGCAACGGCAACTTTTTTTTTGGCCAGGCAGTGTATATATGAAATAATAAATTTGTGCTGTGCCTTTTTTTTTGCGTTTTATTCTTGCGTTTGATTTTTCATTTAATATTTAAAAAATAAAAGCCTTAAGAAATGCGCAGAGCAGGGTAGGAACTGCAGGCAGCTGCAGGAACTGCAGGCAGCACTTAAAAGAAGCGTATCTTCTTCAAATATTTGCATATTGCAGTGTATGAGACATCATTTGAAAGCTCAGGATTTGTACTTTCAGAAACTATAAAAGACCCAGTGCTACTTGTTGACCGTTTTACCAGCACCTGTCACATCACTTTAAAATACTTTTTACTTTGATATCAGTGCCACATTGTTGCAAAGACTATGCCCAAAATATTTCAGCATTACATTATATAAATCACACACTGATAAAATATTGTATTTTTTATAAGGCCAGTAGTTTGCTATTATTTAAAGATACAGTTGTTTTGTGAACTGTGATAAATAAAATACATTTTCCAGAAATAATTATTTGAAAAGATGATTAAGAGAAAACAATTAAAAACATGTTTTCACAACACTATTTGACATCTGACATCTAAGGCCATATTTTAAATGTTATTAACATTATCTGTGATTTGAGACATGTGTGTCAAAATTAGTGAGGCTTTCATATCTTAAAAATTAATTCAATTGAACTGGAATTAATTCAAAAATTATTAGTTGACCCCAACCCATTCACAAGTACGTACCAATCAGTACACACATTTCCTGGTATTTCCCTACTGGCTATGTATGCGGGCTGATGAAGTGTGTGTGCGTGCGTGTGTATACTTACTGTATGTATGTGTAACCGAACTTGTTGTGTAACTCGTTTCAGTGAACAAAGGGGATCTGTCTTTCTCTCTGCGGCGCATGCTGGATCTGGCACCCTTTGCCCAGGTGGTGGTGTACACTGTGCTACCGGATGGAGAGACCGTGGCAGACAGCGCTAATTTCCCCATAGACCTTTGCCTGAAGAACAAGGTAGGATACAGCTACCTCCCAGGGCTAGCAGCAGCGGCTCTTGTGCAACAACCCTGGGACCTCATTTATAAATGATGCGTTTTCAATTCCTTTCATTTCATATCAAAGTGCACAGCCTTCTGATAAGCATATCAGACATAAAGTACTTTATGTCTTTTTGATGTTAGTACGAAAGTCTGTATTTAAACATCCAGACTGTCCGAAAAGTGATAATACCGCCGGTGACAACTCCCGTCCATGTGTTGCATTAAAAGTTTCAGCTTATGCCACCAGAGCCCCAGTGATACAGACACATAAGAGTCAAGCACTCTTTTATCTCAGAATCCATTTGAATGCTGAATGTGAGGTCCAACAATGAGATTTCAATTCGATGGTGAGGGGTTCGGGATTACATTATATTTCTTGAATGTACTATCTATATGTTTTGTTTGGATGTATCTGTCTTTCATGTTTGTGTGACATGAAACCGTGTGACATGAAACCGTGAAACCGTGCCTCGTTTAAGATGCAACATAAATTTCTGTGTTATCAGACAGTATAGTATTATTGTATCATATCATATCTAAAAAAATGTCTGATCATGGGCTGATAAGAGTCTCAATTAAAAGACAATTATTATTAAGTTCAGTTTATGGTAGTGTAGCCTTATGAAATTTGCAACTCCCTTTAATATCCAACCATTTCTTTTTAAATTCTGACATGGTTTGCCTGCTTTGACTTGCTGCACCACAAATTTCCTTTTATGCCAGAACTATTCCCACCAAACAACATAGCCCGTTTGAACTCTACCTCTGTAATGAATGTCTCGATTTCACACTCTGTGTGAGAACTCAGCTTTCAGAATTCTATAGATGCTGTGTTCTGAGGGGTGCCTGACTAGTCTTCATAGCTCCTTATTTCAGTAGCTAATTACGTTTAGCTTTCATTCCACCTCCCAGGGTTTCCTGCTTCCGAATATTAAAATGACACCTTTATGTACTCATGTTAGAATTGGGAGGTAACGTCACGTTTTAATTTACAGTATGTCGTGGTTCTTGTTTCTCTTACAGGTCTCTGTAAAGTTCAGCTCGCTCCAGGAGCTGCCAGGACTGAAGACCTCTCTGAGCCTCAACGCCCACCCAGGATCCTTGTGCTCACTGAGGGCCATTGACCAGAGTGTGCGGCTCATGGAAGAAGAGCAGAAGCTGAATGAGGAAACCGTAAGTCAACCGCAACCACAACCTCAACCCAAAGCACTACCCCAATCCCAAACCCACAACCGTAACCAAAAGCATTACCCCAATCCTCGACCCCCAACGGCCAGTCACATCTTCAAATTAAATTACTAACCCAAGCCTCAACCCCCAACTTCAAACCTCCACCCACAACCACAATCTCAAACCAAAGCAATACCCCAATCATTGACCCCCAACTTCTAACCACAGTTACAGCCTCAATCCACAGCACTGTCCCAATCCTTGAACCCCGGCCACAGCCCAGCCCAACCCAACCACAACCCCAACCCCCTAAACTAGAGATTTTCAGTGGTGCATGGCAGTCTCCAGACTCCACATCCTAACAGCCCCTTTTCAAATGACTGCGTGGTGCACTTTGACAACTAAATCACATGCCTACTCCGCAGGTCTACAGTCAACTGCCAGTTCAGAAGCTTTCGGGATATGCTTACAATGTGCAGGATGACGAACCTTATCCCTGCATTGACTATATTGGAGTAGGCCCCGCGGTGATGGAGGAAGAGGTGCTTGAAGAGGTGGCTGAAGATGTGCTTGTCGAAAATTCGACCCCTTCCACGCTGGAAATCCCAACTCCACCTGCAAAGAAGCTTCCAGAAATTGAAGCTGTGCCTGACCTACCCGCCAGCAAGAGCAAACGTTCCATTATCCGTTACCCTGGAAATGATAAAGACGATGTATACAAAATGTTTCAGGTCAGCGAGCTTGATGCACGGCATTGTACTCGATGTGGTGGTGTTAAGCATAACAATATCCTACACAGGAGTCATGGGCAGCTGTGACATTAGTACACAAATGTGACACCAGTACATAAATGTACAAGTCATAACATTTTCTTTGTTTAGCAGTTGGCAAGTGTATGTTTGAGACTGTGCTCTGTAAGGTTTGGCCTAAGTTGTGTTTTGCTGTGTTTATTAACCCTGAGGTTTGGGGGTGCTGAAATTTGCCAGGGCTGAAATAGACAATGTTTAAAATTCCCGTTCGTTCCAGGACGTCGGAATTAAAATCCTGACCAATTCCGACGTGAAAAAACCGACCGAGTGCCACGACATTTACTACAGTGATGTGGTGTATGCTGATTCAGGTATGTATTCAGAATGTTTAAAATTCCCCTTCCTTGCAGGATGTCGGAATTAAAATCCTGACCAATTCTGACGTGAAAAAACCGACTATGTGCCACCTTTCCTACAGTACGATTGTCATGTCTTCAGGTATGTCATTTAGCCTTTTTACCTTGCATGGAGCTTTTTCCATACAAACATATAGTACATTATTATTGTTGATAAAACTATTTTCACATTTGCAACTATTTTCATGTTTGCATATTCCTTTTTTTTTTTTTTCCTACTGTTGCTGATATTCCATTTGGAGCGCCAGTTCCCATGGCATTCAACAGGGTCGAACAGGATGAAGTAGGGTCAGCTGCGCGACCATCAGAACCCCAGCAGATCGTACGCACCTTCTTCCCAGAGACGTGGATCTGGGATCTGGTACCAGTCGGGTGCGTCATGTTACTGCAGAGTGGGAAATTCATATTGGCGGTCTCTGCGGACGCTCAGATTCATGTTGTTTCTCTGCAGAGATTCGGGCTTCGTGAAGGTGGAGAAGACCGTTCCAGACACAATAACCAAGTGGGTGGCGGAGGCCATTTGCACCTCCCCCGTGGGCGTTGGCTTCTCCCCCACCGTCGACCTCATCGCATTCCAGCCTTTCTTTGTCAGTCTGACGTTGCCGTACTCCGTCATCCGGGGAGAGGCGTTCACTCTTAAGGCCACTGTATTCAACTACCTCTCCAATTGCATCATGGTAAGGGCCCCCAGTGATCTCTGTGTATTCTTATAGGGGCAGTGTCCCACTTCAGCAATATGTACCAGTATAATATTAATACCTTTTTCATTGCATATAACTCATTACAAATTTTTAATTGTGTTGTGTCATTGGTTTACAGTTCATAAATGTAAAGTAAACTATCTATGCTAAACTAACCTGTGTAGCCTTTTTCACACATTTTTCACAACCGACAATATTTTGGAACTTGACCATTTAGGGGTCATGCGTGAATGAGAGAGTTGTTTTTCTAGAAAAGCTGCGCTGGAAATACTGGCTCGAAGACCTAGTAAGATTTACAGAAATGTCCCATTTTGACTTTACTACTGTACCACGTCAGAAAGCAAGGTAACATGGAAAACTGCATATCGTCTTCATCAGCACGAGTTGGACTATTTTCAGGCAAAAAATATTTGTTCACATATCCTTTCCATGCCATGACTTTCTGATGTCTGTGACCCAACAATATCAAAAGACTTTTGATATCTTATTTTCTGGAACTCTTACAAGCGATACTATAACTTGATACTGCATTTGAATGGATCTCTATGGGAATTTGGGGGTGGGACTAGATTTAGCTGTAAATTATGCTGGAACAGTATGGAATACATGGTTGGCAAAATGGCTGTAAGTCATCAAGGGTCTGAGGTATCAAACGAACCTCAAACCATCACTCTGCTGCCAGACATGCAGTAGATTTGGATGGATCACTTTAAGAGTTGTTTCTTTTGACAACTTTTCCTATTAAATTCTATGGAAAAATAAGTCAGGAAAAGAAACCCTTCAAGTTATCCATCCATATCTACTGCATATCTGGCAGCAGAGTGATAGTTTAAGGCTTGTTGATATGTAAGACCCTTGATGACTTAGAGCCATTTAGCCAACCATGTGTTCCATATTGTTCCAGTGTAATTTACAGCTAAATATAGTCCCACCCCATTCCCATAGAGATCCATTCAAATGCAGATAGGTTATAGTATCGCTTGTAGGAGTACCAGAAAATAAGATATCAAGAGTCTTTTGATATTGTTGGGTCACAGACATCAGGAAGTCATGGCATGCAAAGGATATGTGACCAAATATGAAAAATGATAGCTTTATTCTACATTATGTTAAACTGTCCAATATTTTTTGATGCCGGAAAATGGGGGGGACTATGTACAAAAGGTTCTATAATTTCTAAACGGTTCATACCGTCAAATTAAAGCTGACAGTCTGCACTTCAACCTCATTGTCATTGTATCCTTTCAAACTCAAGTGCTCCTTTCAAGTGCTATAGTACAGAAACAAAATAACAATAAATGTGTCACTGTCCAATGAATTATGGTGCTCACTGTATTTGACTCTCAGGTGTTCACTGTAAACTAGAGTGGTGGAACTTTGTTTTTTCACCGGGTGTTGTGCATTCACTGCCCATAATTTACATCTGAGTTATGAAAATAATTTAAGTTAAGGCATGATAATAAATGGTACCAGGGTCTTCTTTAATTTAAGCCATTATTGGTGCAGAAAGCTAGAAAGAGAGTTAACAAAATCATACCAGGATTGTAGTTCTTGGTTTTTCTCTTGACCTATTTCCATAGCTCTTTTGGAGTATTTGACAACCGCTTCTTCAGACAACAATTATTGACACTGTCATGTGTGAATGCTGTTGACCCAGCAAAATACCAGATATGTCATGGTTTCTGGCAGCCGCTGTTGTTTCTGCGTTCGGTTTTTCTTTTGGCGTCTTTTGAACGCTCTATCGGATTTTTTCCGCCTCCGTTTCGTTGTTTGAATCTCGCCCGGCAATTATTTCTTTCACCTGTTTTGGATTTCCTGCCGGTTATAAATAGCCAGGACTTCCGCATTTTCGACGCTTCCATGTTGTCGTTGTTATATTGACAAGGAGGTCGGTAAAGGTATTAGATTCGTTCGCTGCTATTCTGGTTCGCACGAATAGGAAACGCAGAAAGTCCTATTAGAGTTAGAAGAAAGATTTATTTTGGTTTTTCCTTTTCTTTCTATCTTCATCCGTTATACTCTCCTACCTGTTGCCTTTTGTTCAGCTCGTTCTCACTTAGAGCTGTAGGTAACAGGCTTTAGTTTCTCTCCCTTCTCTCGCCCATTTCTTCAGGGTGTTTCTTTTGTTTGTTTTTTCTGTCCTCCTGTATTCGCTCCTCGTTAAGGAGCGTTAGGTTCTTTTGTTATTTGTTTACTCGTTAAAGAGTGTGAGATTCTTTTGTTTTTGATTACTCGCGTTTCTCGAGTTCGCCCTCGTTTGGGGTTGCTTTATTTTTGGCTTACGCCGGGAGGTTTTGTTTCCCACTGTTTATGTTTACCCTTTCCAGTGCAGATCTGTCTGCTTTAGTGGTGTAGGTGTTAGTACCTACACTTTTAGAATCCCTGACGGTCGCGCTTGGTCCTCCGACCCAGCCACTCCCCTTACAGAACATGGAAGCCTCTAGGGAGGTACCAGCGACAACGCCAGATCTGAATACAATCCTCATGGCTCAGGGGGCAGCCATCTCCGCCCATGAGGAGGGCATTAGGGCCCTTCAGGTTTCCGTTCAGACCCTCCATACCCAGCAGACGCAGTTCTCTAGCCAGCTTCGCTATCAGAGTGAATGTCTGCGCGACTTAGCAGACGGTATCCGCGCCCTGACTCTCACCACCGCACCTCCTCCAGTCACACAAGCACCCATCCCTGTTGCACAAGCACCTCCTGATCCCGCCGCTATTCCCATTCCTACGGATCTCAGGGAGCCTAAATTGCAGCTCCCACTCCGTTATGGAGGGGAGGCCGGGAAGTGTAGATCGTTCCTGACGCAATGTTTGATTTTTTTTAAAGCACAGCCCTCCCGCTTCTCCACCCAGGAGGCTCGGGTTGCACTCATCCTCTCTCTACTCACAGGCACTGCTCTCGCCTGGGCAGACCCCTTAATAAGGGCTAATTCCCCTGTTATGTCCACCACAGAGAGACTTATCGAGGAGATGGCGTCAGTCTTTGATCATGACGTCTCCGGTCAGGAGGCGGCCATGCGACTGACCCGTCTCCGTCAGCGTAACGAGACAGTGGCGACATTCTCCATTGCGTTTCGAGCTCTGGCAGGGGAGACTGGGTGGGCCGATGGGCCACTTAGCTCCCTTTTCCTTAACGCACTTTCCGATTCCGTTAAGGACGCGCTGTCAGTATTCGAGCCACCCGCTTCTTTTGGTGCTCTGGTTTCCACAGCCATCCGGGTGGATAACCGCATTAGAGAGAGAGAGAGAGAGGGACACTCAGGGGAACGCAGGGTTCGGTCGTCGCGTTACTTACCGCTTTCTGCGGCTACTCCGTTTTCCTCGTTTTCAGATGAGCCCATGCAGGTAGATGGGACGGCAGTACGAGATTTCAGAACCACCAGGTCGAGCGACGTCCGGTGCCAATATTGTAAACGCACAGGGCATTTCAGAGACCAATGTCCTAAGCTAATGGGAAAAGGACAGTCTCACTAGGGGGATCGGGGCCCCTGGTGAGACCTAATAACACCTCTCCTCGTACCCAGTTAGTAGTGCAGTTGAGTTGGAGGAGGCGCTCCACCAGCTGCATCGCGTTTATTGATTCCGGGTCAGTCGAGTCTCTTATTGACATGAAGTGGGCTAGGGAGCAGGGCATTCCCTCACTTCCCCTCCTCTCCCCACGGCTAGTAATGGCACTCGACGGTCGCCCTTTGGGCACGGGTACCATTCGGCGGGTCACCAGCGTTCTAAATCTGGCTGTCTCTTTCTTTGGCCATACAGAGCGGATTCAATTTTTTTTGGTGGACTCACCCACATACCCTCTTGTTCTGGGCCATTCGTGGCTGGCTCAGCACAAGCCTCATATTAACTGGGGAGCAGAGGGGACGGTTATTCTCCAGTGGGGTCCTCAGTGTAGACCTCACTGCTCTAAGAGTAGACCGCTCACATCCGGAGGTTCACTTCGTCCTCCTCCCGATTCCAGTTCAGACAGCGAGCAAGAGGAGGGGAGGTCTCCCCTTGGGTCTCACGATTCTGTGGTGTCCTCTCTGGACGCCAGGGAGAGTCTTTCCTGGGACTCATTTGCTGACGGTCTCAGTGGGTGAGGGGAGGAGACTCCCCATTCTGAGATCGACTGGGACAACTCACTTGATTCCCTCTCAGACTGTGAGAGCACTCAGGTGGGCGGGGCTCTCAACTTTTCGTTGCCGGCTAATGTTCCTCAGCAGTATATAGATCTTGCTGAGGTTTTTAGCAAGCAACGCGCCACCTCTCTGCCTCCTCATAGGCCGTATGACTGCGCCATCGACCTTTATCCGGGCACGGTTCCTCCTAGGGGGTCGCTGTACTCCTTGTCGGGTCCTGAGAGTGCCGCGATGAGGCAATACATTAAAGAGTCCCTAGCCAATGGTTTTATTAGACCCTCGACCTCGCCGGCAGGGGCAGGATTCTTCTTTGTAAAGAAAAAAGACGGTAGTCTCAGGCCGTGCATTGATTACAGGGGACTCAATGACATCACGATCAAGAATCGTTATCCCCTTCCCCTGATGAATTCGGCATTTGAATGCCTCCAGGGGGCGTCTATTTTTTCTAAACTTGATCTGCGCAGCGCCTACAATCTCGTTCGCATTCGCGAGGGTGACCAATGGAAAGCGGCATTTAACACCCACTCTGGACACTACGAATACCAGGTGATGCCTTTCGGGCTCACTAGCGCCCCCTCAGTCTTTCAGGCGCTAGTGAACGATGTCCTTAGGGAGATGTTGGAGAGATCAGTCTTTGTCTACCTGGACGACATTTTAATTTTTTCTCCTGATCTTCCCACTCACATCCTCCACGTCAGGCAGGTTCTTAAGGCACTGCTCAAAGCCCAGCTTTTTGTGAAGGCAGAGAAGTGTGTTTTCCACACTAACTCCGTTTCTTTCCTGGGGTTCATTGTGGCAGATGGCAAGGTTCAAATGGACCCGGAGAAAGTCTCGGCCGTTAAGAACTGGCCCACCCCGTCTTCCCTTAAGCAGGTACAACGCTTTTTAGGCTTCGCCAACTTTTATAGGCGGTTTATACGCAATTTCAGTGCGGTAGCCGCGCCTATTACGGCGCTCACTAAAAAGACCTCTCCCTCCCGGTTTTTATGGAATTCGAGGGCCGAGGCAGCGTTTTCTGAATTAAAAAAGCGTTTCAGGTCCGAGCCCATTCTCATCACGCCCAATCCCTCCCTCCCCTTCGTGGTAGAGGTAGATGCTTCTGAGTTGGGGGTGGGAGCCATCCTCTCCCAGCTATCTCCGTTGGACCACAAAATGCATCCCTGTGCGTATTTTTCTCGTGCACTAACACCGGCCGAGAGAAATTACGATGTGGGGGACCGGGAGCTCTTGGCCGTCAAATTGGCTCTGGAGGAGTGGCGCCACTGGCTGGAGGGGGCAGAGCACCCATTCACTGTATGAACGGATCATAAAAACCTGCAATATGTGCAGCAAGCCAAGAGGCGTAATTCTCGCCAAGCCCGATGGGCGTTATTCTTCTTGCGCTTCAACTTTTTGCTCACTTACTGTCCCGGCTCCAAGAACGTGAAGCCTGATGCTCTGTCACGCATCTTTGACCGTTCAGACAGGGATCCTGTTCCCGAACCTATTATCCCCGCTGACCACATAGTGGCTCCGGTTATATGGGCCGTTGAGGCAGCAGTGCAGAAGGCGCTGCGCTCCGACCCAGGCCCGGGGGGGGGTCCACCCCACTGCTTGTTTGTTCCGCCGAGGCTTAGGTCCCGAATATTGCAATGGGGACACAATTCTCAGCTGGTCGCTCATCCTGGAGTGCACCGCACAAAGGATTTCTTGTCCCGGCGTTTTTGGTGGCCCAGTCTCGAAAGGGACGTACGCAGTTTTGTTGCTGCTTGTCCGGTTTGTGCTCGGAGTAAAGGTTCACGTCTCCCACCCTCTGGCCTTTTGCGTCCTCTTCCCATCCCCAGTCGTCCTTGGAGTCACATTGCCCTCGACTTCATCACCGGTTTACCTATGTCTCTGGGCAAATCGGTGATCTTGGTGGTCGTAGACCGCTTCTCCAGGGCAGCTCACTTTATTGCTTTGCCTAAGCTTCCTTCAGCACCTGAGACAGCGCAACTGGTAGTAGATAATGTGTTCCGACTACACGGACTGCCTTCAGACGTGGTCTCTGATCGCGGCCCCCAGTTCGCTGCCAAGTTCTGGCGCGAGTTTTGTTCTCTGATTGGTGCCTCGGTCAGCTTATCCTCTGGCTTCCACCCGGAGACTAATGGGCAGACCGAGCGTACTAACCAGACCCTGGAGAACACTCTTCGGTGTCTGGCCTCCTCCAACCCTACGTCCTGGAGTCGACACCTAGCCTGGGCAGAGTACGCCCATAATACTCTGCGCAATTCCTCCACAGGGCTCTCACCGTTCGAAGCTCAGCTGGGGTATCAATCCCCGTTATTCCCCGAACTGGAGAAAGATGTGGAGGTCCCCTCCGCGGGATCTTTCATTCGAAGGTGTCGGTCCGTATGGAGACGGGTGCGCACAGCTCTCCAGCGCGCATCTTCTACTCAGAAGAGGGTGGCAGATAGACACCGGCGTCCGGCTCCGTCATTCAGGGTCGGTCAACGCGTGTGGCTCTCTACGCGGGATCTCCCCCTCAGGGTGGAGTCTCGTAAACTCGCTCCCCGCTTCATTGGGCCGTTTAAAATCATACGGCGTATTAATCCGGTCACCGTGAGACTACAGCTTCCACGCGCTATGCGCATCCACCCCACCTTTCACGTCTCTCGGCTTAAACCGGTACTTATTAGTCCTATGGCACCGGCGGACCAACCTCCGCCGGCCCCCCTGATCATAGATGGAGGTCCAGCTTATACCGTCCGGCGCATTCTGGCCGAGAGACGGAGAGGAAGAGGGTTCCAATTTTTGGTGGATTGGGAGGGTTATGGCCCGGAGGAGCATTGTTGGGTTTCCTCCAAGAACATCTTGGACCCAACACTTATTAGGGACTTCCGCAGAAGCAAGGCTGTGGGATCGCCTGGGGTCGTCCCTTAGTAGGGGGGTCCTGTCATGGTTTCTGGCAGCCGCTGTTGTTTCTGCGTTCGGTTTTTCTTTTGGCGTCTTTTGAACGCTCTATCGGATTTTTTCCGCCTCCGTTTCGTTGTTTGAATCTCGCCCGGCAATTATTTCTTTCACCTGTTTTGGATTTCCTGCCGGTTATAAATAGCCAGGACTTCCGCATTTTCGACGCTTCCATGTTGTCGTTGTTATATTGACAAGGAGGTCGGTAAAGGTATTAGATTCGTTCGCTGCTATTCTGGTTCGCACGAATAGGAAACACAGAAAGTCCTATTAGAGTTAGAAGAAAGATTTATTTTGGTTTTTCCTTTTCTTTCTATCTTCATCCGTTATACTCTCCTACCTGTTGCCTTTTGTTCAGCTCGTTCTCACTTAGAGCTGTAGGTAACAGGCTTTAGTTTCTCTCCCTTCTCTCGCCCATTTCTTCAGGGTGTTTCTTTTGTTTGTTTTTTCTGTCCTCCTGTATTCGCTCCTCGTTAAGGAGCGTTAGGTTCTTTTGTTATTTGTTTACTCGTTAAAGAGTGTGAGATTCTTTTGTTATTGATTACTCGCGTTTCTCGAGTTCGCCCTCGTTTGGGGTTGCTTTATTTTTGGCTTACGCCGGGAGGTTTTGTTTCCCACTGTTTATGTTTACCCTTTCCAGTGCAGATCTGTCTGCTTTAGTGGTGTAGGTGTTAGTACCTACACTTTTAGAATCCCTGACGGTCGCGCTTGGTCCTCCGACCCAGCCACTCCCCTTACAAGATAGGCCTTGGTTGCGTGAACAAGAGAAGCCACTAGATTCCGGGAAGTTAATATGACACGTTCTGTGTTCCGTGGGTGAAATAATTCACAAAAACTTTAAAACAACGTTTGCTTGAAATGTTTAGCACAAATGCATGCTTACCGGAACACTAGGGCTCAAATAAAATCAATGCAGGGTTACTTCTTAAAGGTGGGGAGAGGAGTGGCTTTCTCAAACTGCTTTGGTTTTGGGGGAACCGCAATGAACATACTCTGACAGGGCAGTGTTGTTTCAGGTCCAGTTGAGCCTGGCCGAGTCAACAGAGTATACAGCTCGGCCCTGTGAGGGATGCAAGTACACACACTGCCTGTGTGGAGAGGAGAGTCGGACCTTCAACTGGATCGTCACACCCACCGACCTGGGTGAGGCTTCTGGTCAACTTGGGCCAACTGTGGTTATATTTTGGTCAACTGCCACGTCTCCATGCAAGGTCAATGTGACGTGGTCAGATAACTACATAGACTCTGCTCATTGTCACTGCTCTATGATCACCCTGAGTGAGACCATGCTCCATGCGTCCATGCGCATGACCACTGTGGTCAGTACCCAGTTAGAATAATTGCTCCAAAAGAGGAGGTTAGGTCCCAAAATGAGGAGAATAGAATCTAACCCAGGGGTTTTCAAACTCGCTTCTGTTGGTTTTTGGTGACAATCTTGTGACGTATTAATGTTAATTGTTAGTTGGAAACAGGTGTTTAAGTTCTTTTTTGTGGGTAATTCTGGTTGCTCTTTCCCATAATGATTTTAAACTTCACAAACTTTCACTTACCTCAGGCTCTAAAATGATATGTTTCATCACAGATTTTTGATATTACGGATAAAAGGCTAGTTAATTGGGAGACACAAAAGGTGACGCAGAAAGTTTGATTACCATAGTTTTGTTTCAGTTTAAACTCAATTTGACCCCAAACATAAAAGGCGACATAAAATGTAAACATAATATGAGGGTTAAACATATCTTAACACAATGCAGGTTTAAACTCACTGATTTAGTTTCAATGACCAGGTGTTCATTCTTTCAACAGTTAGTCCCCCACTGATGTCACCTCTCCTTCTACAACTTAAATTAATTGAAAATGTTTTTATCTTTTTCTACAGGAATTGTTTACATTGTAGCTCATTGTAAAACAAATTAAATTGACAGTCTGATTGACAGTCCTATGATGTGAATATAAGACATTATTCTTCATCGCCCATAGCTATTTCTGACATAATGTGGCCTTGAGATGGCAAATCTTCCCTCAATAGATGTTAAAAGTGTCCAATTAATAACAATTAAAAGCTTGTTATAATACAGGCTGCAATTGTGATCAGAACAAAAGTCAGTATACACAGATTTAATTAAAAATTTGCCCAAAGTTTGCAGAGGTAAGGATTTTACAGTGTAGAATTGTTTTTGTTCCCCAGGTGAAGTTAGCATTAAAGTTAGCGCCGAGGCACTGAAGACAGATGACTTGTGTGAAAACGAGGTGGTCACTGTTCCGGAGAGGGGCCGAATTGACACCGTCATCCGCACACTCCTTGTAGAGGTGAGCGCCCCTCCTCTGCCCGGAGTCACTCTGTGTAAGCAGACTGGTTAAGACTCTTATGGGTCACCACATTAACCCAGTCCCACTATTAATGGGTTCTCAGGATAAAACATTCCCAGTAATTATGGGCATCATGGTAGCACATTCACAGTAATTATGAATTGACACCATAACACACTCTCAGTAATTGTGGGGTGTCACGGTAACTCCATGATAGCACAGTCCCAGCAATTATGGGATGTCATGGTAACCCTGAGGTAACAGGGACGTCACAGTAACACTGTTGACACAGTTATAGGACATTGTGGTAACAGAGTCTCAATAATTGGGTTGTCACCGATGCAGTAATCCCTTTGTCCTTCTCTCAGGCGGAGGGTACGAAAGAGGCCATCAGCTACAATGCCCTGCTGTGCCCTGCAGGTGAGACCTCTCCCTGTACCCGCTGCTCCCTCCAGTGCAGTACTGGTGTCTGGAGCCTCCTGCGCACGTCGCCTTTACTGAACACTGCTAGCTAATGCACTGCCAGCACATCTGAATCAGGGAGTTATGCTGTGTGGTGTCTGGTGCAGTTTATGCACTGGTTGAGTACAGATTGGTTTTTAACTTCCAGTTTATTGGGTTCTCTTTATCATTCCTTGATTTTACAGAGCTGGGCTTTTCTTTTTTCTTTTTTGCTTTTTTTGTGTGTTGTCCTCTTGTGTTTTCTCATTGGGTTGGAATACAGTTAGAGCCATTTCATTTCGAGTTTGTGATTTGACTGAAAAAGTTACTTTAAACCTTTCTTTATAAGTCTTTCTATCTCTTTCTCTTCACGGCTGTTTGCCTCTGCCATTGTCTCTCAGAGGGCCCAGTGGAGCAGGCTATCTCAGTGAAGCTGCCTGAGGTGTTTGTGGAAGGTTCGGCGAAGGCCTACGTGTCTGTGCTGGGTGAGATCCGTACATGTGCCCGAGTCCACGCTCATTACATTACATTACATTACATTACAGGCATTTAGCAGACGTTCTTATCCAGAGCGACTTACACAACTTTTTAGCATTTTTTACATATTATCCATTTATACAGCTGGATATACTGAAGCGATTCAGGTTAAGTACCTTGCTCGAGGGTACAACGGCAGTGTCCTACCTGGGAATCGAACCTGCAACCTTTCGGTTACAAGGCCAGTTCCTTAACCATTATACTACACTGCCGCCTTTAACATTACCACGCTCAGTGGGTCACTGGATCATTTTGAAAAGAAAAAAAAAAAAACGGCCCCAGTGCGTCGGGCCGGGCAAGCCTCTCGCATTGGGACTGAATGGTGGCATCTATGCAGCACTGATCACCCTTCCGGTGGCTTCTGACAGGTGACCTGTTGGGCCGGGCCATGAAGAACCTGGACAAGCTCCTGGCCATGCCGTATGGCTGCGGTGAGCAGAACATGGTGCTGTTCGCCCCCAACATCTACATCATGAAGTACCTGAAGAGCACCGGGCAGCTCACAGAGGAGATCAAAGACAGGGCCGTGGGTTTCCTGGAGAACGGTGAGTGGGCGTGTCCTTTTTGATGGGAAATTCAAATTTCACTTCATTTTGAAAGGTTCACTGGCAGAAACGAGAGTTTCACACACTCGCAGTCACACACTGGCAAGAAAGAAAGGTTCACACACTGGTAGTCAAACACTGGCAGGAAATGGGTTATGGTTTTAAATTTGAATCTAATTGTCTGATTAACAAATTGAAATGAGTGTTTCTTCATCACATACACAACATTATGAGTTTCTTATCTGTTTCTGAAATGAACAGCAGTAATGTTTAGTGGACGTAAGCCTTTGTGTCCTCTTCAGTGCTGCTCACTTGTCTCTCTGTGCTAGGGTACCAGCGGGAGCTGAGGTACAAGCATGATGACGGTTCATACAGTGCCTTTGGGAAGAGCGATGAGTCGGGAAACACCTGGTCAGTCTGAGCTCACTGTGTGGAAGAGAGCAAATGACATAAATTAGCTCACACACAGGCACACAGACAAACATACTCATCCTCATATACACACACAAACATGCACACATGCGCAAACATACACACACACACACACACACTCACTCACACTCACACACACACAAGTCAGAGGAATTCTTTCGGGAATAAAGAACTGCTACATACTACAACATACATACATACATACATACCGTAATTTAAAAAAAGTTTCATTTCATTTTATGATTTAGCATAGTCGGAATTTTAGTGTTTTAGTTCTATGTAATTTATGTATACACTTTTCTTAATATAATTAATTTCTAAATTGTAATAATACTAATGCAATTTAGGAATCTCTAAATGTGCTTTCTGTAATTTTATTTAATAATGTAATTTATGGAAATTGTTTATTATGTTTTTTGTATGGCAGCTTGTATGCCTTCACCTGAGGTTCTGCTTGGGAAAAATAATGCTATTCTATTCTATAAAGGTTCCTCTATTTCAGACTTGAGGTGGCTTGTGTGGTACGCTGCAAAAACCAAATCTTAACAAGCATTTTAATCTTATATTTAGATTTTAGAATCTTATTTCTGTTACTTTTTTGCTAAATAAGACAAACTATCTGCCAGTGGGGTGAGATAGTTTTACTCATTTCAAGATTTGCCAGTGGGGTAAGATAATTTCACTAGTCAAGCAAAAAGTAACCTAAAACAAGCTCATATTTTCCACTTTTGAGAAAAAAAGATTTTAAGTCTCATTGCAAGACTAAAACACTTGTTAAGACAGACAATTTTTGTAGTGTAGGGGTGCGAGCTGCTTCAGGGGTAACCCATGAGAGGTCTGTGTTTTCTGTGCGTGCTGACAGCTGTGAGGTCATGCTGGATTCAGAGCTCTGTAATGTCTGTGTGTGCAGGCTCACCGCGTTTGTGCTCAAGTCCTTCGGTGGAGCCAGGCCATACATCTATGTGGACCCAGAACACATTGCACTGACCAAGACCTGGCTCCAACGTAACCAGAACCCAAACGGCTGCTTTCGATCTGTGGGACGTTTACTACACACAGGCATGAAGGTGGGCATGCAGGAATCTGCCCCCCATAAGTGCACACGCTCACTCATATGCATGCATATTTACACACACACACACACACACACACACACACATGCACAGTGTTGCACACCCACACGCATGCATACATACTTTTTTGTTTTTAACACTCCTTGCTTACGCTCCTTGCTGCGACCCTTCACCTGCTTGGATGATTAAGCACCACGGAAAGATGCCATACTCGATACTGAAACACTTGGCTCAGTTTTCAAATGGTCTGATGCTGGTTTTGGATTGGATTTTGACTGAACGACAGGCTTACACAGTGCTCCCACTTTATATTATCTCTCTCTCTCTCTCTCTCTCTTTCTCTCTGCCTCTTGTCTCACACAGGGCGGAGTCAGTGATGAGGTGTCACTGACTGCCTACATCACTGCAGCGCTACTCGAACTGGACAGCAATACCACTGTGAGTACAGCTCAAAATTTCTTTTAACATTTTTTTACTTCCATTTTACATTATTTACATCTACCCTCAGCCTACAGCTCACATCCTTCCAGTAATCACATCAGGATGTCAGTGATTAATAAACTGCCAGGGTACTGCATGTTTTATTAACTCTATAAACTTCGCCCCTATTGGTTGAGACATAGCCGTCTCAATTACAGTATTGATGTTTATCTGAAATTATAAACTACAGCTTTAAGAAAACCCCGTCAATTTTGACGCATTTTTTTTAAAGGGTAGCCTCTTGTGAAAAGCTCAGCTTCTCCAGTTACACTGCATTGCAATAAAATAGGAGGGTGCTATTAATAGCCCAAAGCACTTACGACCCTCCTCTAGCCACAGCCACAGACTGTAAAATGCATAAAATGCACCGTTTATACACGCTAAGAAAATCATGTTCACATATAGAAACAATATTTTTTTTAAACGTTGCACAAATGAGCATTCACCATTTTCCCTTGCTTACTGTACTATATACAGTAACTGATGCACTTTCGGTTTAGAAGACACCTAATTTTTTTCTCCAAAATCTCTAATATAAATATGTTTAAGAAACCAAGTACTTACAATATATTCAGCGATAGCTGTTTTCTGATTAACCCTGAAGAGTTTATCTTGTTACATTTCGCCAAAGTCCCATACAGTCGACATTTCCACAGCGATCACCTATCGCACTTAGGGCTGAAATACGTTGCTGTTGTTGTGTAAAAACACACATGCTTTTTTACGTTTTTTAAAAAACGTATTTGAATAAATTAGGCTACTTATGTTATGGTTACTATACTGTATGTGTCTATTCTGAAATAAATGTATTCTGTTGCAAATTTCTGAATGATACAGCTTCTTCTTCAACTCAAACTTTAAACCATGGATTTGCAAGGAATATTTTTTGAGATATTTACATTTAAATAAAACTAGTAGAACCTAGGTGGAAATTGCCTCTGGAGGGCCAAAGTAAATAGAGTTAAGTCATAATAGATAGATTTAAGGAACAAGGTCTTAATAAAAAAGACAGCAAAAAGTATAGAGTATAGGGGAAAAAAAAGTGTATAGGAAAATCACAATTTCAAGTATTAGACTCTGGTCTCGGTGAGAGAAAAGATAAAAGCGCTGCGCCTCCTCACCAGAATAAGAGTCCTGTGGTTTCTGTTACCTATTCACAAAATTAAGAGTTGTGTGGTCTTTGAGTTTCCTGCTCACAAAAGTATGTGTCATGTGATCTCTGTGTTGCTTCCTCCACAAACTAAGAGTTGTATGGTCTCTATGTCAGGATCCTGTGGTGGAGAAGAGCCTGGAATGCCTGAAAGCTGCTACAGGGAACATGGACCACCTGTACACCACTGCCCTGTTGGCCTATACCTTCACTCTAGCAGGGGACGCAGAGACCAGGAATGCACTCATCACCCACCTGCACAAAGTTGCCATAACCAAAGGTACCAGCCGCAACAGTGCTCTGCTCGCGGATTGGTCAGGCAAATCATAATTTCCTCAAAACCCAAGAAGGAAGGGCATCCTTCTTTTGAGTCGTTGAGAATGGGTATGATTTCTTAAGGAACGGTGTCCCCTCAGACTGAATGACTCATCTGTTTTGAATAAGGACTCATCTGTGTGAATAAGGAATCATCTGTTTTTGAGCAAGGACTCATCTGTGTGAATAAGGACTCATCTGTTTTGAATAAGGGCTCATCTCTTTTGAATGAGGGCTTATCTGTTTTGAGGAGCAATTTGGAGGAGAACATTTCAAAAGCTTTTTAGATTTTAGCAGGAGAATGCCTGTCCTGGAAAGTGCAGGTGCGACTGACAGTTCAGCCTAATTAACCATTTTTTATGACTCAGTAGAGAAGCCTTTCCTCCCTGCTCTTAGTTTTCATTATTGAAATAAGTGGGTTTGTGTGCAAATCAGGTGGATGAAAGATTGGAAAGGGTGGATTTTAGGGTGCGAGAAATCCTTATGCTGTCCCTGCCGTAGGAGGATCCCGCTACTGGAAGCGCGCAGAGACGTCGGAAGAACGGCCCGACTCCCTGGAGGTGGAGATGACCTCCTACGTGCTCCTTGCCCTCCTCTCTGGACCCTCCTTGCCTGATTTTGGGCTGAGTTACGCCTCCACCATCGTGAGCTGGCTGACGAAGCAGCAGAACTCCTACGGTGGCTTTTCCTCCACGCAGGTGCTGAAGCGCTCCACCCGTTCCGCTCTCCTCCTCTCCTCTCTGTGCATTCTCTCTGTCCTTTTCTACATTTGCTCTATTTTCTGTACCCTTGAAAAACTGCCCATTTTAAATGTTAAGCTCATTCATCATGTAGGAATGTATTTATAAACTCACGTATAAAATGGGTTTCTAGGACATACTTATGGAGTGCGAGAACATTCAAGAAAATGAACCTCTCCAAAATTCCCCCCCCCCCCCCCCTCTTTCTCCAGGACACGGTGGTGGCCCTCCATGCTCTGTCACTGTACGGCGCTGCCATATTCAGTCCAGAGGGTTCGAGTGTAGTGACTGTGGAGTCGGCCGGGGGCTACAGTCACACGTTCAAATTGGATCAGGACAACAGGCTCCTGTACCAGGAGAAGCAGCTGCAGGAGGTGCCAGGGGAGTACACCATCAAGGCCCTGGGGCAGGGCTGTGTGTTTGCACAGGTAGCGTCTCGCGCTTGGCGTGGCCAGCAGAATTACCTTTCTCTTAAGATTCCTGTTGCAGACAGATGGCAAGCCTTCAGACTTCAATTCCTTAATGTCACAAAGGAGATAAATACTGGATTATACTGAAAGTGGATACGCTTCTCGTAGATGAGCTTTGTTTGTTTGTGTGTTTGTCTCTTTTCCAGATCGCTTTGAATTACAATATCCCCCCTCCCCCCGATTACTCTGCCTTCAACATCTCTGCAATCGCCTTGGGAAGTTGCAACAGCACGGAGAAGAAGTCCCTCAGTGTGGAAGTGACCGTGAGGTGTGTGTGTGTGTGTGTGTGTGTGTGTGTGTGTGTGTGTGTGTGTGTGTGTTCTAGTGTGTTCTAGACTGCACTCTGAGATGTGACCTCCTGACAGGCTTTCAGGGAGCGGTGCTTAATGGCAGATGCATTAATGGTCACTCCACTCAAGGCAGCTACCAACACTCATCTTTTAAATATTGCCTATTTTATATGTATCACAGTCTCTTCTCTCTCAGCTCTTAACTGTCCTAAAATAGTGTGCTCTCCTGCTGTCTGGTGTTGGCGATGTGAGCTTTCTGACCTGATTGGCTGTGACAGGTACACTGGGAGGCGGGAGGAGACCAACATGGTGATCATTAACATCAAGATTCTGTCTGGATTCGTCCTTGATAAGTCCTCGTTGCACTCTGTGAGTAACGCCACTGCTCCTAACCGCGCATCCAGTGACCAGACACGAGCAACCACGTTTGATTTCACATCCAACCACGAGATACTTAGCGCCATATCTCACCAATGATAAAAAAAATGCTTACAATCACAAATGAACGGTGATTATACAGCTGTATATGAAGAATGATGTCCTCTGTGTCTGCAGCTGAAACGCACTGGAACGGTGAAACGTGTTGACCTGGAAGAGGGGCACGTCATCATTTACCTGGATCAGGTAAGGTACAAAAGACCAACTTTATTCCTTTAGTCTTTTAGTTCAATTCAGTGCGTCTCTGGATTATTGAAAAAATAATAAAAAAAAGATAAATACACCCAGTGGCCACTTTATTTGGTACACCTGCTTGTTAACGCAAATAGCCTGCCATTAGGTACACCTGATCTATGAATCCATGACAATCATCCAGGGAAGCACTGAATGAAACTAGGCTATTGGTGCAGAAAATGAATTTATCGCTCCTACAGTAAATAATATTATATCCATAAATTCTGTTCCATGGAAAGACTAAGATCACCATGGCAGTATTAACTGCTGATCGGTGAAATACCTGGCTGAACGTGGAATTGTGGGGTGAGGTGCGTTTTAAACAGGGTTGTGTATTAATTAATTTACCTTTATTTCCAGCTGAAAAAGGGAGAATACACAAAGTATTCTGTGATTATAGAGGAAGACGTGCCTGTGCGGAATCTGAAGCCTGCCGTCGTCAAGGTTTATGACTATTACCAGACAAGTAAGACACACAAATGGTTTTTCATACACACTTAGCAATATAGACCCTACAGTGCATGAAACATGAGGAATGATACCAACTCATTTCCCACAAAGTTGTGTGAATGGAAATTTCATAATTTATGCGCAGACATTTGAAAAACCTTATCCAATCAAATTCTCTCGTTCACATTCACTAAGTGCAAAAGCCAATTTCTCATTCCATGTTGCAATTCTAAATATGCAAAGAGCTTCAGCAGTTCATCTTAATTTCATATTTAATATGGTCCTGCATTGTTTTCGACATAAGAAAAGGCATATTTCATTGTTGAAAATAAGTGTTCCACATCATTACTGTGGCTGTACTGTGAAATCAGAGCCCCCGGGATCAACACACGTACATTATATATGGCCTCATTGAAATGCTTTATGCAGAAATAGTATGTTGGCTAATGTACGTGATCCAAGACAAGTTTATTTAAATCATCTTCAGTACATGTGGAACATGTATAAATTATGATGTCTCATAATAGTTTAAAGCTATAACAATTAAAGTAAGAATAATTAAAAAAATGTGAATGATTAAGTTAGATAGTAATGGCCGGTAACAAAAATAATCCGAGAAAGTACTGATAGGTTGAAGTGGACCCCTGTGAAAGATGTGCTTTTCTTTGGCCTCAGGTGACGAAGCTGTGTGCGATTACTCCTCTCCGTGTGCTGAGGGTAAGTGTTGCGTCAGCTGCGTGAACATTAGCTTTGATTCAATTCATCAGTGTGATCTCTTTAGCACAGCAATTACATGTTTACTTTGGCCCTTCAGAGGCAATTTCCACCTGGTTTCTACTAGTTTTATTTAAATGTCAATATCTAAAAAAAATATTCCCTGCACATCCATGGTTTTAAGTTCGAACTGAAGAAGAAGCTGTATCATTCAGAAATTTGCTACAGAATACATTTATTTCAGAATAGTCACATACAGTATATATATAGTAACCATAACATCCGTCGCCTAATGTATTTAAATACATTTAAAAAAGAACTTACGAAAGCAAGTGTGTATTCACACAAGAACAGCAACGTATGTCTATGGAACACCGAGAGTGCCACAATAATAAATAAATAAATAAATAAATGTGGAAATAAATAAAAGAATAAATAAATAAATGTGGAAATAAATAAAAGAATAAATAAATAAATGTGGAAATATAAAAATGAATGAATAAAATAATTTGGAAATAAATAAATAAATCTGGGAATGAATATAGAAATGTAAATGTATGTACAATTAATTTAAGTTACTACATTTATTTTTTAATTTATTTTCAAATATTTTTTCAAATATATTCATTTATTTCCATATATATTTCCCAATTTATTTTCATATATATTTACCGATTGTCTTTGTCATTTCCCGATTGTCATTTCCCAACGAGCATGATCTGTCAATCAACTTGCTTTGCTCCACCCACTAAGTTCGCCTTGTTCACCCCCTTCTAACTGTATGTGTTCAGTGTTGCCAGATTGGGCGTATTCCAGCCCAATTGGGATATTTATTTTTGTTATTGTGTGGGGGAAAATTACTTTTTGCAGCTTGTCATAATTTGGGCTATTTTTTGTTATATTTGCCGTTTTTTCATCTTCCTCTTTCAGCCAATTATTCACATTAACTCTGGTGTAGTTTGCCCCTCCTCTCTCTGCCTATGTAATGGGGCGTGACGTGTGAGGTAGGAGGAGCCAAACGCAGCAAGGGGATTCTTTAAGCCCTAAGGCCACTAAGGCGGGAAACCCCGCAGTTAAGGGAGGAGACAAGACAGGGAAAACACATACCAACGCTACTGACTGGCTCACTGTCACACACCAATGAGTAGAAGCGGAAACGCCAGGTTTCAGCAAGAAAACCAAACAAGGCTAATGGACAAAGCACAGGACTCCCATACTTCTATGAGCAAAGTGACAGAAGGAAGAGCCAGAAATAATAAGTGCCCTGTCTCGGCAACGAGACGCATAAGAACAGGCGAGTAGCAAAATGGCACAATCAACACACACCAAACGTACCGAAGCTACGAACCGGCACACTGTAACAAGTAAATGAGTAGAAGCACAAACGCCTGGTTTCACAGCAAGAAAACCAAACAAGGCGAAAGGGAACAAAGAACTGCTACCCTATACTTCTACGAGCTAAGTAACCAAAAGGCCAGCAATAATAAACGCCCTGCCTCAGTAATGAGGCATTAGAATAGGCGAGTAGCATAAAAGGTACACATAAAACACACAGCCAACAAACACTGAACCAATAAGCATTAGTATAAGAGAAGGCGAAAAGGAACGGAGATCTAACATTCCAAGGCTACTCTCAGGGACTCGCAGTCAAACGCAAACCTGTCAGCAAAAACGCCCAAGCTCCATATAAGGAGAAACATACCTGGAGAACGAACAGAACGACAGTTCCGAACAAAATCGTCCCGCAAGTAAAAAGGACGAAACAGAACAGCTGCACCGGAATTACCGGCTAAAAGACCAACACGAGTTTGATAGCGAATAAAAGCCCTGCCTCGCTCTTGGTAAAGAGAAAATGTAATGAGGCGAAGGAACAGATATAATATTCCATGGCTAGTTTCATAGGCTCACAGTCAAATGCAACGACCAGGAAGCAGGAACAGAAAAGAGCCAGGGGAGATGAGTCCTAATAACTACATCTACATAGGCAATATGCCAGGGGGGAAGAGTCCGAATAACTACATCCACATAGGCAAGTCCCGCATTGATCCAGACAACGTAAAGGGGTAAACGCCCGATCTCCCAGGAGAGAGAAACATTTTACAGGCGAATTAGAGCAGAGATCTGCGGTCCCATACTTCTACGAGATAAGTAACTAAAGAGCCAGAAAGAATAAGCCCTGCCTCAGCAAAGAGACGTTAAAACAGGCGAGTAGCGTAAATGGTACAAATACTCACACCAGACAATGAAAATAACACAGACAAAACAAACCATATAAAACAATCACAATCAACAATCATTAATATCGAAACCCAGAACGGAGGAAAACGTGGGCTTATACAACTCCCAGGTAACCAAGCACAGGTGTGGATGCCGACAGAAGCTCCGCAATCAAGGCGGGGCGGAGCAAGCATCCACCAAAAGGGCAGCGCCCCCGCGTGGCTACCGAGGAAAACGACCACATGGGGAAAAAGGCGTCAAAACCATGACAGCCTATTCCTCGGTTGTCATTGAAACCAGTTAATAGTCGTTGCTTTTGTTTGATATGCAGAGGCTTGCCAGTGGGTTAGAAAGACAATCGGGAAAATCAGAAAGAACGCTGACTTTGACTTGCTCGTGGAAAAGTAGGCTTGTAGCTGTTATGCTGTGTTCATGCTTTAACGGGGAGACGTGGCTGATCTGTAAACTTTACTGCTGTGTAGACCACCGTGTCTTATCTTTGAACACACATTGATTGCCGTGTCTTTTCGTTTAAGCCATTTTCCTAATCAAACGTTTCGTGCTTACGCAAAATCTGGGAAAGCAAGCTTGCACACACAAAAAGCAAGCAAAATGTATGGAAATAAATAAATAAATAGGGAAATAAATTGGGAAATATATATGGAAATAAATAAATTAATATATTTGAAAATAAATAAATATAACTTAAATTAATTGCACATACATTTACATTTATATATTCATTCCCAGATTTATTTCCAAATGATTTTATTTATTCATTTTTATATTTCCACATTTATTTATTTATTCTATTATTTATTTCCACATTTATTTATTTATTCTTTTATTTATTTCTACATTTTATTTATTTATTTATTATTGTGGCACTCTCGGTGTTCCATGGATGTCAGCCCTAAGTGCGACGACGGGTGGTCGGTGTGGAAATGTGAACTGTATAGGACTTTGGTGAGATATAACAAGATAGACTCTTCAGGGTTCATCAGAAAACAGCTGTAGCTGAATATACTGGTATGTACTTGGTTTCTTAAACATATTTATACGCGAGATTATGGAGAAAAAAATTAGGTGTCTTCTAAACCGAAAGTGCATCAGGTACTGTATATAGTACAGTAAGCAAGGGAAAACAGCGAATGCTCATTTGTACAACGTTTTAAAAAAATATTAGTTTCTATACGTGAACATGATTTTCTTAGCGTGTATAAACGGTGCATTTTACAGTCTGTGGCTGTGGCTAGAGGAGGGTCTTAAGTGCTTTGGGCTATTAATAGCACCCTCCTATTTTATTGCAATGCAGTGTAGCTGGAGAAGCTGAGGTTTTCACAAGAGGCTACCCTTTTATATAGGGGGGGGCTTGGATTACAACCTTCCGGGAGCAATTCGTACATCAAACTCAATCTGAATAAAACGGCTTCGGGATCAGTGAAACTCTCCATTTTTAATGCGGGTGTGATTTCGTTCCCATTAAGCATAAATATTGAACTGTAGCTTTTTTTATAACAGGTGACGAGGCTAATGAGCTGTGAAGAGACGGACCCGAGGACGGCTCGTCCGCGCGTTCATAACTGTGTCATACCATATTTTACACAACTCATCGAACCATTCCAGTTCCGCTCAGATGTTCATATTGTGATTTTAACACATAATCTCCCATTGTTTGAATTCACTTTTAAAGCTTAACTGTGGATTTTAAAAAAAATGTGGAATAGTTAATACTTGTCTTACTCAGTCTGTGTTTGTGGCACTAGCTTTTGCAGTTCATATCACTCTGTACTTTGTACCTCTCTGTACTCTCTACCTTAGGATAATGTTGAGCAAAATGAGGTTTGGTTTTGTATTACTTTGACTAGTACAACATAAAACATTCCTTGTGGTGCACATCTTTATTGATTCTGACTGAATATTGTACATCAAAGTGGAAAAAAGTATGTGTAACAGGGTGGCTGTTTGCTGGTGATATCATTGTTGCTGTTGTAGTTTGTGTTGAGTAGGCTACCTTTCAGGGTCTGGATATTACATTTGAAAAACATTGGGAAGTGGCATTGGGATAGATCTTGGTGATGTGGTCACTTCAGGGGCATACTACATTCTGCTGCACCAGAGTTTTGGTCAGATCTTTCAATTCAGTCAATTCAGGAACTTGTCTGAAATTCACTGGAAAATCCCCAAAGAACGCCATGTACATTTGTCTGTATATTCAATAGAATTTCAGCTCATTACCAGAACTGAAATAAAAAAAGTCCTCAACCCCTAGTATGCACACACATGTACAGCTCTTCAGATACACTGCCTGGCCAAAAGAAAAGTGGCACACTCGCTGGACAGCCTTTTGCTTTGATTACGGCACGCATTTGGTGTGGCATTGTTTCGACAACCTTATGCAACATCACAACATTTATTTCCGTGCAGAGTTGGTTGGCCGAGATCTTGTATTGACGACGGGAGAGTCGATCCACTCCGTAAAGTCTTTCTCCAGCACATCCCAAAGACTTTCAATGGGGTTAAGGTCAGGACTCTGGTGGCCAATTCATGTGTGAAAATGATTCCTCATGCTCCCTGAACCACTCTTTCACAATTTGAGCCTGATGAATCTTGGCATTGTCGTCCTGGAATACGCCCATTGATGGGATAACCTGGTGATTCAGTACATTCAGGTACTCAGCTGACTTCATTTTATAGCTGCATAACGTTGCCGAGCCTAGACCTGACCAATTGAAGCAACCCCAGATCATAACACTGTCTCCAGAGGCTTGTACAGTGGGCACTATGCATGACGGGTGCAACGGCGACTTTTATTTTGGCCAGGCAGTGTAATATGTCCTGTTATCTGCAATACTGTCCCATCTGACCCTATCTATTCTCCTGACTAAATACCGCACAAACAGGCAAAAGACACCTTGGTAAAGATTTCCCTTTTAATTGGCCTGATAAACCCCACATAGTCCACACACATAAGTGTGTGAGGCAGAGAAAGTACCATTCACGTAACATGGTCCAGAGCGTGTATGTGTGTGAACGGTGTTACGGTGAGGAAGGGCAGGGCCATGAGAGCAGGGAGAGACAGAGCGAGAGAGTGATGGGGAGAGTGATGGGGAGAGAGAGAATGTAACAGAGGAAGATAGAGGGATTACCTGTAACAGACACAGGAAACACAGTGTGCAAAAAAGACAAGAAAAATATTGCCTAATGCAACAATAGCACAGCACTACAACAAAGTGAAGGTGTACTTTTATCAGCGTATTGCATTCCAACCAGACACATGCACATATAAAAACAGACGATGGTGCATTCCTGATTCTCAAAACAGTTCTGCTTGGTTCCTGTGACGTCCCTTGTGCATCCTTCATTGCAAGCCTGTAGTGTCATAACATCTATGGTTTATAGTGAAATACTATAGGATATAGTGAGAAGGGTTGTAACTAAATGATAAACACGAAAGAGCGTCTGAGGTGTAACATGGCAGGGACGAAAGCAAAAAATCTTAGAGGGAGCTTTTCATTGGTCACTATGGTAACCAGGCCCACTGACCTCTCAGATCGCCAGACCTATGTTGATATGTTTGCATTTCTTGTCTTTTGGAGACCCATCGTTATTCCTTTATTCACATTAGCTACAATACTGAACTGTTACAATAAGTCAAACACAGTCTACTGATCCCCAAAGGATTACATGCACCAGCTGGGCACCAGGCACATGGCTAAACCCACCGTGAGAACCACAGGTAGGATGCTATAGACACACAGTTACGGTCTGTCAGCACACAGGTATGGTTACAGTGAGCACACAGGTACCGGTCATTATGATCGCATGGGTACTGTAGATCTGGACATTTGACTTCCTGTCCGGAGTTCTGTGCACACACAGGTGCATTGTGGACCTTCCCTTGGAATCAGTCGCCTTACAGACAGGATTACCGTACAGCAAACACTAGGATAGATTGTTTGCTGTTATGTCAATACCTGGGTTTTAACAAAATCAGAGATTCTTGTCCTAGTGCCCCAATATATTACACTGTAATTCAACAGCAATCATAAGACCATTAACGTCCCCAAGCCTTGTGCAAATCTCCATTCAATAATGATGAAATTACAAAACAGAAATATATAATATATATGTACATACATACATACACACACACACATGCACACATACACACGCGCACACGCACGCACAGATTACAGTTTAGGATAGTTTTCCCACAAGCTTTGAAGTCAAATACCTGGAGTAACGAATACATATGAAGGCACATATTAGTTTCAAGAGAGAATGAATTGCATCGTCATAGTTAGTTATGTTGTGTCTGCAGTATGAGTCTTTATAGCTCTTGTTATAGGCTGGCAGTGATGGAATGGCTGCTCCATAGTTGGGATACAAGTCATAAGGTCTTTATGTCACAACTTGGCACACAGATCATACTTGCTTGAGTGCACATGCGTGTGGGCATGCGGGTGTGCATGTGCACATGCGAGTGTGTGTTTGCGTGCGCGCGTGCGTGTGTGTGCGCGCGCGTGCGCGTTTATGCACCTTTTAATTAATCTGTTGGCAACATTCCCAGACAAAAACAGCGTGGATCCGATTCAGCGGCTTCCAATGGAGACATTTCTTAAATTAACAAAAATAATCATAAAAAGGGAAACAGGCCCCCTCTTGAGCTGCTGGCAGAGAAAATCTTTGGTGGAAATAGTCCTGGATTCATCTACACAGGTATGTTTATGTCGGCTGTATTTCCAGTAAAAACGGTCAATTTTGTATTCATTGGAAAAGGAATCTTGATTGCTGATGTGACGTATCCATTCCATGGATACCAACCCAGACCTCAAAAAATATTCCCTGCCTGTCAATGACATGTCACAAGTGTGTCTGAAAAAGCGATTGAGATTGGAGGGCCTTCAATGGCCTGTAGCTGAAGTTAAATAATGCAGTGTCATTAAACTTTAAAAGCATTGAAGTTAGCAGTACACAAAAACAGGTCCTTTCATTGAGGGACAGTTACCAAAAAAAAATAAAAAATAAAAAACAACAACAATCTCTCCATTGGCAATACAAGCAAGGCCTTGTTTTAAGCTGCAAAGCCAAGTATTTTGGTATAATTTTGTTTTTCTGTCCTTCCAGAACTCCCTTTTTCATCCATGCTGAAGCAGGTAGAAAAAAAATGGCAAAGCGAAAGTGTATAATGAAGGTATTAGTTTAAAAAAAAATTAAAATAAAAGTAACAAATTAAAGGCTTTTCCCAGAACTGGGAGTTTAGGTCCTGGTAATGAAGCGATGGTCTTGGGTCGCTTTTGCATCTCCTTGCTGGGACTGTTTGTTATGGAGGCTTTCAAAATGCTGCCCGCGTCCGCTTCAGTTCATGAACTGCGTGTAGCCCTCGGCCCCCGTTACTATGACGTCCATCCAGATCCTCATGGCCTCGGGTGAAGGAGCCACCATGTAGTACAGCCGGTCGTGGGTCTTCACGCAGAAAGTCAGAGAAGGGTTTGGACTCTGAAATCAAAAAGGAAAAGGCAGCGTCAATGCAGAACGCAGTCTGGCCCACCCCTGAGCCTATTCCAGACTGGTGCATTCTTCTGGCCCGAAAGTACTCCACCGACCCAACCGGTTCCAGTTAATGTGCTTCTGGCTGGCGTGTTAGTGGCATGTCACATGTGTGTGCATGTACACTGAGAACGTGGAAAAGTTGATCTATACAGCCGCAATAGACCATATCCAGCAAAAACAAATGAACATGCCATTCCACAGCACAGTCAGCTTCTATCTGTGGCCCCAAGAATGCTCTTCTGCAACGAAACAAATATTTGAATCTTATGGACATTGACTCTGTTTAAACGTATGTATTCAAGCAGAAGAGCTTTAGGGGTGCCGACTGTAGATTCCGCCATGTCGCTGACAAAACAGAGCATGTGTGTTATGTTATTTGCACACTGCACACAGTTATTGAGAAGAAAGACTGTGTGATGTGGGTGAGTGTGTGTGTGTGTGTGTGTGTGTGTGTGTGTGTGTGTGTGTGTGTGTGTGTGTGTGTGTTGGTGTGAAGGACAGACTGCACACAGTTAGTAAAGGAGAGACACACCTCTCTACGGAACTGAGGAGGCAGCAGAACAGAGAAGTGCTAGAGGGAAACGGATCAGAGTGAAAAACACACGCACGCACTTACGCACACACACACACGCAGGCTCTTACACACACCCACACACACAGTAGTGTAGTGGAGGGTACACGCGGGTATACGCAGTATACCCACTTCTTTCTTAGTGGGCATAGAGTAAACTCACTTCTTAATCCCCACTGGTGCACGTATCAATTAGTAGTCATCGATTTGTTAAATTAAGAGTATACCCACTTCTTCAGGCACTACTACACCACACTGCACATGCACTTACTCACACACAAACACATGCACGCACGCACGCACGCACACTTATGTACTACTCTACTTTAATAAGGAAGGATAGTATTATATGAGGGGGAGAAATTCCACGACAGGTTTAAAGTTCCCCAATTAATCGAAAAATGACCAATTATTATTATAATTTTTGAATTGGTTGACAGTCCTAACATATTTTACAACCAAATGTGTAAAGAGCGCCAAAATAAATATCTTGCCTGTTAATGGGTCTCTGTAGGTTAACTCTACCTCCTAACATATAAATGAAAAAACACCAGGAAAAAACGAGTTTAGGATGACGTAGAGAAGCACCGACATGGGCATTGTCAGGCTGGGACACAAAACACATTAGTAGAGGAATATCCTTTGTATTGATGTGAATGCATTTATCTGTAGTCAGACTGTAGCGTTGTTGGGTCCTGACCCACGGAACTTTGGTTTTGGCAGTTAGAGAAGGAGTCTGGGAAACGATGAGCATTGGGAGACGTGCGAGGGAGGGCAGTCAGGGACACACACACACATATAAGCACACACACACATAAGCACACACACACAGACACAGACACACACACAAATACATACATTGGCCAAATTGAGCTTGAAAAATCCTTTCTGTGAAGCAGCCAGTCAGAGTAAGAGTAAAGAAAGAGTAAAGAGATGAAAAAAAAAAAAAGAGAAAAGGAAATGGGATAAGTTTGCAACTGAAAATAAATAAAATTATTTTATTAGATGAACAAATAAAATGACACAAATTAACCATATTGTAAATGTACATCAAACACAAATTAAAAGTACATGAAATAAAGAAGGCCTTTCTTACGCATATAAGCATACGAGTACGACTGTTTGAAAATAAGATTTTGTAATTCTGAGGTAACAGGCAAAAATCCCTCAGCCTCTAGAACAAAAGCCAGTCCCATACACATGCACCCCCCCCACACACACACACACACACACACGCACATACCCTCACCCCACACACATTATCACACAAGCACGCACACAAACACCCGCACACAACACGCCCCCGCACCCACACACACACACACACACACAAGGCTCAATCTGCACTCAGACCAGCGCCTCATTCTCAGATGGGCGTGTGGGGAAAAGCGAGATCCCGTGTGGGGTGGACGGCTGTCAGGAGCAGCATACCTTTGTGGCGCTGCGCAGGTGATCGTAATACACCTCCTCGATAGCCTGGAAGTAGATCACTCCCTTCAGCTTGGTCTCATGCTTGTCTGGAGAGAAGGCAGAATAGTTCACTTTCATTCAGATGCACCTCTAAATGCACCACACACAACCGAGGAGACGGACCCAGAAAAACTTTCAACAAAAAGAAAAGAAAAAAACCCAGAAGGCACATCTAAAGTGCATGAAGGCACTTCTTACAGACTTGCCTGGCCCTTTCCAATGAAGGCTTTTTAACGTACGCCTCCTCTCAGTTTTATAATTATTTTAAAATCATAACTGTTACTCTAATAATGCAGGCGCTTAATAGACGTCTGAACGGGACTAGGGCTGAATAAAATTGATGTTCCACAGCTTCCCATCTTTTTAAATCCCCAACTCTGAGACAAATAAGACCATTTCATCTCAATAAAATTCCATCTACTGCATGCCTCTCCATTGCGCATCCAAAAAAGGGCAAGACTTAGGTGGTGCAGAACTTATTAAAGGATTCTCTGTAATCCTCAGAATCTTTTGTTTCCACATGCTGTTTCATTATCGTTGAAAAGTGAGCAGCTGTTGTGTGTCTCCGCTGCTATGATATGTCAGTGTGCCTGGGCTGGCTCTTCTCTACGAAGCGTACACAGCACGAGAACATTGCAGCACATTTCATCATCATCATCAGATATCATGCCCGATGAAGAGGAGGAGGCCGCTACACTACGGGCAAACAGAATGCAGACGCTTTCAACTCTCGCAATCGTATAACAGCGCAGGGTTTGCGGGGGGAAAACAGTTTGAAGCTGGGTCTTGGTAGAGCTGCAACAGATCATTCAAAACCCCCCAGACCTCCTCAAGCTTCCTTGGGAAGGCAGTGCAGGAGTCAGAACCCCAGTAATACCAGAGGATTGCATCAGCACAGACAGCAGGAGGAGGAGGAGTCGGGAGTCTTACCCACATAGTAGGAGAAGGTTCTCCTGAGGCGGTCAAAGACAAACCAGCGCTTCTTCCAGGACTTGATCTTGCCTCCCATCTTGACCAGGTAGCCCTTGCACATCTTCTCGGTGAGGATCACCTGGTAGCAGATGTCCACGTTGTGCCCAGAGGACTCGATGTGAGAGCGCAGGTCAAATTCCTCCTTGCGGATGGGCAGGTACCGCGTCATGGGACGAGCCTGTTTAAAAAACAGTGTTTTAAGTACAGTTTTTGTGCAGACCGCACACCACGTGAAAAATCTATCAACAAATCATCAGCCGTCACTTTTTTTCATTGTTTTTTTGTGAGCTATTTTTATAGTTATTGTTCACATAATGTACTACTGGGAAGATGTAAATTAGATGGGCATGGATGCTGGTATAACTGAGATGGATGTGGCTGTGATTGGTGTAACTGAGATGGGCATGGTTATGATTGGTCTAATTGAGACGGGAGTCGCTATGATTGGTGTAAAAGAGATGGGTGTGGCTATGATTGGTGTAACTGATATGGGTATGGCTATGACTGCGGCAACTGAGATGGGTATGGCTATGACTGCTGTAACAGATGGACGTAGTTATGATTGGTGTGATGGGCGTGGCAGTGATTGTTATAACTGAGGTGGGTGTAGGCAGTGATTAGTGTAATTGAAATGAGTGCGGCAGTGATTAGTGTAATTAAAATGGGTGTGGCAATGATTAGTGTAATTAAAATGGATGCGGCAGTGATTAGTGTAATTGAAATGGGTGCAGCAGTGATTAGTGTAATTAAAATGGGTGTGGCAATGATTAGTGTAATTAAAATGGGTGTGGCAGTGATTAGTGTAATTGAAATGGGTGCAGCAGTGATTAGTGTAATTAAAATGGGTGTGGCAATGATTAGTGTAATTGAAATGGGTGTGGCAGTGATTAGTGTAATTGAACTGGGTGTGGCAGTGATTAGTGCAATTAAAATGGGTGCGGCAGTGATTAGTGTAATTAAAATGGGTGCGGCAGTGATTAGTGTAATTGAAATGGGTGTGGCAGTGATTAGTGTAATTTAACTGGGTGTGGCAGTGATTAGTGTAATTAAAATGGGTGCGGCAGTGATTAGTGTAATTGAAATGGGTGTGGCTCAGATGGGCTACTGACCTGTGAGAAGTTCTTGGCCCTCATCTTCACCTCCTTATCCACCAGCAGCTGCCTGTGCACCGTCTCGTCTTGCAACCGCTTCTCCGCCTCCTCCCGCCTCCTCCGCTCCTCCTCCAACATCTGCCTCCGTGCCAGCGTCTCCTTCTCCTGGAGCAATCACAACACCGGGGTCCCCGTTAGCACACCATTACCTGATAGACTCCTCCCACTAATACGCTACGCCTCCACGCCATCACCGTTCAGATGGCGTTGTGATATTTGTACATGCACGCTATGGAGGTGGTAAATCTACTGAAAACTCACTCGACTCTCGATCAGCTTGGCTTTTTCCAGCTGAGCCTCTTTCAGCATTTTTTCCATCTCTTCAATCTTCTGGGCATCCAATCCACTTGCACTGCAGAAATAGGTACGTGCATGTTCATTTACACAAATGGTCCTCAATCTTATCCAGAAAGGGCCGGTATGGGTGCAGGCTTTTGTTGCAACCAAGCAGTAACACACCTGATTCTACTAATCAACCACAAGAGTCTTTGCTAAGGACCTTGATTAGTAGAGTCAGGTGTGTTACTCCTTGGTTGAAACAAAAGCCTGCATTCACTAATGTAATAAAGCCCTTTCTGTATAAGATAGAGGATGCCCGATTTACACAATTATTAGTGTAATAAAGCCATTTTAAAGCAAACAGAAAACCCTTCCAGCTGGTAAACCCAGTGGAGGAAATTACTTTCCAGTGCTTGTTTAATAAAGGGGGAAAAATCTATTTCCTGATCTCATTAGTGTTGTTTCATAACTGTCTCTTACCTGGACATGTTGTCAGGGGAACAGGCGGAGTTGCCGGTGGAAATGCTGGTGTCCATGCTGTCGGAGCTCTCCAGGCTAAGTGTGTCATAGGGCCGTTCGCCTGTGGGAGGTGGCTGGTGGTGCAGGATGGAGTGGTGCACCATGGGTGGCCCAGCGGGCGGGAAAGAGACGTTGAGCTGCGTCTGAGAGCCACGCAGCGCCTCCCACTGGCAGTGCGCCTCCACTGCGGCTTTCTGCTTCAGCTCCGCCAAGCGCTTCCTCTGCTCCTCGATCACCTGCTGACCTGGGGGAGCACAGAGAGGGCGTGAAGCAGCCACCTCCATTCCGCACCTCCACTTGGCCATGGAAACCATCGCGCTCAACCTGCAGAGCCTGAACACTCTCTCATCGCATATTCACAGAGAGCTTGCACATGCCAACAAACCTCCTGTCCCATGTTAGCAGCCTCTTCCACTGGCCCCGGCTGCTGTACAAGCCCAATGTACTCCATTACAAGCCTCTTCCTGTTCCTCTTTAAGCCCCTCCCACATCATCCCAAATCACCATCCAGGCATCCTGGTCATTATTCCTGGGATTAATCTTTTCCCAGCATTAATGTTGCATGACAATGTGCAGGTTATACTTGCTTACCAAAATGGACTTAGATACACATTCTCCCTCTCTCTCTCTCACAGACATACACACACACACAAGCAGATGCAAAGATCTTCAATGACCTTCTCCTTCAGGTTAACATGAACACAAGTGTGCCCATATCAGCAAAGTCAACTGTGAAAAAGCAATAAAAACAAATGCACATCGGCAAGCTCCCACAAACGCATGCTAAACATAGCGAGCCTAAATCAGCCTCAGCTGTGTACATGGCATAGAGAATCACAAATAACCTGCGACTCTCCTGAGGATCAGCGCAGTCATGCCTCACACATACATAGTCATTTATGTATGTACATGTGAAAAAAGCACAAATGCCTGAGTTACCATCACCAAAGCTTCTCAACGCAAACAGCAAAATCCCAGGCACTAAAAGGCAGATGGCAAGCAATCAAACACATAATTTGACTGAATGTACAAATCTCCCTGATGTCACATCAACCCTCAAAGCCAGATGGATAGACGTACGAGAGAAAAGCAAAAGAAAGAAAGAGAACGCATGCGATGGATTCTCCTCTGGACCAGAGTTTATTCAGTTATCCGGTTAACACGGAGAGGATACGAGGCAAAGGTTAAACCAAACCCATTCACAGACTCTACTGTCTGAAGAGAGTTTCTACCTGTGACACTGTCCTTGGTGGAGGAAGATTCAGACGTGGAAGGCATGGATTCTGTGAGAGCACAGAGTGACAGACAGACAGACAGTGTGACAGACAGAACAACAAGTCTGTTACAACAGAGGTTGTGAGGACGGAACTGACAGGAAACGCATGGAACAGGTGGGAACATACAGGTGACCTGTAGCTCAGAGAGTCAGAGAGCATAGCATTCAAGTGTCTTTCACAATTTTACTTAGATTTCTCAAACCATGTCCTGCTTAAATGATTCTTTCGGGTAATTCTCTGGAGAGGTTTTTGAGTGGACATACCATGTTTATAAGTTTAATTCGACCAGTTAATTGGTGTGCATTTGGTGCCTCTGACTTTACACTTTCCCAGAGATTAATTTCAGGTCATTTAGTAAACCATCTCATGGTGTTCACACCATAGCAGGTAACAGTGCGGAGGTATCAATGAGTTGTATATCAGTGAATTGTGTATTATTGAGTGGTGTATCAGTGAGTGCTGTAATAGTGAGTGCTGTATTAATGAGTTGTGTATCAGTGAGTTGTGTATCAGTGAGTGCTGTATCAGTGAGTGCTGTATCAGTGAGTGTTGTATCAGTGAGTTGTGTATCAGTGAGTGCTGTATCAGTGAGTTGTGTATCAGTGAGTGCTGTATCAGTGAGTTGTGTATCAGTGAGTTGTGTATCAGTGAGTGGTGTAGCAGTGAGTGCTGTATCAGTGAGTTGTGTATCAATGAGTGCTGTATCAGTGAGTTGTGTATCAGTGAGTGGTGTATGAGTGAGTTGTGTATCAGTGAGTTGTGTATCAGTGAGTTGTGTATCAGTGAGTTGTGTATCAGTGAGTGCTGTATCAGTGAGTGCTGTATCAGTGAGTTGTGTATCAGTGAGTTGTGTATCAGTGAGTTGTGTATCAGTGAGTGGTGTAGCAGTGAGTGCTGTATCAGTGAGTTGTGTATCAATGAGTGCTGTATCAGTGAGTTGTGTATCAGTGAGTGGTGTATGAGTGAGTTGTGTATCAGTAAGTTGTGTATCAGTGAGTGCTGTATCAGTGAGTTGTGTATCAGTGAGTGCTGTATCAGTGAGTTGTGTATCAGTGAGTGCTGTATCAGTGAGTGCTGTATGAGTGAGTTGTGTATCAGTGAGTGCTGTATCAGTGAGTGCTGTATCAGTGAGTGGTGCAGTAGTCCTTGCCTTTCTGCTGTAGTGCCAGCTGTCTCTTGGTTTCAATGTCCTGCAGAGTGGTGGCCAGGTTCCGTGGCAGGCTACCAGTGTGGCTGGGCGTGGCCATGGGGCTCTGCAGGTGTAGTGGCAGGGTGAGCATTAACTTGATTTTGAGTAAATTTAGACATTTTTAGCTGGTTAAGGACCAAATTATGAGTAATGACCAAAAGCATCTGCAATAATTCACTGCTGGAATTCACTATGTTTATGAACATAATGAAAGTAACAGTTGAAAATGTATATTAAATGAACAATTTTGATTGGTTAATCTGTTACAATGAAAGCTGAGTTCAACATTTCAAACATGGTTCACTCAAAAACACAATTCACAATTCGTGTCTTTGCAATGTTTTGAGTCTGTACATTGACAGTATCACGAAAACAATGCTGACAGTGTTGGAGAGCATCAAGAGACTAGAAATAAGGAAAATAAATAAAACACAAAAAAAATGCAAATAAAACCACTGAATATACACTGCATAAGGAACATGGTGATTTACTTTGGAAGCGCTCTCTCGGTTAGCATACAGACCTTGGCCGGTATGGTGCGGCTCAGTGTAGCAGCGCTGTACTGTGGCGAAGATCCCACACACGCTTTGGTGTGCATCGCAGACGACCCGCCATCACTGTCCAGTTTGGAGCGGTACACCTAGCGTGGTCGGAATACGGGTCACAAGTTAAATAACCCCCACTTATGTTCACTACCCGAGTCGTATTTGACCCAGTGACAGAGAGCACTTTGCCTTTATTGCAGACAAGGACAAGGACAAGGACAAGCTTTTGTTGAAGACATTTTCCCTTCGGTGTGTCAGACCAACAGCACCTTTAAGTTCTAAGCCTACACCTTTCTATATAGTGAAAAATACTGTATGTACTTGTTCAGGCAAGGATTTAAAAAGAAGGAAAAAAAAAAAAAAAAAAAAGCATGTCATCATGAGAACCACATTGCCTCAGCGCTGAATCCCTGCATTGCTCTTACATGGAGAAAAAAAATGTTTCTCCCCACAGAAAATTCCATCTGTAGAACTCATTTCATTTCAAATTATCAAATGATTACTTGCGTCTGGCAAAACAAATATTTGATCCATGACACAGCAGCCTGTACTCAGAATTGGGCTTCTGATTGTTTATCGACAGGGTGAACCTGTGGTCATTTTGCTTTTCACTGAGAGAGAGACTGAAGAGGATTCAGAGCGGTAAAATAAAAAGATTGTATGAGATTATAAATGAACATGTGAGAAATGGGGGGGTTGAACAAAAAAAAAAAAAAAACATAAAGCCCAGGTCTCATCGATAAGGCAGAAACTCTAAGACACCTGTACCTAGAGAGAACAATTCTCAGTCATACCCAGCCACGGACAAAACCTTTGAACGAGTCAGAGACAGAGAACGAGAGTGAGAGAGAGAGGGAGAGAAAGAGAGTGAGAGAGCGGGAGAGAGAGCTGCCTGTGTGCATTACCTGCCCTGGCCTGCGTGTGGAGAAAGACTTAGCTGGGAGAGGGGGAGGGCAGGACTGACTGGGCTCCCCAGCAGCCATTATCTCCTGGTACCAGCGCTCTAAATCAAGAGGGGGGATGTGAGGCCTACTCCTTTCAGGCTGACAGCCGAGGGAACGTCAGAGAGTTCAGGATGCGTGGGGCAAAAAAGAGAGAAGGAGAGAGAGGAAGGGAGGCATAAGGAGAGAGGGAGAGGTGGATAGGGAAAAATAACGAGGAAGGAGCCAAAGAATGGAGATCGGGGGAGAGAAAATCAAGAATGTTAATGAAGAAATAAAAATTCAATGCCAAATGAAAAAAAACGGCTGGGGATGAAATTTTCACTTTATGGTTCCGTGTCAGCACACATCGGAGACATTTAAGATGCCGTAAAGATAATTTACCGCCGTCACACTTTTTTGACATTCACTTTCAGTGGCGATATTGAATATACGCAGTGTATTCCTGTTTCTGTAAGCTCTGCAAATAATCACCCACGTCCTGATGGCTGAAGGAGAACCTTCAATCTTAAAGGCAAAATTTTCTTTTAAAATAGTGAATTTCACTGAAGCCATCTTAGGCGCACTGCGTTTATATTGCGTTACCTCATACGGCAGAGAGCGGGAATACCTGAAGAGGACAAAGGAGGCATTCTACAGGTAAGAGGCAGAGGGGGAGAGGAAACACACCTCCACAGAGAGAGACAGGGAGGAGCCGTGTGCAGGGGTGCGGCAGGAGAAGGTAGAGTCTGAAATGACAGGCTGGAATGATTGGACAGGAGATGTGGGGGAGGAGTCAACCTTCGGCATCCCGAAGATCTGGTTTAATTGGCTGACGGTGACGTAATCCTTTCCACCCAGCCATTCAGAAGGAGACAGACACAGGGCAGACAGGAAGCAGGAGAGAGAGGGGCAGAAAATGAGATGTCAATGTTAATTGGAGAAAATAACACGAAGTGGAAAGGGCACTTGAGAAATCCTATTATATAAATCAATTATCAACTACTACGTAGTACTTATCAAACAATCATGTGCATTATGCATTACTTAATTTAATTAATAATTGTCCATTCCACGGTTCTACATGTAATCTTTCATGTTACACAGAATCATTAAGCTACAGCCCACAGTAGAAAATTACTTCAGCTGTTCATGTTAGAAATTGCTGCTGACAATCAACAATCCTTGTGTTGATATGAAATCAATCAGATTTCACAAAAAATGTCATCCCAATCAAATTATATTCTTTTATCCAAGTGGTCAAGTGCATTGAAACATGTTCAGGGTTGTTATGTGTGCAGATAAATCACAGAAATCACTCAGAAAACATATGAATAACATCATATACAGCACTGCAAATGTCTTAGGCACCCTAGATTTTTTATGTAGATTTTTTTTTAGATGTTTATTTTTTGTCTTCTGCATTAGTGTGTCAGTAGAAAAGAGCAAATTGTAGATTTCCAAACATTGATTTTCCAAAAACTGAATTGAACTTTCGTCAGAGAAAAGAAGAACAAGGAGCAACAGATGGTATGGTCTCCACAGAGGCCTGTTCTCAACATCACCGAGGCTGTCTGGGATTACCTGGACAGACAGAAGCAAGCGAGACAGCCAAAGTCTGCAGAAGTTGGCAAGTTCTCCAAAATGCTTGGAACAATCTATCAGCTGATTTTCTTATAAAACTGAACGACAGTGTACCTAAGAGAGTTGATGCTGTTTTAAAGGGAAAGGGTGGTCACACCAAATATTGATTTGATTCTGTTTTTTATTGTTTACTGTTCTTTATATTCAATTGTTTGATATTTAGAAACTTTTAATTTAATTATTTTTTAAAGGATTTTCGCCTTACGGATTTTCTTTACATGTGCCTAAGACTTTTGCACAGTACTGTATATATACAGTATATATATATATACATATATATATATATGTTTGTCAACCACTGCAGGAAGCCATGAGTCTCAGAGCAAACCAATGTAAGTAAACTCAGTGCCAGCAGCAGGGAAGGAAAACTATTATGTGAAGGTGAAGAAGAGAAACATAGAGAGAGTGAGCAAGAGAGAGAAAGGAGAAAGGCAGGGAGACAGAGTGAGAGAGAGAGAGAGAGAGAGAGAGAGAGAGAGAGAGAGAAAGGTGAAAGGCAGGGAGAGAGATAGCTAGGGTACCTCGCTGAGGAGAGCTGGAACTACGGCAAGCGGAGTGCAGTTCTGAGTAGAGGTGGCGATTTGGGTGTCATGGCAACCGTTCCCATACATCTTATAGACATCAGAGAGCTTCAAATACTCCTGAGACCCCAAGCCCAAAGCAGCCGAACAGGACAAGAGGCTGTCAAATCACACACTCACAGATACACACATGCATGCACGGGTGCCCATAATCACACAGGCGCACGCACACACGCCGCACACACGCACATGCATGCACGAGTGCCCATAAACACACACAGGCACACGCACGCGCACGCACGCACACACACACACACACACACACACACACACACACACACACACACACAGCCTGGAACATCTCTTGCCCCCTAGATAAGTCTCATTCTATGTGTTGCTTGAGATATTAAAGATGATTTACACATTTCATGTCCAGAATAATGTATTAACTGGAAACTTAGGACTTCTCAATTTTACTTGATGTGCTGCTCAAAATATTCTGTAGCCATGTTCCAAATAGAGTAATTACTGTAATCTTTGTGAAATGTTTACCATTCACTTTGGTTTCGAATTACATGCAGAATTACACACAAAGTTAAAGTCTGTGTTCCACGCAGAAAGATAAATATATGATGTCACAGGAAAAGCAGAGTGTCGAATGACTCTCTGTATCAGTACTGCAGTACTGCCTCACAGTATTTTATACTTTACTAAACATCCTATAAAAATCTAACAGCAACAACATTCCTGTGCTCAATCTGGTGATGAACCCATAAATACAACGCTTGACACACACGTTTTGAAAAATGCACGCCACGTTGTCATTTGTCAAAGAGAAATATCTTGTTTATAAATAAAACTCATGAAGCAGAACAGGAGATATCAAGTTGACCATGAGGGCAGCCTATTGTTCCAAATGCCGTACTCCTGCCCCCTAGTGGATGAAAATTAATTTCCTGCATGAAGCAGGCCTGGATGCTTTCATAACATACATTATAGTGAACACAGCACACAATCCTATCGTCCATATACACCATGAGATGATGTCAATGGTCAATACCCAAGCAGCAAGATCTCCAGGTATAAGCTCAGTGTATAAATCAAGCTTTAGCAGGTATACACATACTTATAGTTTAAGTGAGGTTTTAGTATGTACTTCATACCAGGTACACAAACTCCCTACTGGATGGAAAATGATTTCAAAACACAAGCCAGCAAACCGGAGCTCAAGCACAGCTTGGTCAGCTTCATACAAGTGCAGACTCTGAACTTTGTTCTTCTGGTAAACAGAAAGATTTCACAACCCCTCAAGCACACAAACACACATACACACACACACGCACGCACACATTCTCTCTCACTGTGTTTCTGCGCAAACAATACCAAAATGTCAAAACCAAAGTAGAATCAAACATAATGTATAGTACATTTTTTTCAGTAGGTGCAATGGATGCACTTGGAAGCAAGCTAGTGAAAGCAAGTCATTAATGGAATTAGAGGGCTTTTCACAACATTCAGTTTAATGGGACTTAAACGTATTAATCTTCTGAATGTTCTTGTGAAGTGGGTTGCCGGGGGGACTGTGACAACTCGGGCCACATGCGTGGACAGTTAGGCTGAATCCAAATGTCCAGTCTTCCCCCGCACTTGCAGAATGAAGGACTGAACGAGTATGTTCCCTTGAAGTCCGGAGCGGCTTTGGCTGTCCATTTCTACAATTCAAATATGCGAGGGGGATCATGCAGACTTCCAGAGAGACCGTCTGGATGCAGACTTGACCAGACTTTGTCAGTGGGATTACCCAGAAGTCATAGAATTAAGGATGTGACACTATAAAAGGAAGCAATGCCAAAAAATAAAATACTAATAAAAGCATTTATTCTGAAATAAAACAAATAAGGTCTTCCAATTTAAGTGATAAAAGTTGTATAGCCTAAATGAATATTGATTTATTTACTGGTCATATCCACAGCAAAGAGTGAGGTCTGAAGTCCCCTCTCATTAGCGCATGTTATACCCTTGCAGCCCTGAGCCCTTGCAGCCTTGACGTAGCACTTCAGTCTACGTCACAGCACGTAAGACCGAAGTCCGCAAGGGCCGAGTCTGCTAGTCTGGAGTGCGGACATTTGGATTCAGCGCTAGATTACCTGGTGAGGCCTTCTGGGATACATTTGGGAGGAGGAAGTGTGTAAGTGGGAAGCAGGAAGTTGGCAGTGGGAATGCTGGGAGTGGACTTCCTCTAACAGGTCAGCCTCGCTGATGTGAAGCACTTCCTGTTCAGATTTTTTTTAAAGTCAGGAGCCACATCTTTCAAAATCCTACTTCCTTCTGAAAGCCCATTTAAGCTTTTGGCAATAGTTTATATGACAGTGAAATAGTCCTGTATAGCAGACATTTTCAGGGTCTACACCAGATGGAGTAACTTTAAATTAAATAGGATTCCCAAACTGAGACCAGGCCATGTTGAATGCCCTCAGGTGGATTATGATAATCAAGCTGTGACACTACCAGAGCAACAAGCACACACCATAACGGAGCATTAAAAGAACACACACAATTTTCAATCCTCACAGGGTCAAATTCTGATCATCCAGTGAGAAGACACAGAATACATTCACATGTACAATGATTATGGACCAATCATAATTAATCTGTGAGAGAAACAGTTTTTCACCATGCTGAGTCACTCCTATTGAAGAGAATCCTGTTAGTCCACCCTGTCTTGCATTCAGGTTACTTTAACCGTAATACCAGATGTGACCAGCAGAGGCAGTAAAATACAATTCTCTCACCTCCTTCATGGTGCTGGCACTCTTGGGGAAGGCCCTCCCCCCAGTGAGACTGAGATAGCGCTTCTCCAGGGCAGACAGCCTCTCCTTCTCCTGTAACAGAGCCACACAGAGAGAGAGCTGGGAACTCTGTCCTGCTCCAAACTGATCCCAGATCAGCGATGGCCATCCAAGCCATTCGGTTGAAGTTCTGAGGGCTGATCTAGAGTAGCAAGTGGAATATTGATGCTTACCCTCCTGTGAAACTGTGATAGCTCAGTTACTCACATTGTTATTACATGAGATTGTATTGCATGTGGCTGTGTTACAGGCTATTGAAAAACAAGGTGGAGGAATAATATCTATATAAGCACAGTGGTGTATATACTGTATATCCCTATATATTAGCGCATAGCTTTGTAAATTAAATGTAACCTTATGAAGCAGCTGCAGGGTATGGTTCCTGTCCTTAGCCAATCGCTCGCACTCCTGGGTAGCCTGAACCCCCAGCTGATTGGCTTGGCTCTCGAGTGATGCCACTTTTTCCTGTGGATCATGGGGGAAATGATTCAGTGCTCGCAATAGAGGCCCACGTTTGATAACTGAGCATGTACAGCAGGACCCTTTAGTCCCACAAACTTTAGCACCAGGCAGGTTCCTCAGTACCGGCAAGCCATTCTATGAAACGGATCCCTCCAAGTCTCAAATGCGAACCATCCTCATAGCCTTTAGTGTGTGACATTACGTTACATTACATTACACGGTGCGACAAAATCGGAGAACATCAGACAAAGGTCGAGAACATTTATCGCACAGACTTGGGTACAGCCTGTATTTCAGTTGGGCAGCTCTCTGTCTGAGTGTGCCTATCTATGAGTAGGGCTTCTCTTTGAGGCGGGGGGGCTCTTTTCGAAAAAGGTCTGTATTTGCCCAGAGGGGAACAGTACCTGCTCAAAGGCCTGCACGATACACACAAGGCAACGGGCATGATGCACACTTGAGAGCTGATGTGATACACTGCATCTGAGAATGGACAACACAAATGTGTGGACAACACAAATGTGTGGACAACACAAATGTGGTGTATTGTACCTTCCTGTGGGCCACGCTGGTATGGTATTGCGCTTTCTCCTGCAGGAGCTGTTGGCTGATCGTCTCTCTCTCCTCCTCTAAGCTGCTCTCTTTCTCCAGTTGCTGGAACTCCAAGTCCTCGAACCGCTTTGTCTCACACTCCAACGCCTCTGCTTCCTGTAAAACCCCAGAGACGGTCACCACGCGGCCCGTAGGCTCACCACAGGGCCCGGCTGTCAGGGTGGCTGCAAGGCCCATGCTCTCTAGCAGCGGTCGCAGCCTCACACACAGCCTGAAATCAACAGCTCCAATGCACCTCAATCCAGCAGCATCACTAGGCCAAAACATCCCTGTCCTGACCTGACATTTCAAACAGAGAGAGAGAGAGAGGGAGAGAGAGAGAGAGAGCAAGAGAAAGAGAGAGTGAGGTAGAGAGAGAGAGAGAGATCGAGAGCAATAGAGAGAAAGAGTGAGGTAGAGAGGGAGAGAGTGAGGGAAGGAGCAAGAGACAGAGAGAGCGAGGGAGAGAGAACCAGCTGTGAAACCATCTGGCACTTTTCTGGTTACCTGGTTACAGACAGGCCAGGGGCCAGGGCACCCAATTGCATGAAAACCTGACATCCCACTTCTCGAGATGGACGCACGGATAGCAAAGAGACTCAAGTCCAAATCATCCTTTAATGTTAGCCACAGCAGTAATCTACTGTCCTCTTAAAGTAGTTTACTGTTCCCAAATACTTTACCACAGATAATTACACCACTAATGAGCATTAATACTGCAAACGATAGCTGTTTTCCATCACAATGTGCTAATATCTTGTGCAAAACAAAAGCTTATATAAAACAACTTATATAGCAATACATATACAACTTATATAAATACACTTTTTATTCCCGTTTGGGTGTTTAATAGCGTCTTTTTTACTTTAACGCATGCTGTCTGTGATGTGCTCGGAGCGTTTGCACAATCGCCAGTCTTTTTTAAACACAGCTCCAGCATTACTAATGATTTGCTTAAGGGAATATGAGATTCCAAGCGGACACCCTGGTGGGTTGCCACGTTTCTTATCAACAAAACAGAAGGCCTCTCTACAGGCCTGGATAACCCCCTAATCAGACTTAAGGCGGAACATAAGGACACAAGCATGCTCTCCCAGCCAGTTCTTCAAAGTCTTACTGGGACAAAACTTAATGTGGAAGCAGGTCAATGGCCACAGGGCAATGACCTCACCATTGCGCCCAGCCAGTGCCACTCAGGAGCAGGCGTTTATTCCATTAGCCTGCCAGCAGTCTGTCTGCACTGACACCCTTTATCATATATATTTGCAAAACAGCGTTTCCTTTTGTTTATTTATTTTTCCTCAATTGGAATCACCAAGTATGCCCCTAGAGACACATTCATACCATCCACAAAGACACAACCAGGACAACTGCATCTGAAGAGCATGCATTGCACCTCCAATGAACTTGGCCTGTGAGCCAATGATGACTTTACACACAGCCCTCACTGTGCTACAGGAGAGAGCTGTTGCTGATTGGAGGAGATGAAAACAGGTGACCTGTGGGCACCCAGGGTGCCCTTGGGGAGGGAGCTACTGCAGCGGTAAGCCAGGAACCATGGTAACTAGGAAAACCTGCCCAGCAACTTTTATTTCACAACAACTTCTACATCAGGTAAATGAGGCAACTGACCACCTTTATGGAGCTTTTCTGGAGACTGATTTTTTTACAACACTTCTGGGCTTTAACAGCAAACAGAATTGAATGTAGTCAATAGCCCCATTTAAATGCATCAAATTCAAAATAAAAATTTAAAAAACTAACAACAGTGAGAATCCTGACAAAATGCACAAGAAGCAATCAGCAATCTTTGTTTTCATTCACTTTTTTTCAATGCACAGACCTCTTCATGTAATAATACAACTAAAACATAAGATATGCGATAGAAAAATAATACCAAGGGCCGTGGTTAGTGACTGCATTATTAGGTTAGTGAGCCATTAGGGTTAAAAAGCCAAAGCAAAGCCAAGACAAAGAAGGAAGGAAGGCCTACAGATCAAATCAGCTTGAAAACAACAAGCCAGTATGCAACTCATCTGTACCATATATGGCATGTGTGACACACTTGTAAATCTTTCCAAAGCCCTTGCAGTTACCTTGAGTTCCCCCGAAACACACCACCTTACCCCCATAGTCATGGCAATGACCTTTCACCCCAACCTTTGTTCCATTGCAAAGTGAGAGGGTGTGGTAGAAAGTAGAAAAGAGGAGAAGAAGGGGATGGGCATTTGGGAAATTCCAGAAGTCTGTGAGATCCAGCCAGGAGAGCTTAGCGAGTGGTTACAACTCACTGAATTTAAGCAGTGCTCTGGTGATAAAAGGCTAGTCACATTAAGGTATGCTCACCGTTGACACGTGCTGTAAAAACATTGTTTTAATGCCATTTAAAGGCTGTTGCCAAAAGTTCACCTTAAGATACTCATTCAATCTGTACCCAACTATATTTTTTGAAGGAATTTCAAGCAGTTTCAAATGAACCTAAGCTAAGTGTGATGCACAAGCATGTCCACCCAAGCACTTTCTCTGCGTTTTTAAATAGAGTACATTTTTATTGAGCAGTTCCAAAAATTCCTTCCGAGAAAACCAAGCTCTTTTAATTGTACGTAAACAGTTACCAATGAGCGATTTTCCTAGTTCAGATTGTCAGCCATCTCAGGTATTTCACAGAGATGTAGTGAAAGCCAAAAATGCCATTATGATTTAGTGCTGCTGGAATTTCCGCCCACAGATGGCCCAGTGTGGGAGAGGGGCGAGCGGAGGACAGGGTGTGATGCTTTGGGGCAGGTGGTGGCGTGGTGGTTCCGGGGGGTAGGGGGGGTGTAAGACTGACCCTCTTCAGCTGTTCCTGTAAGTGCTCTCGTAGAGATTCGGGGCAGTTATGAAGCTGGCTCTTCAGCTCACTGTACCCCTCCTGGAGCCTGGCCAGGACCTCCCGTTCCACATCAACATTTGCCCTCTCCTAAAAAACAACAACAGACCATCCAGGGGAGGACAAAGAGAGAGAGAAACACACACTGCTCAAATCCATGCCATGCGTAAGCTTGAGGTTAGAGACCACAACAGTGTGTGAGCCAGAGAGAGGAGGGACATGGGCGTCATTTACCTGCTTCTTTTGCTGTGGTTAGGTTACCAACACTGGCCCTAGTCACCTGACATGATGAGAGGGAAGTAAACACTCGCTTCGGCTCGTTTACTCGTTTTTTTTCTGTGATACATGCTTTTGTGCCGTTCGCATGCTTTTTGTGCATTTATCCGTTTTTTGCTCGTTTACCTGCTTTACACTCCGTAGTCTCCACTCTACAGTCTGGACCAAATCTCACACAAGGCAGAACACGCTTCTTGTTCCACGTACATGTTCACTGCAATGTTTTCGGTCTCTTTGTGTGGTCAAAGAGAGACTGCGACCGCATGAAACCATCATCGTTCAGTAAATAGTATGCGCAGTTCACTGAATGCATTGCAGTTTTTTTATTTCTTCTTAAGAGTAAAGAAATACTTACAGTTGCATTTGGTTTCAATAAATTTGCATACAATTCTTCTGAGAGAACTCCGTTAGTTTTACACGTTTAGATGTAGATGTCGGAAAGCATGCCTGGATAAAGATTCCGATAACAGTGTCAACATGCAAGACAAACTTTGTCTTGATTGACATGCGTGCTTTCAAACATCCAGAAAATCACACCCATCAGATTTCCTGTTTCTTTACACAGGAAACTTTTACTGATGCAGATTTTCTTCATTATTTCTTTAATACAATAAATAGGCTTTGAACAAATGGTAAAATTGGATATAATTGATACAATCAAACCAGATTTAAAGCCCCTCTGTGTAATTAGAGCTTCTTTAATGTATCAATTATAATCCAGCACATCAAGCCAAAGTTTTCCTTGTTTTATTAAATATAGATATGGTAATCGATATTTACTATGATTACATTTCAGGCACCGTAATGTGTGCTTAGCATGAAGCACACAGCTGGCTGCATTATTGCCAGTGGTAGGAGGAGAGCTAGTGTCAAACACCCAGCTTGTTACATATGCAGGACTGGCACATCCAGGTTGTTACATATGCAGGACTGGCACATCCAGGTTGTTACATATGCAGGACTGGCACATCCAGGTTGTTACATATGCAGAACTGGCAGGAAGTTGCAACCAGCTGAGAGTGTGAAAGTACTGCCGGGAGGCGTGATTGGGTTCAGAAAAGTGTGAACATTGATTTTAATGAGTCATGCGCTGGACACTGGACACCTCGCACAGACTCAGGGGGTTTATGGGAGACGGAGTTTCAACATGTCTGTCAGCACACTCTGGCTCCACCTCTGTTCATGAATTATATAATCATGAAATATATATTTTTTTAAATTAAAAAACTGTTACAGTACCTGTAGTTATTATTCAGCCTTGTGGGTGTTATTATTATTATTATTACTATTATTAGTATTGGCCATCAGTGCTGCGGTGCAGTATTAGCTGAGGCAAAAGCCACCGACTCTCACACACAGACACCCTCGGGTCTCAACCCAGAGACAGTATATCTGATTCAAGGGACAATTGTGCAAACTTACATCTGTAAAAATGCTGACTTCCATCAGAATGTTCAAAGTACAAAGCAAAGTACAAAAAAATTAATCCAAGAAAATTTGAGACGAAAAAAACTAATCTAAAATGAAGGTGAAACTAAAGTCTCAGAACTGATTATTGATTTTCGATTTATTATCTCAACACCGAGCGTGTTTTCTTTGTATTCACCTGAAGGGACTAACCTTTACAATACCTGTACTGTACTGTTTCCTGTCATAGTGACTGTTGGGTGTGTAAATCCTACAGAAACCCTGGGCATGGCGGACTGCTTGTCATTAATGCAGCTGAACCCTGAACCATGAACCCTTCAGAATTGCCAAAGCTCTGAGGTTCTGAGGGCGGACCCTTGAGACCAGTGCTTGAGTGAAGCAGCTTGAGGATTAGGGGTTAATAAACACCAGTTAGTGAAGCCGAGTAGCAGAGTAGCCCTTATAAGAAGCGCGGAAAAGACATTAAGGTGGACAGAGAGAAAAACAGACTCCCCGATTTGGTCCCAACCGCCACCGGAAACACGCGACTCACCATGAAAGTGCCCTGTCGCCTGTTACCCCCTCATGCTCTGACCTCCCTGCCACTCACCTGGATCAGGAGCTCAAACCAATGGGGGGGGGAGAACCACACCCTGACACAATGCCACTAACGCACATCTATGCACATGGAAAGGCTCTACGTGGGAAATGCAGTTACTGTGTTTGGGAAGAACGTACACTGCACATTTTTACCTTGGGATGGCATAACCCGCTAGACTGGGTATCGGGAGGCCACCCTTGATAAAGCCGTGCCTTTGAGGAATGTCAGACACCAGAGAAGTTCAGTTCATTAAAGCTCATCAGCATCAAGGCAAAAAAAAAAAAAAAAGAGACAATCCCACCTTCACCTGCCCAACAGCGGCTCCGTCAAGCCAGGAAGACTACAGACAAGTTTTCAAAGTTTAACTGAAAAGACTATTCCAAAACATGCATAAAGACTTAAAGCTGCCTTTTTCATGTGTTAAATACACTTTTTTATAATAATGTGAGAGTGAGGCTTTGTGGCTATGTCAACCTGCAATGTGCTGACTTTAACCAATCTAGGGGCTCTGCTCTCCAGAGAAAAACAACGTGATTGGTTAAAATCAGTGAAAGCTCCACCCAACCTATTTTTGGCTTTTTAAGCGTCATCATGACTTAAAATGTTGCTTGTTGAGTAATGCTGACATTGGTTTCTGTGTGACTAATAAGTAGGGGGCTGTGATAGATTTAGTTAAACTTTTAGGTCTCTGTACGTGTGTGTGAGTGTGCGCATGCATGCATGCATGCATGCCTGTGTGTATGTGTATATGTGTATATGTGTGTGTGTGTGTGTGTGTGTGTGTGTGTGTGTGTGTGTGTATATACCTTGTCCTTCTCTCTCTGAATGGTGCTCTCCAGCTCACTGAGTTTGCGCTGTAGCTGTGAGATGATCTCGGTCTCGGCCTCCACCTGATCCAGCTCCGCCTGCCTCTCTCCCTGCAGCAACGCCCGCTCCATCTCTGCCTGTGGAGCAACATCACACACGTCACACCTCACACATCACACACATATCACACAAGTGACACGCATCACATGTCTCATACATATCATATGACACACACCTTTTTTGTCAGAGACACTGAGTTTATAAGACTTCCTCCCCATAGCTACGTGTGCCTCTGTACTTGGGACAACAGGACAAGTCCCTCTCATTGTCTCTCCACTGTCTCAGTAAAATGTAAAATCTACTCAGTAAAATTGAGAATGGATCAGTGTCAGGAATGTCAGTTGTGGCACAGATCCCTTACACCAACCAGATGATCAAGCTCTTACATTAATTCTTCCTTGCTCTAGAGGTTTGTGTTTCCATACAGGAGTGTCTGGTGCCATTTTAAGGTTTTTGAATATGGATAAGAAGGAATATGGATAAAAAGGACGTACCATCAATTGCCACAGTATTGCCTTTTGTCAAGCCTCTCTATGAATATTAGATAAATGCATCAAATTGGAATGTTATGGCTTCATCGGCAGAGGTGGAAATCCAGGGGACATAAAGTAAAAGTCCTACCATGTGTTTCTTCCACCCATAGACTCAAGTCAGCTGATTTCACTAATTAGTTCTACCTCCTCCCTGAAGAATTATGTTAATTAGCAAATCCAGGTGATTGGAGCAAAATACTGGGGAGGACTTTTACTTTATGTCCCCTGGATTTCCACCTCTGTTCATCGGTAGGGATAGAATGTCAACAATACACAGCTGAGTGTCTGGTTGGTCTATGCAATCTGTGGCTGTGGTTGGGATTACGGTTGGGTAGGGATTGAGCATTCTGATCCCAGATCAGTTGTCGTGATGGTGTCACCTCCTGCTTCGACTCCTGCAGCTGCTGCTCCAGCTCAGTGATGCGGGTCTTCAGCTCATCGACACGAGTCAGAACTCTGACCCTCTCCTCCTCCAGGTAGGCCAGCTCCTGCCTCCTGCCGCTGCCAGCGTCTTCGTCCTGTGGGCGGAGACCAGAGACTGCAGGTGAGACGGACAGGTGATACTGCGGCTGAGCAGGGTGAGACCGGGCTGATGTGACCCTAGGTGTGTCAGGTGAGTGTAGGTGAGGCAGGTAAGAGTGCAGGTAAGAGAGCGGGTGAGAAAGGTGACAGGTGAGATCACAGAGGAGCCCCCAGGTGGTGCAGGTGAGAATACAGGCAAGAGTGTCTGTCTGTCTGTCCGTCTGTCTGTCAGTCACTCACTCACTGAGCAAGAAGCATCCCAAACTAGTGACAGTACCTCCATTTTACCACTAGATGGTGAAAGGGCACAGATAAAGGTTTCCACAAAAGGCTAAATATTCATTGTCCCTGGGCAGCCAATGTCTGTTCTTGGACTTGTTAGCAAGAGTCTGAAAGTATAGCCTGTAGCTCATTGCCATCAGCCTACTAGAGAAATAGTTTGCAAAGAAATACATGACAGTTTGATTGACAAATCACACGGTTGTCTTAAGTGTGGATCTTTTAAGCATAGGCGGTGTTTCAAATCAGAAAACAAAGACCACTGCCAAAAACAAAGACCACTGCCAAATTTTTTACAAAGCCATTTTTCATGGTTGACAGACAAGCTTGTACGCGTCGGCCTGAAATGAGAATTTTCTAATTGATTTTCTGTGTGGTTTTCATTGATGGGATAAAATAAACATTGCATACCTCCTAACGTAAGGACAAATATTCTACATCTTCATCCCGTTTGGCAGTTCGTTGATTGTTGTATATGTCAGTTAGCAAGCTAGCCCAGTTAGCGTGGCCCAGTCAGCGAACGGCGGGGCCTCACCTCCTGTTGCGTGCTCTCCGTGCTGCTGCACTCCTCCTTCTGGTTTTCCTCGTCGCTCTCCCTCTGTTTCTGTGGCCCGCGCAGGGCCGTGTCCGCCGACGCCCTCCTCCTGCTCTCGTTGACGGTGGGGACCGCTCCGGGGAACCCCAACCTCCCGCCGTCCGCCCCCAAGGGCGGCGTGTCACCCTTGTTGTACTCGGCACACAGGTTCAGGATGGTCTCTAGCCTCTGCCGCTCCTGAGAACGCAACGGAATAAAACAAGGGGTTTTTCTGTGGACTAGGACCACTGTATGACCGCACAGACTCGCATAAGGCAGGAGAGGACAAAATACTATACTGAACCCTCTCTCAGACTCAGTCTCCGGCTAAATCAGGGTCTAGAAATGTGTCACAAACGCATCACACAGACACACACACCCACACAGCACTGGCACGGACACACTGGCTAGTGGCTACCAAATCTGATCTGAACCAACACAGCAAAACTGCCTGGATTCAGGGCTCTCTGAAGTACTACATGTAGGGGAAGAGCAGCTGCTATCTTCAATTATCCAGGACAGCAGTGAGCCCCCTGACCCCCAATTAAACTCTGACCCTCGCCGGCCAGCTGCAGCGGGCTGTTAGGATGGTACCTGCAGACAGGGTGCTTTCTAAGCAACAGCCCCAGTTAAGGACCTCCCACTAGGCAAGTGCTGTTGACTAGAGCACAGTGGCACCGTCAGGCTAATGTCTGCCATTTAAAACATAAAATATAAAATACAAACTCAGTGACTGCTTCCACCAGATGCATGTGGTGGTGCGGTGCTCTACGAATGCTTTGGTTACGGACTGACCAGGGGGGGAAAGGCCACAAATCAATGATGAACAATCAGGTAACAAATCAATGGTGACACAGAGTCAGAAAACGCTTAAGACTCTAATCAAGACCCATCTGCAAGGTGATTGACACCTTTGATGGAGAAATTACTTACTGCTAGGCCATTCTCATTAAATGCCCTGTACGTGTGTGCTGTGCGTGTTTGTGTGTGTGCTGTGTGTGTGTGTGTGTGTGTGTGTGTGTGTGTGTGCACATGTATGTGTTAATGCATCTCCACAATAATTAGTAAAACAGAGTTATTCAAGTGAAGGAAGTAGTGTAGAATTTGAAAGCTATGCAAATGACACTGTAATATGACAGGGATAGGCTGTAATATGGCAGCAGGCATAGGCCGCTGTAATGCAGTGATACTCATACAGGCCGCCGGAGTCCGTGTGATGGTCACTCATTTCCGCTCACTTATTCTGCACATTCCAACGAGGGCAAGGTAAAAGGCGGGGGCCAATCACAGTTCAAAGGGCTGAGACGCGGCCCTCCCCCACCTCGGGCTCCACATTCCACTGAGGAATGATGGGAATGTCTCTCTCTTTCTCTCTCTTTCTCCCCTGGGAGTTCATCTCAAGTCTGTCTCAGTCACACGCCACCTGTCCTCTGCCCCCCTATATCGTTCTCTGACTCCTCTCTGTCTACGGCTGTGTAAGACACCTTATAGACTAAGAGGGCTTTTTTGAGAAGCTGTCGTGAGTTTCCGGGTGATTTTCGTGAAAGCAGAGACGACAGCAGAAAGCAGGAGCAGCAGGCACACAGCACATACTGCAGCTCCTACAAAGGAATTCCTTCATATGGAGCAGAAGGCAAAGCAGTTCCCCCTGGCCCAGATAATGTATAGGAGCAGTATTTCCCCGTTTTCTGCTTCTCTTTCTCTCTCTCCTTCTCATACGCTCCCTCTCTCTCTCTCCTGTATCACCCTGTATCACCCGCCCGCCAGATCCTCTCACACAAAACATTACATTACATTTATTTAGCAGACGCTTTTATCCAAAGCGACGTACAGTAAGTGCGTACAGAGACATCATCATCATTACAGAACAGACAAGGCAAAGCACATCCTTTGCATAATGTAGCAGCTATCCCTAGCAATGAACGTTGACTGTAGTTCACAGTAAGCTGTGGGCAAATCAGCAACACCACACTTTCATTCCAAATACTATTATAAACTATACTATTATAAACCATTCCAAATACTATTATAAACTATGCTATTATAAACCATTCCAAATACTATTATAAACTATAATAAACAGACAGGAAAACACAGGGAACAGGGAACTGATATTCCGAGGTGAGGATATCAGTCAAGGTGGAGTCTGAAGAGGTGTGTCTTCAAGGCTCGACGGAAAACAAGGGTAGTTACGTTATTGCCCATCTCCGTCACCCGATTGTGGGACGCGACCGGCGTTGAATGACAAGGTCATTTGTGACCCGGAAAAGCAGCAGGACGGGTTGCATCATCTCCCTGTGCTGGTGTCATCCTCAGAACCACACTGCGTGTTCTGACCGGAGGAAAACCTCCCGCAAAAATATCTCCCGCCACTTTCACACGCATACCGGATTTACGTTACGTACCAGCATAATGCCAGCATTGAACGTCCTATTAACATGCTCATACACAGACTCGTAAAGGTTGAAGGTACAAATAGTTCCCTCCACGCTTAACTTAATTATTCAGCAATTTTTGTTATGAGAAAATGCTTAAAAGATTTTCCTCTTCCCTCTTGGAAAAAAAAAAGAATGCCCAGAGGCGGGTTTTTACCAGCGGGACATGGAAAATACAGCAGGGTTTCTGGGAAGCTGACAGCAGTTTTGCTTTCAGCCCAACAGGACCACGGGTAAGAGAACCTGCACGGGTGTTTCAGAAAAGCTCAAACACGGTTCTCTCTTCTGTGCGGCCGTATTACTGTGACAGTGAAAAGGGTGCCCCTGTCAGCAGAGCTGTATTACATTAGAACAGAGAAGACCACGGTTTCGTTGGACATGCCCTGGGCAGCTCTGCTTGTCTACCGATGACTGACAAGGGAAAGTATGCAAACAGAGACTTTTCACATGACTGTGAAGACACTGAGGTAGCACACAGAACAGGGCAACGAAGGTCATACAGGTAGAGTATATGGCTATAAGTTCCACTGAAAAGCACTTAGTTCCATATGTGGCATTTAATTTATGTTCACACATGAGATGGGTCAAAGCATAAAGCAATGTTGTTCTGTATGACTGATGGAAGTGGTTAACTCATACTAACTACACAGTTTCAAATACACATTTTTTGAACAAGTTTTAACCCCTTCCCCTCAACCGTTGTGGCGGAACCCTTATGGGAGGAGTCTTGTATAAGCCACCAGGAAGTGCTGAACGCAGCTACTGTTTCTTCAGAGGAGTTTTGCACGTGAGAAACCATGAAACTTGCAAGAACGATCACATCTCCTCTATAAGTATGTACTGGGCATTGTACAAATAGTTTAAGCCTGTACATACCCTCCTTTTTTAACTCAAGTAAAATTAATCAAACAGTAAAAAGCAACTGAGAGGGACTTCATAACAACATTCTGAGTTTAAAATGGCGTTCTGGGTTGCTTTGCAAAAAGGCACAATGGTATCAACCGGTGACCACATTTACATGCACTCCATATTCCGAATAATGATGCTTACTCTGGTTAGGGTCATATTCCGATTATACTGTTTACATGCGTCATTAATGAAACAACCCAGTCTTATTCCTGTGTACATGGTTAGCTGAATATTCCGTTTACATCCTTTGGTCAGTGCTAAAGGATGGCGTCGTAGTAATTTTTCCATGTCCTTTAAAAATTGTGTTTAAGAATTCACTGGGTGTGACCCATTTGGTATTGTTTTGTTTTGTTTTTACCTTAAAATTAGGGTTAACGCACTTTCTTGTTTTAGCTTAATAGCATGAGTTAAGCCGTTAACGTTGGCATCTTTAGACATCATATTCAAATCAGCAGTTAAAGAGCTCATGCGCTCACATAACCCTCTAATGCTGCCCTTGTGAACACGTCACCAGCAAAGCAAGCAGTGGAGTCTTCCCAGCCAGGCCTGGCATCAGCGAGCCCCATTCAGACAGTCCTACAGGCCGGCACATACACGCTCTCACAAAGCCACATACCAGAGGGCAGTGCAGGATATAAATAAGGGCTGAATAGCAACTGGTGTGCTCTGTTAATATCACAGCCGTGCGCAGTTACCTTCCTCATCGGCGCCACATTGCTCAAGAACCCAGGATCCTGAATCAGGGACAGAAAGTATGTCATGGGCCGGTCCTGGGGCTCCGCCGGTCTGCGTGCCACTGTGCCGGACCTGCTCCACGATCTGCGGTCCATTCGCTATCTCGCTACGGCGCAGCTTCCACTGTGACTCCCTTATGTTTCTCCTTCTCTGTACAGCTCTCTGTGTCTGTCTGTCTGTCTGGCTGGCTGGCTCTGCCTGTCCGTGTCTCTCTCTGTTAGTCTCTCTCTCTCGCTCTCTCTCCTGCTACTCACACCCAGGAAAGGTCTGTTACTGGGGAGGGTAGGAGGGTCTTCACACAGAGGGTGGGGCCACAACGGACAGTAGCCAAGGAGAGGAAGCTGTATTTGTTCTTCAAACCGAATGTTTCTCACACACAAACAAACAAACACACATGCACGCACACACACACTACAACTACTACAACTACTACTACTAGCATCGTGATAACTGAAATTACACAACGAATCCTGGATTCCTGCATCAGAAATGCCACACTGATGAACTATAAAGAGATTTCCATCCATGGGATACTGTTTTACAGGTATACTGCATTTGGGATACAATATTATGTAGGTATAGTACATCAGGTCATAGTATTAAACTGGCTGCATATTGGATTTTAAATGGAACAGTGACTATGAGGGTAAAGTGCAGACTTTCAGCTTTAATTTGAGGGTTTTTACGCCCATATCGGGTGAACGGTGTAGCAATTGTAGCCATTGTAGGTCCCCCCCTATTTTAGGGGACCAAAAGTAATTGGACAATTTAACATAAACTTTAATAAATATATTTAATATTTGGTTTCATATCCTTTGCATATCATGTCTTCCTGATGTCTGTGACCCAACAACGTCAAAAGACTCTTGATATCTTATTTTCAGGTACTCTTACAAGCGATACTATAATCTCTCTGCATTTGAATGGATCTCAATGGGAATTGGGGGGTGGGACTGGATTAAACTGTAAATTACATGGGAACAGTATGGAACGCATGGTTGGCTAAATGGCTCTAAGTCATCAAGGGTCTGAGGTATCAAACTAGCCTCAAACCATCACTCTGCCGTCAGATGTGCAGTAGATATGGATGGATCACTTTAAGGGTTGTTTCTCCTGACTTACTTTCCTATTGAACTCTATGGAAAAATGAGTCAGGAGCATAGACTGTATAAAAATATGGACAAAGTCACTGTGACGTCACCCATTGCCTTCCCACGGCCTCGTAAAAACCGAATTGAAGCTGCGGATGCATTTTTCGCCACCAGTTTGTACAAACTGCATCTGCTCCGTGGAGCCGAAGAGGACTCAACCTGTCCCTCTGATTGGTCCTGAGCAAATGTTAATACCCTGTCCAAACAACACAATATTTTACAAAATCAGCACATGCAGAAGCATTAGATGAAGGACATGCACCTATTGCAATTACATTTTTTTGTGGGAAAATTTTATTGACTGAGTATTTTGACCACATTGCTGCCATTGACTTACATGGTGAAAGACCTATACTGGAGCCAATCGCAGTGGCGCTAGTGAGCAACGGCACAATTGCCACTCCCAGCCCAACCAGGAAGTGAGCTTCAAAACGAAAGCCCAATCTTGGCCCCTTGGTCAGGAGAAACAACCCTTAAAGTGATCCATCCATACTGCATACCTAGCAGCAGAGTGATGGTTTAAGGCTTGTTTGATACATCAGACCCTTGATGACTTAGAGACATTTAGCCAACCATGTGTTCCATACTGTCCCACCATAATTTACTTTTAATCTAGTCCCACCCCCCAATTCCCACTGAGATCCATTCAAATGCAGAGACCTTATAGTATCGCTTGTAAGAGTACCTGGAAATCACATATCAAGAGTATTTTGATGTTGTTGGGTCACAGACATCAGAAAGTCATGGCATGCAAAGGATATGTGACCAAATATTAAATATGATAACTTTATTAAAGTTTATGTTAATTTGTCATAAACTTAATTTGTTAATTTATGTTAATACACCGTTCACCTGATATGGACATAAAAACCCTCAAATTAAAGCTGAAAGTCTGGACTTTAACCTCATAGTCACTGTTCCATTTAAAATCCAATATACTGCAGTACAGAGCCAAAACAACAACAAATGTGCCACTGTCCAAATACTTATGGACCTGACTGTACAATTTATTTATAATTGATATAATGTATAGTTAATTTATAATATTTATTGGGATTGATGTATTAAAGCAACTTTAAACTGTTATATCCCCCCCAGAAATACCTCCCTGAAAAAAGTACAGATTGATTAAAGGGAGGTGTACCAAATAACTTGTATATGTGTTTAAAAAAAGACCTGGACAGAAACTAAACAGGGATTATTAAATTATAATTAAAGTATAAAGACACTGTATTAAGCTCAGATTCACAGTCCTGTCAGAATTAATGCATTACATTTAAAAAGTAGGAAATTAAGGAAATAGGAAATAAAATAAATAAATAAATAAATATTTCCACTGCCTGAAAACCAAGCAAATTCTGCCATACTTCACAGACAGCAGCTCCTAAGAGCGCCCTCTAGTGGGAAACTGATTTTTAAAAGCAGGTACAGCCAAGTGGTATAAAGAATGGCAACAATTCTGTAACTTAGGAACAAAATGACCATCCTCTACCCAGATCAACCAGCGTTTTGTGCAATTTGCCAAACAGATGCCCAGCATATAATATACCGTTAGATTTCCATTTGGTTGTGAGATAATGTTCAATGAGAACTTTCACCAAAGTCCTCAAAACAGTTCTGTGAAGATGACAGAAATACATTCCATAAATGTTACATACTGTAGCATACACTGGTAACATGCCCTGACTTATCATTAGAGAAGAATGTAGGAGTGAGATAGTGGTGTTGCCCTGGAACTCTCTCACACAGTAAATCTATATGTGAAGAGAGCTGACGTTCCCAGAGTCATAAACACTGACAAACAGGAAGAGAAGAAACCACAGTCAGATTCAGACAAATGGACAGAGCTTCGCAGTCTCGTGTTCTCTCTCTGGCTGTGTCCGAATCAGAGCCCTATCTACTGCGCCCTATCTACTGCGCCCTGTCTCCTGCGTACAGTGCACTGGCAGAAGTGTGCCGTTTAATTTGCACTGTTTAGCACGCAACGTGCAGTATGAGGAAAATATCTGCCCATACTATTATACTGTGGAAGTGCTGTAAGAGATGCCACTCTTACCAAGTGTTGTTTTTTTTGTATTTGAAGGAAAACATCAGCAAAGTTGCTCATTTTTTAAAACGAAGCTTCACGTCATATTTATGCAACCAAAATGTTCATATACTTCTTGAAGTGTGCTCCCGAATATACTCAGGGAAAGCCAGGAAGTAAGTGTATCATACGGGGGTTTAAAGTATATTATATTTAGAGAAAGTTTTGCCTACTTAACGACTTTTTCGTCCTGTCTACTCAACAAGCCTACCTAATAGTATGGAAGGGTGCTGATTCGGACACAACCTATGTCTGTCTGTCTGTCTGTATGTCTCTCTCTCTTAAATAAAAAATAATCCTTTATTGGCATGAATGTTTCAAAACAATATTGCCAAAGCAGGTGACTGATAACACTGTAAACTGAATTTACAATCTAAATAAAGAAAATGAAATAAATACATTCACAAATTAGGAACGGGTAGACAATAACGCTAATGCACATACATACATACATAGTGCTTTTCCCCTATGCCTTTGGTTCTAACTGGTTGTCCCTCAGGTTGTGGCAGGAGGCTACGTAACGGGCAGCCAACACTGCACATGCAGGTCACTCTCCTAGAATATAGGGGAGTCTTTCTTCTTCTGTGAGGCTGTGGAACTCTGGGGAGATATCCATAATTGTGGGATAAAATGTATTCCTTATGTTTATATATTTTTTGCACTCTGTTAGAAAGTGTAGCTCTGTCTCTCTCCCTCTCTCTCTCTCTCAAGCAAATTACATTTCCATCTGACAGTGAAGGGTTAGGACAAAGCCAAAATAGTCAGCAAAATACAGAAAGAGTAGGAAAGGATGGAGTGAAAAAGTTTTCCATATATTTTGTCTGAACCACTGTCTCATTTGCAAATTCTTGCTATTGGTCTGGTAGAATACTGAATACCATCAGTTATGCCAAATACATAAAATTATATCGTACCACAGCTGGGTCAAAATGTGCATTTGAAAAATGTTAGATGGCAGTAAAACTCTTCTGCGCATTTTGTCCTGCGGTAAATTAATATTATGACTGACTGACACATAGAATCATATGAAAGTCGAAATTCATTCAGAACATTATTTTAAGATAATTTTTATTATTTGCCTCTGGTGTCCTAGTTTAGCACTGCATGTACACACACACACACACACACACACACACAAAACACAAAATATGCACAAACAGTAGTAAACCTCTGTAATGCTCATACACAATCTACACTCCTAAAGTACACCACAAAAAAATCTTGCTTACCCACATGAGGGTTTGTTCCCTCAATCAGAATAGAACAAATCACCGTGTAATTATGTGGACCTGGTAGGCCTGAAACTCTGAATAGAGTGAATCACTGTAATTATGCAAGTCCTGCTCCTAAATGCAGCACGGAGATTGTGCTTGTGAAATGTGACCAGACGTAGGAGAGAAGAGGTTCTCATTGCTGAAATCTCCGCTCTTCAAATGTCCACGCTTCAAGCTAATTAAACGCTGATGTCATCGCAAGAACTCTCGGTCCAGCCATGAGGTAATCGGTCTGCGCGGAGCGCCGTGCCATCTCGAGGCAGACGCCACAGACGCCAAGCGCGCCTGCCAAGACCGAGTGCCCCCTGCCGCAGGTGAGACAGCACAATACGGTACACGCCATGCTTACAAGCGCTAATAGGCAAACAACTGCCATTGCCTAGAAACCACAATCTGAAATTATAAATGTCAGGCACACAAAATTAGCAATTTACATTGTACAAGCATGACTGATTTTGTTACGGCCATCTATACCATCACATCATTTCAGTTCAGGATCAAGTAAAGCCAGTTAAACACAGAGCTGACAGAAGGGGCTGGCACTGAGAGGGTTTAAGGCTGCGGTTTAAGGCTGCGCAGATCTTCAGCTCAGCGGCAGGCATGCGGCTGGCCCCAAGGGGCCCTAGGTACTGAAATAGCGCTGACACAATACACTCCCCCACCACCACCCCCCCCCCCCCCCACCCCCCGAAACCCTGGGGCGACAGTGCGCTGCGCTTCAGAAACATTCGCTAACCTGTCAGTCACAACGAACATTTCAAAACAAACTCCAGCTCTGCAGTTAAAACCTTCAAAACAAACTCAATCCTTACAGGTGAAACCTTTGACACACACCACTACCCTACAGGTAAAATGCTGCTCTACAGGTAGGCTGGAACAGTGTTCCCCAGGTATTAATAGCGGAGGCACTACATCGCCACTGAATTCACAAGCACCTCTACAAACACGAAAGAAAGAATCTATAAAACCTCAGACTCAGATCTCCAGGGATGTGTAAAAAAAGGCACCGTGGTGCTATTTTAACCATTTTGGCATTGTGTAGTGATGTTTTCATCAGGCTAGGTGTAGGCTATAATGTGAATACCACAGCTCTCCACTTCACACTACCACTGCTTACCCTCTGAGACATTTCCCCCGCCACTAACGATTTTCCTGGGGGAATCCCTGTAGAACCTTAACCTTCCTTGAAAAGGTTACAGTAAAACATACTGCAGTATGCCAGACTGGAAGCCCGGAACAGATCTAAGAAGCCTCCACATCCTCTAATCCATTATAAAGAAACCCTCCACAAACTCTAATCCTACCATCACATCCACCGGTCCTCCATTATAAACACAACCTCACATGCTCTAATCCTCCGTTATAAACAGGCCTTCCACAAACTCTAATCCTCCATTATAAACATACCCTCACATCCTCTAATCCTCCATTATAAACACGCCATCACATCCTCTAATCCTCCATTATAAACATACCCTCACAACCACCAATCGTACATTATAAACACACCCTCACATCCTCTAATCCTCCATTATAAACATACCCTCACAACCACCAATCGTACATTATAAACACGCCATCACATCCTCTAATCCTCCATTATAAACATACCCTCACATCCTCTAATCCTCCATTATAAACACACCCTCACATCCTCTAATCCTCCATTATAAACATACCCTCACAACCACCAATCGTACATTATAAACACACCCTCACATCCTCTAATCCTCCATTATAAACACACCCTCACAACCACCAATCGTACATTATAACCACACCCTCACATCCTCTAATCCTCCATTATAAACACGCCATCACATCCTCTAATCCACCATTATAAATATGCCCTCACTGCTCTAATCATTCATTATGAACCTATCCTAATCTAGCTAACTTGATATTTGCCGCTAGCTAATGTAAAGCATCATTAATGTTAGCTAGCTGGCTAACTTAGTTATTGAATATTAACATTCCTACAATGCATTTTTGCAATTTGGGGTCTTTGGAGAAATTATTTTAAAAAATGACAACTTTCCCTGTTGTTACAGGGGGTACAAAGTACCAGTTTTGTGAAGCGAATCACCATTTTGGACAGTTTCTGTATGCATCCTTATGTGATGATGTGATGTCAAAAGTGACATACGCACTTTTTTTTTTTGTAAAACATCATTTAATTGTTTCTCGCATTCCTAACATTTTTGTTGACACTTGACACTTGAGGTTGGGAACACCAGCGCTATCAAGTTTTGAGCCCTGACTGCACATAGCCCATAATCATCATCAGATCTCCAGGAGGGCTGCCAAAACTGACCTTTTTCCCTCTTTGATATGTGTTTCTGCTTTAGGAAATACTCTGTGCCGAACCCCTCATTCCTTTGAAAGCAATTGGAAACCATATGAAAGACAACATAAATCTGCTCCCTACTTTTAAACTCTAATCATTCAAAAAGCGTAAAGCTGAGGGGCATTGCTGGCCAAGAATGTTACTTTTCTACCGTTGCCAGGCCACATTGGAGAGTTGTGTGTGAGAGAAGTAAAGCACAGCACATATGGTACTATATAAACCTACCCAACATCCTAAGACCAGCCACAGAATCAACATCATTAATATTTTTTAGTTCTGTCTGTTTAAAACCCTTTTCCAATTGATCTAAACATCCTGTTGTGACAAAGCGCACGTATCGGATTACGGACACGGCTTCGGCGATAAACTCTGAGACAGACAGCCAATAAACTTGTGTATAAACAGTGCTACCGCTGGGAGTATCAGGCTGCATCTGCAGTACAGAGAGTACACCCTGTCCTCATGCCCAGATATATGCCAGTGTGTGATTACAAGGAAATCAAAAGAGATTACAAGGAAATTAAATGAGACATGAAAGCTGTGTTCAGGCCACGATTTGGACCACAGGGCTTGATGCAGAAGTCTCCCACACCCTCACGAGCTGTAGGGACAGCAAAGTGGGTTGTCGTGGGAACCTAGTGCCTTCCAAAAACAGAGAATCCCATGCATTTCTAGAGTGCAGTTCTCAAAGGACTAAACATTTCATAGAGTTTAGAGATATTCACACACACACACACACACACACACACACACACACACACACACACACGCACACACACACACACACACACACACGCGTGCGCACACGCACACACACGCGCACACGCACACCAGAAACATGATAGGACAAGCTCAGTGTAATAGATAGTGACTCTATTCTGTTTACTTTTGGAAAGCTACAGTCACACCAACCTAGTGAATTGCCGTTTCATTTGACTGACTGGTGTTTTACTAAATATTGAGCATTTCTTATTGTGAAGGAGTGATGATCTGTGGTGATGGTCTGTGTGGCAGACATATCCCTGTGTTTTTCTGTGCTACAGGTGTGTGGATTCCTGTGTTTCTCTGTGCTACAGGTGTGTGGATCCCTGTGTTTCTCTGTGCTACAGGTGCATGGATTCCTGTGTTTCTGTGTGTAACAGGTGTGTGGATCCATGTGTTTACCTGTGTTACAAGTGTGTGGATACCTGTGTTTCTCTGTGTACAGGTGTGTGAATCCCTGTGTTTCTGTGTTACAGGTGTGTGGATCCCTGTGTTTCTCTGTGCTACAGGTGTGTGGATCCCTGTGTTTCTGTGTTACAGGTGTGTGGATCACTGTGTTTCTTTGTGCTACAGGTGTGTGGATCCCTGTGTTTCTGTGTTACAGTGTGTGGATCCCTGTGTTTCTCTATGCTACAGGTGTGTGGATCCCTGTGTTTCTCTATGCTACAGGTGTGTGGATCCCTGTGTTTCTGTGCTACAGGTGTGTGGACCCCTGTGTTTCTGTGTTACAGGTGTGTGGATCCCTGTGTTTCTCTATGCTACAGGTGTGTGGATCCCTGTGTTTCTGTGTTACAGGTGTGTGGATCCCTGTGTTTCTGTGTTACAGGTGTGTGGATCCCTGTGTTTTTGTGCTACAGGTGTGTGGATCCCTGTGTTTCTGTGTTACAGGTGTGTGGATCCCTGTGTTTCTCTATGCTACAGGTGTGTGGATCCCTGTGTTTCTGGGCTACATGTGCGTGGATCCCTGTGTTTCTCTGTGCTACAGGTGTGTGAATCCCTGTGTTTACCTGTGCTACAGGTGTGTGGATCCCTGTGTTTCTCTGTGCTACAGGTGTGTGGATCCCTGTGTTTCTCTGTGATACAGGTGTGTGGATCCCTGTGTTTCTGTGCTACAGGTGTGTGGATCCCTGTGTTTACCTGTGCTACAGGTGTGTGGATCCCTGTGTTTCTCTGTGCTACAGAAGGTTTTGCAGGATTTCTTTCGCACACTGCTTGTAAAGTGAGGGGAGAGGGCACATAGTAGACAGGGGTCAGAGTGGGCAGGGGGCAGGGGACAGGGGACAGGGGGCAGGGGACAGGGGACAGGGAAGAGGGATCATATTCGGTCACGGCCCCTGTGTTTTACTCACCAGCCTCTCCATCTCCTGCTCTCGGAGTCTCTCCTCACGTTGCCGCCGGTGATACTCGAGCAGCTCGTCCTCGTTGTCGCTGATCTCTGAGATGCTGTTCTTACGCTCCCGCATTCCAGGGTGCGGGGCCCTCATCTCCCTGACCCCCCCGGACATTTTGCGCTGTCCCCGGGGGCTGGAGAGAGGGGAGGAGCCGGGTAGAGAGCCCAGACTGTACGCCGGGGAGAGGGCGTTCCCAAAGCTGGCCTTCCGTCCGGAGCCGCCCTCCATCAGCAGGCCGGTGGGGGAGGGGCTACGGGCTCGCACGGCCCCCCTCGTCCCGAGCGGCTCCTCGGGGGGGGGAGGCGGCCCTGCGCCTCAGCCTGGGGCTGTCCGGGACCAGCCGGCCCGTGGGGCTCTCCGGGGTGCGCAGCAGAGGAGCGGGCACCCCGCGCCGGGACAGGGAGGGGCTCGGGGGGGGCAGCTCGCGCATGGCGCCGGCGTCCAGGCCCCTGCGGCCAGGGCGGGGGCTCTCGGGGGGCTGCAGGCCGCGCGGGAGGGGCTGGGGCGGGGCCCCGCCCTGGACGACGTGCACCACGGGGTCCAGCGGGGGCTGGAAGGCCCGGGGAGGCTGGGAGAGCTGCCGGGACGGGCTGGAGGCGAGCGAGCGGTCCGCGGGCTCTCGGAACGGGCTCGGGGGCCGCTCCTGGAGGAGGACCACGCTCACTTTCGTCCTGGGACCGGCCGGGGTGGGGGAGGGAGACGAGTGGGGAAATGTGGGTGTCGGGCGGGGACTGCCGGGGACGGGGGTCCTGCTGACGGAGCTGCCGTCGCCCGAGGCCGGAGACACTGAGAGTAAAGGCAGCCCGTGGGCCTGTCTGGGGCTGTCTCCGGCCCTCCCTCCAGCGGCGTCCGGACCCTGTCCCTGGCGTGCCAGCTTGGGGCTCTGAGGGGCCTCCAGCAGGGCCTTCCTCTGAAGCCTGGGGCTCTCCGGCACCTTGAGGCCCGCTCCGCTGCCCGTGTAGCTGGGCAGGAGGGTGCGGGGCTGGGGCACAGGGGGCTGGGTGGTGTAGTTGTAGCTGGAGGACCGGGCGGGCACCGGGGGGAGGACTGGGCCCGTTTCCTGACAGCCTCCACCTGGGGAGGGGCTGGTGTAGCTTCCGCTGCTGGTCGCCGAGGGCGACGAGAGCGGGGAAAAGGGCGGGGAGGCGTTCTCGTAGCTGGAGCCCACCGACATGGCCCCCGGGCTGGTGGGCGGGGAGAGCAGGTAGCGCCCGCCCCCGTTCATCATGGGAGACAGCGTGGACGGAGGGGCGGGCTGGCCAGCGGCCACCTTGGGCTGGGAGGCGGAGGGCTGAGGGTCATCCATGACTAAGGAGTCCATGATGTCCTGCAGGTCCCTCTCAATGGAACTGACCAGGGAGCCGTGCTGGGGGCGGGGTCTCTCACAGTGTAACGGCCCTGATTGGTGGTTCCCATTGACGAAGCTGTTTGAGTCTGCAAGGGGGGAGAGCGCTGATCAGATTCAAGCACATGCACATGCTCAAATGACACTGCTAGATAACGTGGTTCACCCAATGACACTGGATCTTGCACCAACAGAAAAAATACATTAAAGAGGTACAGTGGCACTAGAGCATACAGATTTTCCGTTATTCCACTTTGAAATTGCTCCATTCTGCTACATTAATTGCGAGTGTCTTGTTATTCTTATGATGGCTCCCATAAGAGGAATAAACTCCAGCTGTTGCTCATCTGCACATCGGTGCACTTTAATCCTCCAGTGATCTGAAGTTGGGGCTGCATTTTTGTGGCAAAATTTCAGTTACATAAGATGCTATTTCCCTTCTGTAATTGCAGGGCAGCACAGTAAGAAGAGGGCCCAGTGAGGCACCAATGAGGCTGGAGAGAAGGGCTGCAAGCGGGTAAAGGTCAGTGAAAATTGTGCCATTATAATCCAATTATGGCATGACTCACGGGAGAGCAAAGCCCAGGATAGTGGCAACTCAGTCATAATCTTGAAACATCTTAGCACACCTGTTTTGGCGTTCAGTGAGAGCGAGAAAACCGGCAGTATCATCAAGGGTCTGCGCTAAAAAAGGGCATGCACGCGCTCTCACCGTTTAAATCAATAGCACTGTTGGCCCTGAATAATTATAGATATGCAGTGTATCCCGTGCTTTCAAAAGCATGGAGCGTAAAATCAACCCCTCACCAATGCCTAGGATTTTTAGAGTCACAAGAGGGTAGTGCCGTCATCGTCTCACCGACAAAGAAACAGATGCAGTCACATTTAAAAAGATCTGAAGGAATATCACATAGGCTATTCGGCCTTGTAAATAACGGAATATTTTACAACAACAACAACGGAAAAAATCCCATTAAGACGAAAAATGCAAATGCATATTAGACGTTCTCGCAGGCCAACAGTAAGACTATAGATAATGGTAGTAGCCTACCTGCTTTATAAATAAAAAAGCTAAATGTTAAAAAGAAATATGAATACTATAGGCTCTCATGTGAGTCTCGCTAATGTAACAATGTCCTGATTACAAAACATGGTCCAACAGGACGCCTCACAAATAATGCATTAGGCTACTCATCGCGCATCTGGCGGAACCGAGGGAGTCATGCAAACCTGGCCTTAAACCTTGCATCAGCAACAGATATTAGATTTAAATGAATTTCGTCTGTCATTCTTTTTGCTGAACAAATGCAATGCAAGAGCACCATAATCATGGTCCTATAGGCTATATATATATTACTCTAAATAATTGACAACACTGGTTTGGTTATTTATGATCCAGCTAATGCTTAGCTTTTTTTTAAAACCGAAGATGGGTTTATTTTTCGTTTTAGATAGTAGTATCTGTATCCCGAAGGAATAACTGTGTTTACGAAAGCTAGTGTTTATAAAATGCTGTAGGCTACGCGCCATCGAATTAGAATAGGCTACATCAGCTGTAGCCTGTTACTGCCCGTGATGATCACAGCCTTCACTTATACTCCTCAAAGCATCGGTAATAATCAGTACTTACATACGCGGATAAGCTTGCAACTAAGCCTTTTTGTACGGCTTATGTGAAGCTCAAAAAGAAACGCCTGAGGTCCGCATTCCGACCCGAATACTCGGCGTTTAATGCAGCCGACCGTATCCGGCACTCGGCACCTCCACGTAAGTCTAAGCGGCGCTGCCGACGTGATATTCCAGCCGCTCTTTGAGTGCCAGGCGCCGCAGCCAGTTCGCTCATCTCCTCCCTTCCCCTGTCCGCGGTGCTGATGTGACGAACCGCCCAGCTCCATGGGGGCGGGAACTATTTCTTGCATTCCAAGTTTTTTTTTCTTAAAGAGACATTGAACATTTTACTCTGTAGTAAAACGGGATAAATTCACACTCACATACAAGAACTCACTAATGCCTCGATATCAGCCATCGTAAATCCGGCAGGTTGGTCATCAGAAGCTTCTGTAAATATCTAAAATATCACTCATCGCACACAAAGACGGTCCATAGAAAACAAACACGCCAAATAAAATTATATTTTAAAAACCCAGAAAGTTAAGTTAACAATGGTAACTGAAGAAGGCCTGGCTATGGCTAACCTTGACACAGAGCAGTACAAAATAGGTGTCATTGTTCAGATACACTGATATAAGCAACCACTCAGACACTGTACGTATACATACACATAGCCATGCCTACAAGCGCATAGAAACAAAAAATGCTGGAAAGCTGACAAATATGTGATCATTCCATATATGCAAGTCAAGGGATTCCCGAACCAACCCTTCCAGAACGGAGATCTTCTAACTGTACATTACTGTTTCAGACAAGCTATACATATGCTCACATACATAAATTATGCAGAGATGCACACATATGTGTAAACAATGCATGTACACGATGAATACCTCCCAGACTTAATTTTTTTTTCAGTACCAGGTGGGATCGGTGCTCTCTCCTGACATGTCTCAGATTAGGATAAGGTGATCCTTTATCCATCTGTCCACCTTTTTCTCTTGCATGTCTCTTATCTCTCTATTCTCTCTCATAAACACTGACAAACAGAGGAGGCCAAACCACAGTCAGATTCAGACAAAAAATCTCGCTCTGTCTGTCTCTCTCAAATTCAAATTATCTCTCTCTCGCTCTGTCTCTCTCTCTCACTCTCTCTCTCTCTCTCTCTCTCTCATAAATATCAGGTATAAAAAGAACTGTAATAAGATCTACTGCACTTTTCTGCATTTGTTGTGCTTTATAATTGAGCTTTATCCTTTCTCCCTGTCTCTTTCACACCCACCCAACCATCCCCCACCCACACCCTTTGCAGAAAAATTCATGTAATTAATGTCAATTTAATTTTATGTAAAAGTCCAAGAGGGATCTTATGAGCTCAAACTATCACAATAAAGTCTACTCTACTGTCACACACACACACACACACACACACACACACACACACACACACACACACACACACACACACACACACACACACACACACACACACACACACACACACACACATACACACACGCACACATTCACACACTCCCCCCTTCCCTATAAAGTTGCAGTGCTCTGTAATTAAAGATGACGCCATGCGAGTGTTCATGTTTCTCCTCTTGAATGACTGATTGTAGGGTATACGTGTAAGCACAAGGCAGGCAGGTGATGTGCAGAATTAAAATAGTTTCTCTTCTCCCTGTTAGGATCCTGTACTCTGTCTGTCTGTGTATTTATGTTTCCTGACATATTTTCCTGATGTTGTGTTTAGTATGTTACCATGTTCATTTATTCTGATTATTTTGTGCTTTCACTGTTCCATGTTTTGTATTACTGTCACTCCCTGTCGTCGTCACACTATTCGGGAGCCTTTGGTGATTTCGGTTTTTCTCTATTTCTTCTGTCATGCGCTTCCTTCATTACTAATTACTTCATTGTAATTAATGCTTTTGGAGAACAATAGGACAAGAGAAAATGGAGATGCAGATGAAAAGAAGACGCTGGGGATGGACAGGACACACTGCGCAAACCGAACACCAACATCACCAAACAAGCCTTGAGATAGAACCTGCAAGGGAAGCGCAAGAGAGGGCGGCCCAGGAATAGCTGGCGACGGACGGTTGAAGGAGAGATGAGAGAGACGGGTTTCAACTGGCAGCAGATGGAGAGACAAGCGCAAGATAGAGTAGGATGGAGGGGAGTCTTGAAAGACCTACGCCCCACCTGGGGTGAAAGGGATTCAACTAACTAACTAACTAAATAATGCTAATTAACTAACAACTACTAACATCTTAGAATTAGGGTCTACTAATCTACTAATGACTAACTTGTGTATATACAGATCCTTTCCAAAAAATTAGAATATCATGGAAAAGTTTTTTTTTTTCCCATAATTCCATTCAAAAAGTGAAACTTTCATAGATTATAGATTCATTACACACAAAGTGAAATATTTCTAGCCTTTATTTGTTTCATTTTTCATAATTTTGGCTTACAGTTCCAGAAAACCCCCAAAACAGTATTTCAAGCAATTAGAATAGTGTGTCGAAAATCAGCATTTACTTCAGTTATTTCAGAGAATGAATGTTTTAGACTGAGTGTCACACTCTAATCATCTAATTTACTCAAAACACCTACAAAGTTTTTCTACAGGTGTGTCGTTAAATTGGACAGGTATCTCAGTTTGGTTCACTATGGGGAAGACTGCAGACTTGACAATTGGCCAGAAGACCATCATTGACACCCTCCAGAAGATGGGTAAGCCACAAAAGGTCATCGCTAAGGAGGCTGGCTGTTCACAGAGTGCAGTGTCCAAGCATATCAATAGAAAGTTTAGTGGAAGGGAAAATGTGACAGGAGAAGGTGCACAAGCAAAAGAGATGACCGTAGGCTTCAGCGGATTGTCAAGCAAAGACGATTCCAAAATTTGGCGGAGATGCAGAGGGAGTGGACTGAGGCTGGAGTCAGTGCTTCAAAAACCACCATGTACAGAGTATGACACTCAGTCTAAAACATTAATTCTCTGAAATAACTGAAGCAAATGCTGATTTTCGACACACTATTCTAATTTCTTGAAATACTGTTTTGGGGGTTTTCAAGCCAAAATTATGAAAAAGGAAACAAATAAAGGCTAGAAATATTTCACTTTGTGTGTAATGAATCTATAATATATGAAAGTTTTACTTTTTGAATGGAATTATGGAAAAAAAACAACTTTTCCATGATATTCTAATTTTTTGGAAAGGATCTGTATATACAGTGCATCCGGAAAGTATTCACAGCGCTTCACTTTTTCCACATTTTGTTCTGTTACAGCCTTATATCAAAATTGATTAAATTCATTTTTTCCCTCAAAATTCTACACACAACACCCCATAATGACAATGTGAATAAAGTTTTTTTGAGATTTTTGCAAATTTATTAAAAATAAAAAAATAAAATTTCTCATTTACATAAGTATTCATACCCTTTGCTTTAACGTATTTTTAAAGTATCATATTTCATATTTGGTCGCATATCCCTTACATGCTGTTACTTCCTGAAGTCTGTGACCATCAACATCAAAAAACTGTCGATATCTTATTTTCAGGTACTGTTACAAGCGATACTATAACCTCTCTGCATTTGAATGGATCTCTATGGAAATTGGGGGGTGAGACTAGATTCAGCTGTAAATTACACTGGTACAGTATGGAACATGTGGCTGGCTAAATGGCTGTAAGTTATCAAGGGTCTGAGCTATCAAACGAGCCCCAAACCATCGCTCTGTTGCCAGATATGGAGTAGATGTGGATGGATCACTTTAAGGGTTGTTTCTCCTGACTTTTTCCCCCATAGAGTTCTATAGGAAAATGAGTCCGGAGAAATAACCCTTGCAGTGATCCATCCACATCTACTCCATATCTGGCAACAGAGTGATGGTTTGGGGCTCGTTTGATAGCTCAGACCCATGATAACTTACAGCCATTTAGCCAGCCATGTGTTCCATTTGGTCAGAGCTCCACCCTTTTTTACATCACTGTGTTGCCAATATGGACATTGCCTGTGTATGCAGCGTGGTTACCTGTGCGTGTGATCAGTGTTACCTGTGCGAACAGTGGGCTTATTTACCTGTGTGAGCAGTGGGGTTACCTGTGTGTGTGATACGGTTACCTGTGTGATCAGTGTTACCTGTGTGTGTGTGATATGGTTACCTGTGTGATCAGTGGAGTTACCTGTGTGTGTGATATGGTTACCTGTGTGAGCAGTGTGATTACCTGTGTGTGTGATACGGTTACCTGTGGGGTTATCTGTGTGAGCAGTGCAGTTACCTGTGTGAGCAGTGGAGTTACCTGTGTGAGTTACCTGTACGAGTGATGCAGTTACCTGTGTGGTTTCTCAGGGTCCCAGTCAGACCTGTGCCTGACCCTGGCATCATGCTTTTCATCCTGAAGGCCTCTTCAGGGTGGTTGAAGCGGAAAAAGGCCGACTGTCCGAAGCACAACATACAACCTGCAGGGAGGAGAAAAGGGTGGGTTAGCTTTCTAAGAAAGGCCAGTTTCCATCGCAAACATTGCAGGGACATGTTGAGCCACGCTGTTGTGTCTCCTGTTGAGCCGTAATGAAAGTTATAGGGAGTAAGGAGTTATAGGGAAAAAACCTGCGGCTCGAGATCTTCACATCAAAAGAAAGAAAGAGACAGGACCACTGTTTACAGGCAAGGAATAAGTCCTTTAAACAACAAAGAATCAGATACAATGCCTGGCTAATTCACAATTTTCTTTACCTGAGCTTACATATAATACAAACTTCACCAAAGTGATTAGTTTGTGCCAGTTAACTGCCCAAGCAACAGAAGAGAGCATATTGTGAAGCCCCCATCACCGCAACAGTCGCTCTGAAAACAAGGCTCCAGGTGTAGGAAGAATGCCTGATTACTCCGCAGGTCCTGACAGGTGAAGATGTGCATGGAAAACAACATATTACTGTGGAAACATCTGCCACAAAACACAAGTCGACAGCCCTGCCAACGTACCCTGACCCGGCCAGATTAGAAAGAAAAGATTACTTTCTAAAGACTGCATGAAGATACTTGACTGATGGCTATTTTCACCACAGATGGCTCACAATGCAGCCATAACACAGAATCCTGGAACAGATAAATGTGGTCCCTGTAGGAGCCATAAAATAGGTTGCTTCTCTACGTGCACATAACTTAAAAATTCATACATGCAAACCATTAGTATATTTCCAAGATTTGATTGAATCTTATGTTTCCAGTTATACTCTGCATTCAGATCACGTTTGGCGATCTATCAGTTGCTTATAAATGGGAAGATCCAGATTCTAGACCCAAGCATATCGAAGGTACAATTAACTATTTTACATCAGGACTTAAGACTTACCTGTTCTGGTATGCCTGTTTGTTTTAGTTTAAACTTTCAGCCGATCCTGATTTTGCTTTGATATTGTGTTGAATTGCATTGCCCTATAGTGCATTCTATTTGATTGTGTTTTCCTCCAAAGGAACCACACTAAGCCTGTGACATGTGCATGGCCTCTGTTTTCCCCTGAGAATTGGCAACCGGTCCGGACCCAAGAACCAAGCGAAGCGAGTTCAGAGCGTAGTAAATTACCTGGGCCGACACAATCAAGATGATGTATAACCGTATGAATGTGACTCCTGTATGTGTGTGACTGTCGCATTGCATGCTGGGATATTGTGAAAAAGTGCCAGACTGCAGAAGCAAAGCTGCAGGCTTTTAGCAGGAGTGTAATTTGGAGGCAGCAGGTGTTTGTTAGCACTAGAGGGATAAATGAACACCTCAGTTAAAGTTATAAATAAACATTACGACCGTGTCCAGGGACAGGCCCGCATTTCACACGTTATCCAATTCGAGTGCAGAGCCAGAGGAGCGAAGCCGTTCCCTGCCCCCTGACTCCGTCCACTTCCCGAAGAATCACTCGGGAGAGATGAGCGAGCGAGCGAGCGGGCGGGGCGGCCAGAGGTCAGAGCTGTGCAGTGCAGAGACGGGAGCAGAATGAGGGAGACCTGCCAGCGTTAATGGAGTTTGTGATGGAACTCTATCCAGCAGCAAGACGAGAGCTGTACACTCCACCCCACATAGCCTCCCTTCGGCCGTAGATGGCCAACTCCGACTGTAATCCACAACAACTCACTGGCAACACATGTTTTGCACATACCCACAGAGGAAATATAAGAGTAAAACTTTACAGTATGCAAGAGCAAACCCTCCTAGAGTATGAGGAAAAGGGGAATTTTAGTATGAGTATAGTGTGAGTATATGATCTCCCCCTATAGATTTTGTGCAAACAAAATTTCAGAAAAGCTGCAGGGCTTTATCAGGAAACGTATCTCCTTTGGGACGGTGGAAAAACACATTTTAGAGCAACAGCCACAATCTTTAAGGATGGAAGAGGCTTGGAGGCTTGTGGTTATGGCAGTTTTTCTGCGACGATCATAACCACGTTACAGCCGGATATGGAATCTGCATAATCTACTGTTAAAATGTCAACATTTTCTGAGGGAATGAAAGCAGAAAAAAGATAGCCGTAGGAATCCAGGCGAACCCCGAATGAGTGAAACGACATGGCGGAAACTGTGCAGGGCCCCAGCCAATGGGCTGCCTTGTTTACCGCACATACCGCGAGGCAACTCTGCTCAAGAGTGGGGGGTTGGGCAGTTATTTATGGTTTGTTTGACGTTTATAAAAGTGGACATTTCTATTGCCCAAGCATTATTATTTTTTGTTTGTTAGCTAGAGTTAGAATCTACCTCAAATCATAATCATAATCATAATCCTTGAATCCTATTTGCTGGGTATGACTTTTTCCCATTGCTAGCGCTACCAGATTAGGACCCAGTCTGTGTTCTAGCTATTTAAATTAGAATTTGATTGTGTAGATTTTGGTAAGCCACCCCCTCTACACACAGAAGCAGTCACCAGCCTCCTCCCCAACACCTGCCCCAATCTCTCTCTCCATCTCTCTCCACCCAATCCTCAGGGATCCTCCACATAATTATTTACAGGAAGTCAGGCTCTTTCCTCTTTGGGTCTTTATGGTGAGCCTAGCTGGGATGCACGTCATTGCAGGGCGTCTTCAAACAGGAAGTCACAGAATATGCCATCTCTATCTATAGCCCCTCCCAGGAAACTCCAGAATCACATTTCTCTCTCGTAAGCTCCTTCCGTGGAAATCTTCTCAATGTCGAAACTCTAGCTACTCATCCAGTAGATGGTAGTACAGGGGTATGGAGTTTCCAAGCACGGCGGTGGATGGGTCATGATCCCAGGTGACGGAGAAATGCTGGATTATAAAGCCCCTGCTCCCTCGAGAAAGGGACAAACACACTGCTGTCCCAAGGCAAACCCTTCACACACTCAAGGGAAACCACACCCACAGGAGTCCTGAGCGAATAATATCTGCACACACACTCTTAGAAATAAAGAACACATTCCCAAATGTACCGTGAAAGTACAACAATGTTCTATTTCGGTACTAATAAATAACTTTTCAAGCAAAAAGGTAAAAAGTAATTATGTATTGCTGGCTAGGGGTACAATTTTTTTACGTACCTATAGGGTACCACCACAGAGGAAAGCATTTTAGGTACTTTTTGTACCTTTTTTCCCCCGAGAGTGCACTATCCCCCCGCCCCCTTCATTTCAGCAAATACTGCCGGCACTCTCTGGTGTTTTGTATGCAAATTTACAGAACACAGCGCTGGACCGAGATTGTTGGTTCAATTCAAATCTCAGCGCCACGTCACAGAAAGGACCGTCCCCCCATTATCAAAGTGGTGCCCTTTGCTGGAAGGAGCAACAATCCCTCCCCCCACCCTCTCCCTGAAATATGGCACCGTGCCATTTCCTAATTAAACATCATGGAGTAAAACAAGAGTTCATCTAAGGACATAAATCTGACTGTCAATGGGGAAAGAGGCTGGCTGGGATGCAGTCCAGCTCCCTCGAGTTTAGTTGACAAGCTGATTCACACCACAGTGTCGACAGTGCAGTGTATTCCCCATACCTGTACACCTGAGCTGAAATCAATTCTCATCTCATCCATACCTGAGCTAAAATGAGTTCTTATCTCAGCAAATCAATGATGGAATCAATAATTTTCTCACCCATACATTTACTGATTAATTTTTGAACTGAAATCAGTTTTCATCAAGGGCAGTTTTCGCATACAATTTAAGAATCATTCCTGACATCTACATTATTTTCTGTTCAGTTGTACACATGTACACATTAACACGATCACAGTTCAGTTTTCTCTGTTTGCAGTTTTCAATAATGTACAACCACAGTACACAAATAAGAATCCCGATTTAATTAAAGTAAACACAAAAGAACAAGCTCAAAATTATGAACTGAACGTTTGTTTACAGATTATTTAGTGTTTTGCACAGGTTGGATTTCCCAGCTGTACAGCTCAAAACACACCCACCCACACACACACCTACACCACACTCACTCACTCACGCAGACACACAGACACACACTCACACACTCACTCACACACACACACACACACACGCACACACACACCCACACACCACACTCACTCACTCACTCACGCAGACACACAGACACACACTCACACACTCACTCACACACACACACACACACACGCACACACACACCCACACCACACTCACTAACACGCTCTACACACACACACACACACACACACACCTACACCACACTCACTCACGCAGACACACAGACACACACTCACTCTCTTACACACACACACACACACACACACACCTACATTACACTCACTCACGCAGACACACACACACACACACACACTTAACCAGCAGTTGAGGGTGAGGCGTGCCAGCTGAAAGTGGGCACAGTAAATCTATATGTGTGGAGAGCTGATGTTCCCAGAGTCATAAACACTGACAAACAGGAGAAGAAACCAAAGTCAGATTCAGACAAATGGAGAGAGCCCCCCTCTCTCTCTCTCTCTCTCTCTCTCTCTCTCTCTCTCTCTCGCTCTCTCTCTCTCTCTCTCTCTCTTCTACTTCCAACATTACACAGCCCACTAAGCAACTCACACAAAAAGAGACTGTACTGCTTTGTAACATAATGACTACACTTTCCACATTCCGTCACAATCAAGGACCCTGTTTGTATGCCAGCTTGTCCTGTGTTCTTTCTGCCGCCTGGCTATCGTTTTAGATCAGCCGTCCCAGAGAGAGATAAACATGTCCTCTGTCTCTCTGCGCTCTGGATCCTCCGAGGCGCGGACCGCGGAAACAAAGGGGATGCCTACAAGCACGCAGGGAGTTGCCACGGCGTTGCCGAGTTTTACTCCGGCAATAAAGACAGGTCATCAAGTCTGACCGCTTAATCCCGCCAGACTGGAGCCAACGCAAAAGCCATCCAACGCAGCCCCAGCGTAACTAGATACACAAAACATTATAGCATTACGCTGTGCATTGGTGCATTACAGCATGCATTGTTGTTCCTACTCTATATCCTACTAGTGGCATTCTGTTACAGAATGAAGTGGCGCATTGCAGTATGCGATGGCACATTTCTGTCTAATTGCCTAATATGTCAGAAACTGCATCTTATATACGCCCCATGCTGAACTGAGGTCCTTCCAACTACAACTCCCATCAACGCCACTTGATCCCGTGGCTCACAACAACTGAATGTAACTGTTGCCGTTAACTGGATGTAAACCCCTTTGCGGTTCTATCAATAAAAAGCCTGGAGAAAATAAAACTAAGAAATGCCTCTCAAAACTAAACTTGATCAAGACATAGTGAAAGTACAACCTGTAGTTGTGTTACATTTCTCGTCTAATGTTTATAATAGAGCATGATTAGTGACTAAACATTGACATGTGTGTGTAAAATCCACACACTGTGGGTGCAAACCCATAAGCTAACATTTGCTTGCAACTGTTCAGTGAGCAGTTGACTTCTCTGGCTCGATATCTCATCTGGCAGATCTTCACTGAGTATTTGAACAGATTCTTTCTGAGATACAAAGCATGTTTCCAACAGGACGTGTGTTCACTTGCCAGCTATTAGTTTCAGAGATAGGACTAATCAAATGAAAATAGGTTTTCAGGTTTTAAGGTGCTGTCACTACATGCATTTCTTTCCAGATCTGATAAAACAAAGCACAACATAAAGATTTAATCAAAGGAAAAAACACACAACTTTCTGCGCCAAAAAAAAAGAGATATCTCCACAGTTAATAGCTTAATAAGCACTTAATCTCCTGAAGACAGATGTGTGCACAGGCTTATTTACCTCCTTTCACAGATAACTAAAGACAATCCTTCCGGTGTGTGTCAACATTTCAACAGATGTCTCCCTAAATACAGAGCCCGGCTGGGCCGGGCTAACACTGGATTCCAGGTCAAGCATGAACAAGCCGTGAGGCCTTTCCGATCTGCAGAAGAAAGGCGGGGGGCTTTATAGCCGACTGATGCCTGTTTGTGTAGGGGGCAGGGGTTGGGGGGTAGCGATCCAGTGGCATAATGCAGCACGTTCTCGTCTTTGTCTATAATGTGGTCTTTGTGCTGTTTGAGAAGGACAGATGACTGGAGAGGTCTAGTGAGATGAACAGGGGAAGCACACAGCTTTGACAGTTCTTGTGTCTCTCGGGCCAAGAATAGAAGTGTAATAATATACTGGCAGCCCATAACCCTGTTGAACTGAAAAGAGATCACTACTCACACAGGTCATTTTGACTTGGGACCAACAACAAAGTTTACTGCAAAACACACACACACACACACACACACACACACACACACACACACACACACACGCATGCACACACGCGCACACACAGTATTTTGCATAATGATGATGAAGATAATGATGAATTATTTGTAATAGTGCAGAGCATTTTAATTTGTGTACTCACAATCTATACTCGCAATTTGGAAACTCAATTATGGCAAGCACGCTTTCTCAAAGAAAACTGCCAAAATCCTGCTGCGATACATCATCATCTACTCATCAGTGGTAAAGGAGCGCACACCCAACTGGAGAAAATTAAACTTGTCTGGAACAGTCGGTTCCATGAGTCATTCTAGGTTTATTGAAGTCAGTCTACAGAGTCTATTTACTTTATTTTATAGTAAATCTGAACACAGGGGTCTCGCCAGGGTTCAAAAGCAAACCGTAAGTTCTATTATATAGGCTAGTATATGTACGTACACACAGACATACAGACACACACACACACACACACACACACACACACACACACAAGCTATTTGGCCTCTCAAATTGACAATATCACTTCACCATTTGTATTTTACATTCAGGTCTGCGCAAGGTGTAAGAGCCAATAGCACCTACACATGTAATTTTATCATGTTGAAAACAAAATAGTCTCAATTAAAATAGCGTCACAAAAGAATGGCTAAAACTAAGAAACCCCTCCGGAATTACCATCACACCTGCCCTTTGATATCTCGAGTCGATTTATTTATTTATAGTGGAGGAGATAACAGCACTTGCGTATCCTGTCGGTTTTGTTGTTAAAATAAAGTAAGGCAGTATTCTCCCATACTTACGAACGTTCTGCCAGTAGACCTTGTTGCCTGCGTTCTCGGTTCAATCCGTTGGGAGTGTCTCCAGTGTAGCGGGAATATAATTCAAAGCCATATTAGTATGATCAACAAAAAAGTTGAGTCCAGTCCACGCCTGGTGCACAAGATATCTTCATACACTTTATGGTTGTCCAAAGAGTTAGTCCCCGTTGATGTTTTCCCAAAAAAGTTTTCCCTTTCGCCTTTACGGTTGTCGTTATGTTTTTTTTTTTTCCTTTCTCAATACATTTTCAACAAAGTGCCTGGTTGCTAATGGTAGCCTACACAAGGCAATTCATAAAACGCACTGCCCACAGCGGCGTGCTCCGCGTAGTAGAACAGCTGTTACTGTAGCTGACTCAAAATAATTCCCGAGAGAGAGAGAGAGAGAGAGAGAGAGAGAGACCTGTCAGTTCCTGCCTGAGTCAGAGATTCCATGTGCAATCGCTGGTGTGAGGTATGCGTGATGCTGGCATAGGTTAGGCTACTGCCAACACAATTTCAGCTACTTTGCCACATACCAGGAATAATACAAAAAGGTGTAGGCTACCATCCGCTTATCTTCCAAAAGGACATGTGGATGGTATCGAAATAATTCCAGAACAGCTTTGCATATGATAATTTATTCAAATGTATTCATGATTCTGTAAAACGACACAAACCACTCTGCAGTGATTAGCCGTCAGCCTACCCTCTCTTATATGGAAATGCTTTCCCTAAACAAAGGACGGCTGGGTGCGAGAATTGTCTTTGGCTCACCGAATTCCCATTCACTTCAATCGGAAATTTAATTAGTTCACAGAAATTCGATCGGAATTTTGTCGGTTGCTTGTGCATTAAGTTTTAGTCTAATACGTAATCATATTCCATTTTTTTAGTTACACTCTAACTTGTATATACTAATATTTTTATGATTGACCCAAAAACATTAAAATACTCAAGATATTATGTGTAATGTCAGTGCCTGCTGCTATAAATGAGAATAACGCCAATAGATGGGCCTACTAAACAACAAACCAACGTACACATTAGTTATTAAAAACATCAGTAAAGTGAATGAATCGGCACAACATTGTTTATAATCATCTGACTGCATATCAAATCACTGGATGCTTTGTTTCCTGCTTATCTGTGTAGACACATTGATTAGCTGTCCGGGGTGTTTGGAGAAACTTACAGTTAAATCTAAAGTCTTAGTCATCCTCTTGGAATACAAACATTCTTGGATGAAAACCATTCTACTGGGCCACAGTGACCTGGAACTACCTTGCTGAATAAACGATCTCTTCTCACACAGTTGTTGGAAAGGCATTACATATAACTGCTGAAAATCCCATACAAAACAGAATAAATACAGGCTGAGTATCCAATAACATTTATAACTCTGCCAAAGCCGAGTCAGTCAGTATAGTTACAAAGTAGCTGCACTGTGCAGGATGGGAGGCACTTATTTATGTACCTGTCTAGGCAATGGACACAGGCCACAGAACTACAGCACACAAACAATTTTAAAATGAAATGCTCCACTGCAGTGAAGGATTACTCATATACTATCAGTCTAATCACTGCTCAGAGGATTACTGCATCTCAGACATCACCGAAAACAACATCCTGGCAATCAATACCATCTCCACCAGGGGAAACGCACTTCTCAATATCCAAGAGCCAATTCATGAGGGTCGTCCAGGAGATTCAATCAATTACAAGTCGTAAGAAAAAAAGGCATCTGCGTTTACTGGTTCTCCTCCTGCTCGCTCCATATCGATTCTGAGGTAGGCCTATACTCATCCATTTTAGAAGTATTACTTTCATAATAGCAGGGTAGCTTATTGAGCTGGGCCTGCTCTGCTCTCCCAGCGCAGGCAGACATGGCCTGTGAAGGCTTGCAGGATGGTAGGGTACAAGAGTGGATATTTCTTCTGTCATGCTGGGCTTTCTTTGCTTTGTATTACGTTTCAGGCAACAATGCATCAATTCACACAACAATCACAAATGCAAGGTCACAAATTTTGTATTATAACATTGTCCTAAACTAATAATGCTAGCTGGATATTGTACTATGCTGAATTTCATTTTCTTAACTCATTAGAAACCCCCCCCCCCCCCCCCCCCCCCCCCTGGCTTCTGTGTTTCATAATGCTAACAACAAGAATCTTCGTCAAATAATTTTAAGAAAATTAGAAAAAAATAATTTTTTATATACAATGACCCTGTAAAAAATATAATCACTAATACTTAATTGAAAGTAATCTTGTATAGCATATCTGTAATAAATGTATACGTATATTTATTGCAGTGACTTGCGTTATGTTCTCTGAGCACTGAAGTGCTGGTCTGTGTGACTCTTACCCTGTGACAGTCGGACAGGTTGGGTGACAGGCAGACCATCGATGGTGCACTGGTTCCCACAGGGGTGCAGGGTAATGACTCCGGAGCGGTTGACGATGTAGCAGTGCTGGGCTGCCACGCCAGGTCCCTGGATGCTGATGTCCATGGCTCCATGGCCCAAAGTACTCCTGCCTGGAACAACAAACCTCATGGTAGTATTGACACCATAGGTTGGTCCTCGGCTATCTCCAGTCAAACTATAGCAAAACAAATGGCTATAGCCAATCAAACTGTTCTCTGGCATTTAAAATGTGACCAATCCAAAATGTGCACCTGTCCAAAAAATACCCTCTCCACCTCAGCTGTTGTGTGGTGAGTGTTCTGGCACAAAAATGGCTGCCGTGGGTCACCCAGGTGGGTGCTACACATTGGTGGTGGTTGAGGACAAGTTCCCCTCATAACTGTAAAGCACTTTGGGTGTGAGCAAAGCAATATATAAATGCAATAAAGCAATTTAAAATGTACACTTTAGTTTAAATAAATCATATGTAGCTTTCATAATAGCCAAATACTGTGAGCGCTACATAATTCATCATTGTCATAAGAAAGCATGAATATTGTATTGTAGCCAGCTTATATGTAGCCAATATTGTATTGTAGCCACATGATGTATAAAGTTATTTCACTTGCTTTATAAAACTTGTTATAACACCTCATGTCACTTGTTACTAGCTGAGCATAATATTCTCTATGTCTGCTTATGACAAGGGGGAAGGTAAATACGTAAAGAAAGACGTTTCCTGGTTCTACAAGGGGAAACACAGGTGATTTGGTCCAAGATCACACTCCGCTTCCCCTGTCTACCCCTCACCTGCCCCAGAGAGAGGATGCAAATCGAGGAGTGTCACAATGCAGTGCAACAAGTCTTTTTGATAAAACCTCAAGACCCCCGCACGCACTGCCCCATTACCCCCTCCTCTACTACCCTGCAGGCCACCCCCCCCCCCACACACACACACACACACACCAGTTTGAACAAAGGACTGGCACAAATGAATAACTAAATATAGGCGACAGATGTGGAAGGTTTGTTGGTCGGGGGGATTTTAGGGTGTGTATTGACGAGCACCCCCCTGCTGTCACGCATACAGAAACAGGGGTGACACCAGGGTCAGGCCCATCATCCTCCAGCCCTCTGCTTCACCCAGGCGTGTGAGTGTGTGCAGGTTGCAGGCTGGGGGAGGAGCTGGCAGGGTGTGGGGGCCGGGCCGGGGCCAGGACGGAGCCGGCAGTTAGCACTATGGATGTGCAAAGCAGTGACCTCTGCCCATGTCTGTGTCACTTTGTATTGAATACTTCCAGCCCTGACCAACGTGTATGTGTGTGTGTGTGTGTGTGTGTGACCAATTATTCAGGAGGCACAGCTGCACTTACAACCTGTAGAACTTTACTTTAATGAATACACTAACAAACTTTTAAAAAACAAACCGCAGCATCCTCTGCAAGCTCATCTAGAGGACCGTGGAAACAAAACCTGGAGTTAACTCTTGAATTGACAGAGGCGGTTGCAGTGATGAGACAGATACACCAACATAATTGGACATTCACATTTTGGAGAAATAGGAAAATCAGGTTAAAAACTAAATAAACAAACTATTGTTGTACAGATTTGTGGGAAACTAGTTGCTAGTTACACACTTAGGGCCTAATTTACTAAAACTAAAATTTACTAAAGATTTACTAAGACCTTTTTGCACACACAAAACGAATAACACAACCAATGATGGGTGTAAAACAAATACTATGAACAATCATTGGTTGTGTAATTGGTTTTGCATGTGCTAACATGTTTTGCACCTGCTAAAGGTCTTAGTAAATCAGGTCCTTAGTCTTCCTGAGACAGGGCAAAAGTGTGACTCACCCTCAGGTATCGGCAGAAGAGTGATGGCCGTGCTGAGACGGCCACTGCCCAGGCTGACCAGGTGGGGGCGCTCTGCTTGGAACTTCAATCCCTTCCCAGTCTCTATCAGATCCAGAGGTGTGCTCTGCAGGGGTGTAACGCAGCGACTGTATTAATCTTTGACACCACATCCAGCTGGCCTCTACTGTCCTCTTTCTAGTAGATCAATGGCTGAAATCCTTCTCTTTGCCTTATCCTGCCAGGAAAAAGCTAACATCTGTTATAACAACACGATGAAATCGCATGGATTAGAAACGTGGGAAAGATTATTCCTAACAGCATTACAGAGAGGTTGAGACGGGAACGGTTATGTTTGGCTTCTCTCTAGAGCAAAACACCTCTGCGGTCTCTCACGAGTACATGTACGGTCTCTCACGAGTACATGTACGGTCTCTCTCTGGTGATCAGCGCCAGTACAGTTTCGCTTTGTTTTGTGTGCAGTGGGGCACATGGTGGTGTCGTCATGGCAACACAATTCACCAGTCTACCCCAAATGAATTAATACAGCGTTAATACACGCTGAGGAATGGGACCATCCAGACCCTGCACCCCGAGCTCCCCCGGTACGGTTCTCCCAAAACAAACGGCTGATCGTTAAGCTCTTCATTCCTTCAGGGAAAAATCATGGGAGTTCCATCCATGGATCCCACAAATAGGATTATCTGGGTTCAATTAGGCAGATCGGCTGAAGCAGGGGAGGGGTAAGAGGATTTAAGACTGAGAGGGTTATGAGATAAAGGTCCCAGGACAGACATGCTCTGTAACTGAGGCACAAAGGCAGGATCGGCTTTAGGGACAGAACGGTCACAATTTATATGGAAATAGCCTAGAAGTCTCACGTTCATGCCAGGAGAGGAGGGCAGAACATAATGCCCGAGGATCCGTACTAAGAGACATCACCTCCTACCTCCTGCAACTGCGTGAGTCAAAATAAACACTGTTTTCTAGCATAGGAACAGTGCAGGTGGCTGGGATATCCCTGATCAGGGCCACAGCAAATGGAGAAAAGATTAATTCTCAGAGGATTACATGCCTGGGAACATCTCAGTCAGACACTTAAACTTAAACTAAAGGACAGCGTTGTCTGAAAATGACCATTTCCTTTTTTACTCGCCTTGCCAGATTTCTGGCCCGAACAGCACTACTGAGAAGTGCAGATGAAAACAATGCTGCTTAGTTAGGTCTGCGAGGGATTACTGTGTGATTATGAGATGAAAGACTGTAACGGCAGTTCGGGAAACCCAACATTAAGAAGACGAACAGTTCCTTCCAGATACTTTCAGGTTCTGTCACCGTCTTCCATGTAATTATTTGAATGTCTCGCGTTGTGAAGTTTCATTCCAGTGCGAGATTTTAACGTGGGGAACAAAATGAAGAAGATTCTGTACTTCTCAATCCCTTTAATGTATTTGACACCGAAAAGGTCATTGTCATTTGATTTGACTTCAAACTCTCTCAAGCTCACCTTTCAGCCTCTGGCATTTACTGAGCTCTTCTCTAATCTTTACATCTTACATTTTTTTCAGCACTCTTTATTCCCATTGGCTTATTTTCACCTTTAACATGTCAGTGTTGTGCCAGTACAGATACTGGATGGCAAAAGCAAGGTTTTTGCATCTCAAACAGCGTTTCCTGCAAAGCATTCTGAGTGTACAATACAACGGGCAAGGTCTTTTGTCAAAAGAGACTTGTTACATTGTGGGTGTCATGATATTTGATTCTTGAGAAATAGCCATTAAGAAAAAAACTGCAAATCACTGGAAAAAAGTTCAGAAAATATACTATTGTGTTTTATAATATAGAAAAATAGAAGCTATAATACAGAAAAAAAACAAAGAAGAAGAAGTGTATTAATTTTTTTTTAAAAAGATAAAAAAGCTTGGGTATGCTTAATTCATCAAACAAGACTTTGCCTGGAAAAATTCAGTAAACCCCATAAGAATTTTTTTTTTTTTTTTAAACGCAAACTAGCATCTCTATTAATCCCAATACCTAAAACCTTCTCAAGCTGCAGAATGAGACCTATTAGTATGCATGAAAGCCATCAGGAGCACTGCTCTAACGCTGCCACTCACCTGCAAGACTTGATGTGTGTGTCGACCACACTTGGGCAAGTTCCTGTTCAGATGGTCCATGTCCACCTCGTTGTCAATCACACCATCTAAAGCATGAAAATCCTGCAGGAGCACACATAAAATCTCAGTCATATACAATTCTGATTCCATCATTATGATTTAGATTTTATTATTGTTTTATGGGCTTTATGAAAAGCACAATCTGTTCATAATTCCTGTTTGGCACACTCTTCATTTACACATCTTCCCAACACTATGCCAAGAGTCAAATTTCTTCAAAAGCTGCTAGATAGAAATTCATAGAAATTATTATGAATTATAAATGTTTAATTTCATAACTAACTGTTCATCATTACGTAAATATTCCTGTAAGGTTGGATGGAGCAAGCTATCTTATTAATGTTGAATATATACTGTACATAATCCCTTTCAAATTTTAAATATTACAGAAGGTATATTTATCAAGGTCAGCATGCATTCATACTGCTGTCTTTTCAGGACATTGTAGCACACAGTGGTGGTGAGGGTAGCACTGCATATAGGCTTTCCAGATAAAAAGGTTACAGATACTCAAGACAGAGTGTGTCGTAAAAATTGTATCTTGTTACAAGCATTGACCTTCCCAAAACTTTGTTACGAGAATTTATAATTCCATGAAAAATGCCAAGGAAGATGGTGGCAAATAACCCTTTATATAGGCTACTTAGCGTATGTTGACTTAGGGTGAGCAAGACAGGGCTGTAAGCAGGTGGTATGTTGCTCCAGTTATGTGAGCTGGATCAGGCATATCTGGCCCCGCAGGCTATTAAAAGAAGGTTCACTGACTCATTGGCTCACCAGTTCTCCCATTAGCCACTGGGTACTCAGGTGGCAACACTGTTTATTACTTTTCTCAACATAGAACCTGACATTTACAATGAAAATAACAAACTGAACAGAACGTAACTGAACAAAATCCAAAAAAATAAATGGAAAAAGAAATACCCAGCAGACTGTGTACAGCCACTTCCAACACTGTGGAAATCAGGTCCTTCATTCCAACTGCCATAACTCAACAATTGTTTTTTTATAAAACAAAGCACACATGCATATTAGTTTATCTTGAGTAACACACGTGTATGTTTCTCAAAAAAAAAAAAAAAAACATTTTCAAATGGACTGTTTCTAAGGAAACACTTTTATATTTATATGGACGTAATTTTGAATTATATCAAAATACAGACACACGCATATGCGTGTGTCTGGCCCGGAGGAAGGTTGTATCATCCTAGTCAGTAATTTTCCGCTGGTTCCACATCTTTGTCAGTCATGGCAGTGATTCAGCTCAACCGCACACGTACACGAATCACAACCTACAAACAATCGCAGCTGGTTTCCTCTGCAGACTCCACTGAGCCAACGCTCACACCATGGTGGTATTGCTCTCTTAGGAACATCACAGGTCTGTCTGCTTCCCCCAAAAATCCCCTTCCCAAATTCCAGCCCCATGATTCAGAAGTGTTGTGCTTTAGGATTAGACTAAACAAACGCATAAGGCTGCGCACCTTTTTTTTTAGAATGACTATGAATGTGAAAGTGCATGTACGGCATTCAACGGCATTCCCCAAAAGGCATAGCATATTACTGCAGAAGGTAAGACTGGAAATGGGAGAAAAATTGTCTCAGTGCTGGCTGCGTTTCAGGAGTCAGCCGGCTCCTCATTTGTGTAACAATGAAAACATGTGGTCAAATTGTTTCTCACAATACCCAGAGCAAGTCACAGTATTTTAAAGTAATTGCTGTAATGCTAATTTGTGTAAGAACCCCCGGGGTGGTAAGAAATTATTTCACTGCTTGAAATCAAATCTCAGTTGAAAAACACAAAATGCTCTGTATGCACAAAATGCATTACCAACAGTTTATGATTTTTTTTCAGACCACATAACCTACCCTACAGCATATGTTGTGTACGAACACACTGCGTATAATGTTTTTAGCAAAACACATAATAACATTTATGATTTACTCAGTGGAAGACAAAGGCAATGAGCTGCACCATATAAAACATTTAAGCAGATAGCATTTACAAAGCCATGCATAGGATGCTAAAGAAGCTCACCGGCTATTCATTTACAGGCAATGTCCAGCACTGCCACCACAGCAATAGCCAAGCTATCATCGCCACCAGGACAGACCACTATACCAGTCACAAAACTTTAACTTTTTCACCTCTCAGAAAACATCCCCCAAAACGCTGATGCAGCAACAATATCACTTTGCAGTTGTGAATTAGAGCCTTTGTGAAATATGAAATTGTAAAACTCGATGAAATGGTTACCTCTGACCAGTTGTCTGGTGGAGACATGGTCTCCATTGCCGAGTGGAGTGACCGGGAAATAAAGCAGATGTGAATAAACCAGCCTCTTCAGCCGCAAGCTCAAAACCCTGCATCAAACAATCACAACTTTGCATAACACTAACGGTGTCTCGCTGTCTGCCTCTCTTTCATAGTACCTGCTTCCATTCACACAGCAGACCTGTCTGTGCTTGCATAAGTGAACTAAGCCTCAAATTCCTGCCCTGCAGCCAATATCCCTGATAAAAGAGGCAGACAAGACAGAGAGGGAGGGGGAGAGAGAAAAAGGGAGGAATAAAGATAGAATGGGGGGCATGGATGGAGCGATAAAGTGATAAAGAAAAGAGTGAGGAAGAGCAAGCGATGAGTAAGAGAAAGAAAATGAATCTTTTATAAAGTAAAAAAAAGTGAAATGCAGATAATGCACGTACAGTGGAATAAACCAGAGGTTAAATGATGTTTTGAGCGAACCCGTCTGATTTGGCCCGGGTATCAGTGGCTGCCTTTGAGTCTCAGAGACCGTGTACCGGAACAGCGTGCATCTCGCCCCCTGCCCCTGCCCTCTGCCAGACCACACCCCCTCACACATTCCCCAAACGCAGAGCAGGAGCAGAGATTACAGGAGAAACAAAGCGGAGCGCAGGAGATTTATCTGCTACTGGACAAAGGATGCCATTGTTTAGTGTCCAACGGGGGAATGCGCTTTCTGTTTTGTGGAGCGAGGTGTGTGTGTGTCTGTGTGTGTAAGTGTGGGTGTTTGTGTGTGTGTGAGAGGGGGGGGGCTGCACAGGAGTTGTATAGGAGTAGTATAAACAGAAAGGGGGGAGGTAAAGTCATCTGAGATTTGGTGAAGGCAGTACAGTTTGGTCAAGAGGACACCCAGTCCGAACCAAGTGTCCTTAGGGGGTGGGGGGGGGGAGGGGGAAGCCCAGTTCTGCTCCCTCGATGACCCCAGAGGTCTGGAATTTAGGTGTGGAGAAGCCTGCCCCACAACCAACAGCTGGATAACGTGTGAGCCCAAAGGAAGAGACACATCCTGTCTGTCTCACCGGAGAGACCCATCCACTCCCTCCCACTTCCCAAAACGTGCAGTAGGACCCCGGTCTCTCCACAGCCGGGTCATATAGCCACTGGGGGCAGGGCTGGGTGGGGGCGTGTGCGAGTCCTCAAGTACGTCCCGACACAAAGGATGTGTTTTCATTTTCCACCTGAATAGAAACTTCAAAGTTGAAGGCAGGAGAGTAAGAACAAAACGGGCTCTGAATCTGATCTCCAGAAGGGCCCTGGGATCCAGACGGGAGCAGTGCATTGACCTTGTGAGGAATTATTAACATGCAGCCGTTCATTTATGCACAGTCCTGTCATGTGTGCATTTGAGTTAGTAGAAATGTAGTTCTCTGATGTGCTGTTCTATACATATTTATGAAGGATTGCCTTGAAGCTAAAGCCTCATGGTGGAACACGAATGAGCTGCCCACGTCCCACAAATATAGAATAGGTGGAAAAAGTTTATTTGCATATTAAGAGTGGATGAGATGTGGATGAGAGAGAGAGAGAGAGAGAGAGAGAGAGAGAGAGAGAGAATTTGCGTGAGAAATAACCTCTGACAGCTGTCTGATAGATAACCATCTCCCTCTACTTGGGAATGAACCCTGCTGTATAATCCGTCATAATACATGCACGCACACACACGCACGCACGCACGCACGCACGCACGCACGCACGCACGCACGCACGCACGCACGCACGCACGCACGCACGCACGCACGCACGCACACACACACACACACACACACACACACACACACACACACACACACGCACACGCACGCACAAGCACACACAGATGAATCCCTTGGTATGGCTCCATGTCTAACTCCCTTCTGTGGCCCCTTGGCATATGGCTGCTCAAAAGACACGTCACGTGAGCCGCTTAAAATGAGAGAAGAAACTGAAGAATTGCACCACCGTGTCCCGAATCAAAAATGCAGATACAACAACTGCTTTGTGGCTTAATTTATTAAGGCCCTATTCTAGTGTGTGGGCAGGACCCAAGATTCGACAGCGACTCACACTGTGCCAATGCTGGCTGCGGCACCGCAGGACTGCACATGATTGGCTGCAGCGAGAGACGGGCTACACATGGAGCAGCCTCCTCAGACTCGGTGAAGGTCAGAGCGTATCTGGAGGACTAAGAAGTGCGTGCTAGACTGAGAAGTCCATGCTAGTCTGCGCTCTCCTGAATTCACAGAGGATTCAGCAATGGCTGTGGACATATGCAAACTGGCCATTCCAAAAACGTAAGAAACCAGGGATAAAATAACAAAAAGAATACATAAATACACATGAAAAAAAACAACCTTAGTGCAAGATAAATTAAAATAAAGGAAATATCATTCACCGGGCAGTGGTGGAACATGGCTGAAAATAGAACACATTTGGAATCAAGCCTACTTCGTCCCCAGACCTCCCTCCCTCCATATTGTGATGTTAAGGAAGACAATCCAATAAGTCGTCATTTATTATTATTTTTTCCACAGGGGTGTCATAAGTCTGAAAAGGAGTCTAATAAAAACAGTCTCTGCTCTGCAGCACATGGAAACGATTAGCTCCAGCAGCACCCTTGTGGGTGCTGGAGCATCTATGCAGGAAGCTCAGCGGAAACAGATAAATAACCAGCATTCCTCTGGAACATATGATTACAGGGACAATTATACCCTATGACACCCTCCACACTACAGAGACACTCTCCACACTACAGGAATGGGCGGGGCCAGCCGCAGTCCTGACTCCAATTCAGGACCATGAGACCGCGCAAATTTATAAACAACACGTCCCTGAGAAAGGACGTAGCTTTTGAAGTTATGAGGGTCTATAATCATTATGTGTGTAACACCATTTGTACTCACAATATGGCTGCACTGAAATGTCTGTTCAAAATAATATTTCATAGTTATTTTTCCCCCAGAGAAAAAATAACAAAAACACTGTTAGAAATAAAAAAATTTTGTTTGTTTTTTTACGATTATCAAATCTCAGGGAATCAGCCTTAATTTGGTTCTTCTCATACATTCCAATAATTTAATTACAGGCATGAAAGCTGGCTTAGTACAAACCAAACCACTGGCCTCCTCTCTGTCATGTCTAATTATTTTTGCTATGTTGATGAAGAGTGCTGCCTATTTACGGACCACTGAAGATAATAATATCGATGTACCAGAAACATAAGTATGCAAAAGCACTGCAGTATAACACATCTAGAGTAATAAAGATTCATGGATATAGTGAAAGAAAATTGAACAGAATGGTTCAGGGAAAGCATGTCCTCTACTGGACACTGGGGAAATAACTCTAAACATGCCGATCTCTTTACGCACTGTAGAGTGTAACCGTTAACGAACCCCAGTCAGCCAGCAGCCAATAGCAACACAGCGTATTTACCTTTCTCTGATAATCATCCACAAGCCCGTTCTGATTGTTTTGCACTATTAATATTTGAGTCAAATTTAAACTTATGAACTTATTTTAGTGGTAATGACAAAATACCTGCAGTTAAAAGTTCAAAAAAAGCAAACGTTAATCTTTTGTGCTAATGTAACCACCCAAATATTTTCTTAAATGCAGTCAAAAAAATTGATTATAGACAATAATCAGTTCATATCTTATCTTTGCCTCCCTCGCCTAAGATTGCCTCCCTCGCCTACATTCATCCCTCACTGGTATTACTGTAGGCCCTGAGCCAGCTACAGCAGTCTTGCATTGCATGCAATGCTTATTATGATGTAATGAACCAGGTCAAAGACCTGGCAGATTATGCGTGCCTAAATTATCACCACTTGCTAATAGTAATGGTCCATAATGTGTCTGAAATTATATCAGCAAGCCCATATCTGAACATGGAACAGATCAGAATAATGGCGACCTGCGACCCAAAGCCAGAGACCGTATTCTGATTCTACCCAGACATTGGGCAGAGTTGAATCATGAGTAAGGTGGAGAAATATTTCAGAGCAAAGTCAAGGGGGTGGGGGGTGGTGCATTTTTGCTGTAAGAAAGCCACATGCAAGCAAAGAAAGTACAGGGTGGTAAAGACAGGGGCTAAATATAGAGATGGGCAATGCTCAAAAGAGAAAAGCACATTGACACTCTCACAACCCCACCGCCCCACCCTGTTTTGCACCACAGACGCCCACAGCTCCACCCTGGGGCCAGAGCCCCTCCTTAGCACTCTGACTCTAAATCCTACTGCCGTAGGCTTCTTCCTCCCTACAGTTGTGTGAAAAGAAATGTAGCTAGCCTTTAGCGATGGTATTGTGGTTAAAACTTAGCGTGAGCACCCAGTAAGCTAACTTTTAGCAAGCGGCTAGCGACAGATGTGCCGCTGCATAGATAGTTAGCATGTGTGGTGTAGCGTGCTGTCCAGAAAAAGTAACGTGAGCCTTAGCTGGGCCTCAACACCCAGTCCTGCAGACTGCAAATCCTCTGTGAGATTTTCCAACATTTACTGCGGTAATCCCACCAGCGTCACACAAAGGGAAATTTCCTTATGGGCGGTAATATAGGGATGGTCCTGTCTACTCTACTGGATGCCACGTCTGCAGACTTCCAGCCAATCCCCAGGCTGGTTCCGCTACAGCATGCTGAGGTCTGCTAAGTAGGGGCTGCTGACGTCTCTCCGCGTTCCTCTAGCACCTGAAATCTGAACTCTGACCTTTGCCCTGCTGATTACAGTGTGGCTTTGGATCTGACAGTGCCATTAGGTAGAGTGGGTGGAAATTGTGCTCCCCCCACACAGTCTGAGTGTCAGAAGTGCATTCTGGGTTTGGACTCCCCGTGCTCCCTCACCCCTCATTTAACACACAGGAACAAAAGGGGAGGGGCTAATGCCTGTGTGACTCATAGGGGTACCCTCATAGCCACCCACACCATTTATTTATTTTTACAGCATGGATGCATCCTTCCTGTACCCTGCTGTTGGGCTGAGCAGAGCTTCCTTCAGCCTTTCTGTGCTTATACTGGTGCGTCTCAGAGCTTTGCTTATACAGACGGGCAAAGAAGGAAATGTGTCAGAACTGGACTGTGACTGGTTTCCAGAGCCTGGGAGACCTTTAATATGATTGGTTACCTGGTCCTAGGGCGTACAGTTTGAGATTTGTCTTCCGGGTTTATGTTGTGCATAGAACCTGGTGAGCTGGGACTGAAGTGTCTGAGACAAACCTTCTGCTCTGCATTAAATGGCGTTGTAATGTAGTATTGTACTGTATGTGTATGAGACTATGCGTTATAAGGCCCGCAGTATAAAACATGGCTGTCCATTTCCACAGGCTCTAACCTAAACCAACTAAAATGTTGAAGCAACAAGCACATCATCAAAGTTGAAAACTGTACTTTCAAATACCCACATTCACAATACTACAAAACTGCATAGCCTACATTACTTAAACAGCAGAGCCCTAAAAAACATTTTTAAAACCAAAATAAACACAAGAGTTTGTTTCATCAACTTTCATTTCAACTGTTTCAAAAGTAGAAAAGGGAACAACATATATGATTATAGGGTTTTTGTTTGGTTTTTTATAGCAGGCCTGTCTCTGTAGATTAAAAGATGAAAGTGCAAAATTGTAGGTTTTCAGTGTGTGGAATGTATCTAATGTTGAAAACACTATGGGATGTGACAGGAAGCAGTGATTCATTATGAAGGTGTACACAGAAAGCCTGGGTAGTATTACTCACCAGTGGAATTCCACCAGGGCTGTCCCTAATCCGATCTGGCTTTGTGGCCCAAACAAACACTATTGTTCCATGTGGATTTTTAAGGTAGTATAAGTGTTCTATTTATAACCATGCAGGCGCAATTTGGTTCACTCCCACAATTGTGTCTATTTATAGGTGCAAGAAGCTGAAACCAATGTGGATCCAGGAATTATCATGGATTACTATTGCACATGGTCACTGTGGGATTTTCCATGTAAATATCATAATTAAAATGTCAGACGGGGAATGTGTGGCTTCAGGTGAATATGCCATCGTACCCACATGTGGAGAGCGTCATCATGTAGGGTCATCAAGAAAAAAGAAGCAGAACATCCGTTGTCAAAGGCGGAGACGAGCTGGACGGCTCTTTGGACGGAGTAGCCAAATGATGACCGGAGGAAACGGGACAGGAAAGAGAGAAAAAGAAGGGGAAGACAGAAGGAAGGAGAGGTGAAAATAGAAAGATAGAGGGAAGCAGACAACAAACAAAAGTCAGTAACTAGGGATGGACCACAAGATGTCTGCGTGTCTATATGTGGACTTCCTGCCGGGCCCGGATAGCTGGGCTGTTTCCCGTGGCCTGAGGCCCAGGCCAGAGCAGGCCACAGCCCCTCCCTCCATGGAAACCCTCCCATCATCTCCCTCCTGCCGTCCAGGAAATGAGTCCAAACCATCTCGACAGACGGACAGAAAATTCACCGCAGAGAACCTGGCTGATGGACAGAGGGCTAAATGAGGAGTCAGCAGGCGCACTGAGGCCCTCGTTGTGAGGCTGGAAAAGACCAGGCTCGCTGTGCGCCTGGGTCATGGACTAACGAGCCAGTGAGAAATTCTGAGTCACAACGAAACCATTAGCCCACCACACTGCGGCCTTATTTTCAGACAGGATTGTAATACGAGTGCTTGTGCTGACATATTGCACGCAGCCTGGCTGAATAGGTCAGATGTTAAAATCTGAACACACACACACACACACACACACTGACCGAACGTTAAGTAATCATAAGTATATAATAACTCTCCTTTAGGTTTATGCTAGATAGGAATGCTAGATGCTAAAACAAACCCATCCTGATCCGTTTTTAGCATTCAATCCATAATGACCACGCAGTGGACATCTGCATGCTTCACCCACAGCAGCCAGCTTCCATTAGAACTACAGTCTCTTTTCTGCTTTGAGAAGAGCTTGAAGTCACATCAACATTCCTGCACGCATCTCCAGTTGGCCATGCGTTCAGCCTAAGTTTTCAGAGAAGCAGCAGTTTGTGGAGGAGGAGAGGGGCGCTCTTCCTCCTACACAAACTGCTGCTTCTCTGAAAACTTAGGCTGAACGCGTGGCCAACTTTCCTCAGTCGTACGTACGTACGTACGTACTCACGCACGCACGCACGCAGCTTTCCCCAGTGTTAAACTGTGTGGCCTGGAATCTTCCCTGGGGGATGACTCATTTGGCAAGCGTCTGATTGGTGGAGGGAATAACAACATGGCGGGGCAAACGCGATACTCCAGCGAGCCTTTTCTCAAATGTTCCATTGGTTTTGGCAAGCTTGTTTCCCAAAGATACAGAGATCATCAAGTTTTCCAGCTCTGCCTACACAAAGAGCTCCTCACAGCGGCTAGGCTTGACAGGGGAAATGCCAAAAGGTGTGGCAAGGGGTGTTACTGTTACGTAGTCCCTCCCGTTGAGGGGCTGGGGGTGGACTGGCTGTGAATCTGCAGCCTTAGATGATAGGCCATAATATCCCATCCAGACATACCCCTGGTACCAGCACAGCACACAGGAGCTAACGCTTGTCCAAATATCTGGATATCGCATTCAAATTTATGTTGATACAGGACAGCTTTCAATGGTGTTCACCTACCCAGAGGTTCTAATATAACTTGTCCCAAATTATGGGACAAGGAACCACCTTAGGCCTGTTTCTATTGGTCCTCACATTGTCACAAGCCTGTGTCATTTGGCCCTCATGCTTTCTTATGCCTGTCTCTATTGGTACCTCACTACATTAATTGATTCCACCTCTGAGACAGACTTCGGGGTTTTTTAAATATTCTACTCAGATACATCAAATAAAAGTGAGTTTCAAGTCATTTTAACAAATTCAATGTCCTTACAAAACAATGGGTTCAGTGTACTAGTCACTGTCAAATTTTCAGCACAGACACAGCTGTACTTAATCATCTCTTTCTACTCAACAGAAAACCTTTTAAACATGTTAGCATTAATGTCCCTAAGCATATACAGTATGCACGTTAAAGTTCTTTATAATGAGTGCTGATGTCATTAACTGAATATGATCACTCAATGTTCCAAATTTCAACCAGTTTCAGAGGGCAGAGTTACGCTGTCAGGATAGCTTCATGTCACGGGAATCTGCTTTGATCAAAGGAACTGTTGAATATGGGATAATGCCTACACACCATGTGGTAACATAGCAAATGCGTGTGATAATCACACACACGTGTTAAAGTGAGAGCACAGACAGCCTCTTTTACAGCCAAGTTTTCCCCCTTCCTAATATCTGAAAATCTTAAGGAAATAACTGTTTTCATCAAATAACTTTCTCAACAGCTTGGAATGAGCCATAGTCCCGCCCTCATTCCCTGCTCATTAGTATTGCTTTTGCTCTCTCCCTCTCTCTCTCTCTCTCTCTCTCTCTCTCTCTCTATCACAACTTTGGTTCAACCTCACTGATGATCTGGATTTTGGTTTTCAGTGAGGAAGACAGAAGCAGTGATCACGCTGGAGATTGCAGAGGTTCAGGACCAATCCATCAACCTAGAAATAGGGGTAATTTTTGGGGGACCATGGTTGACCAGCTCTCTAACTTATTTATCCCTCCACCCCCCAGAAAAATTAAACAGTTCTATTATGCCTAAGGATCAGGTCCAAAATAAGTCTCCCTGGTGCTAAGTCCTCCCTGGTTTCCCACACATCCCAGGTTTTTCTCGGCACGATACACACTCCACTTAACCAGGCCAGACAGGATGTGACACGTTCGGTTTATCCCCAAGACGTGACATGGCAAGACTCCTGTACCAGATGAGAAGGTCAGAGCTCTTTGGAACAGTGTGGACTCTGGGCCGTATTTTAACACCCTTGCAAAATCACGGTCAAAAACAGGAAAGTAGAGCCAATTGCTCTCTTATTTTGGTGGGGGGGGGGGGTGGTAGGCTTTCACAGCCAGAAATCAGCCAAGCAGCAAGAATCAACTGCCTGGGGTATCACAGATAAACACAGCAGTGCGGTGGACTCTCCTTTTCTTCCTCTAGATCACTGAGTTAAAACGTGGTCCCCATTCATGGGCGGCGCTGATGCCAAACGCCTCAATGTCATGTCCCTCTCCACCTCTCGCTCTCTCTGTCTCTCTGTCACTCTTCTTTTGTCCCCACAGAACATGTGTCAACATCCAGTGGGCCCAGAGAGAGAGAGAGAGAGAGAGAGAGAGAGAGAGAGGTCAGACCACAGAGCCTAGGGCTACTTAAAGTCATTCAAAGTCCATCCAACTTTGTAAGAGTAACAAAGGCTGTCAGGGGCAGCGAGAGAGAGGCTGTCTGCAAGCAGCTGGTGGCGCAGGCTGGTCTTCAGGAAAGTGGAGGGCGTGATTCTGAGCTCCGACTGGGAGGAGGTGGAAGGGGGGGGGGTAAGGAAATGGAAATTCCCCCGAGCACCATGGCCCACCCCTCACTATACTGCTGTCCACTACCTTATGGAAAAAGAATATACTGCAGTATATTGTAAATATGTCAAAATTATCGTCACAATATATTTAAAATATACTGCAGTATATTACATTTCCATAAGGGCTGGGCTTCCGTGGCACTCTGGCTCTCACACGTCAGAGAGATCACAGAGCGAAAGCCTAATATTGTTCACATCGCTTCAGCTTATGCATTCCTTAATGATAAGCTCTCCAAAACAAAATGCACTTTGGACAGCGAGCCAGGGCGTTGCCAGGGCGATGAGCAGGTGTTCACACATGCCGGTGATGTCACAGCCTCGTTCGCACTGCCAGTAAGGGGTACCTTCCCACGGCAACACATCTGGGCATCTGGAAACACCACAGATATACACACACACACACACACACACACACACACACACACACACACACACATATAACTTACCAAGGTACCAGTCACTGTATACAAATCTTTTCTTTTTTCTTTTTCTACTGAGAAATGGGTAGGAGAACGCTCACTTACATTCTAAGAAAATGTAGTAGAATGGAGTGAGGCAGGAAATGTGCTGGATGAACTACATGTGAGCGGCAGCCCCATGCTGGAAACGGCTCAGCTTTTCCGTCGCCTCTTGAGAGAAAATGTTGCAACTGACATAAAAATAACATTTATGGAGGAAAACAGGCCTCCCGACTTCCACTGTTCCGCACAAACAGACGGCGAGAGAGCGAGGTACAGATGGCTGCTGGGTGCTGTAAACTCTGCAATCCAAAGCATTATCAACAGACTCACAGCTGTCACACACACACACACTCACAAATTCACACACAGATTCACACCAAACATTATGCTGTTCCAGTCTGGGAAGCATTTCCTTAAGACAAGCATATCTGAAGCAAATTAATAAATCTTATGGTTATTATCAGCCATAAAATGAGAACACCCATATAAAGTGGCCATTCATAGCACCTGTCCGTGGAACATTGCTCCTGCATAATAATTATAATTCTGGAACTTTTTTTTTAGCAGAATATATCCATGTTATTCCTCAGCACTGAAATCCATTACAAACTGATGATAGTTTATCAGTTTACTCACTTTTCATTGCTCCATTCTGTAGAATTCTGAGGTCTGTCTGCTTTGACTACTGTAGTTATAATCAACCAAGCACACCCAGATTATTCAATAAATTTCAATTCACTTTTATTTGTTTAGCGCTTTTTTACAAATAATTTTTATAGAGAAACAGACGGAAAGAAAGGAATGCACACATTTCAATGTCTGTCATCGCAAAAATAATGAAGCATATCAAAGTATGCAGCAGTTTAACTGCAGTTTTCAGTTGCAACATAAATAATGCAAGTAAGAATGCTGGGGGTATAATTCAGTGGACAGTGCTCTGACTGCGCTGGGAATCCGAGGTATTTTTCACCCTTCGGCACTAGAGAACCTCACCATGTGTCATCTACACCTGTGACCCCAGGGCAGGGAACATAAATAAAGTCCACACAGCTGGGCAGAATATGCAGTGGGACAGTATAGATGTGCAAAACCTGTGGTGGAACAGTAGGGAAACTGGAGAGAATGCACACCGGAGCAGCATAGATGCACAGCTGGAGAAATTGAACATAGGAAAGGTACAAATATGACATCAGCCTTCACTGGTTCTACACAGCTCTGTGTGCTCCATTCCAGCTGATCTAAGCTGTGCTGCACAGACTCTGTGGCGGACAAGGCCAGGCTTATGTGTTGTGAGCTGGTGTTATGACTGGGACGTAAAAGCCAAGGCTACCTCTGGGGCTACAGTTACCTTTCCAACAAGCAAAAAGCATCAAACTAAGGTATGATGATACAGTAGAGGTCTTCCCCTGTTGAAGAAGAAGCACCTGCCATATTCACATGATTACCAGGCTGGAGCTCTTTAACGGCTCATATGTGCGTTTGTGAACCGAGTAGTCTCACAAATCTACAGTTCCGTTTTATCTTTGAGATGGCAAAGAGATGTCGAAAATCAACTTTCTTTGAAACTGAAATTCAGGGGAAAAATATGATTTTTTAAATTCACATTTTCATGCACATCAGGGTCTTCTGTGGATCAGTTAATTTGGACATACAGTAGTTATATATCACATACATAAAATTAGAATTATGCTTCAATAGTCACTGATAGGGTGGGAGAGCTGTGTGTCAGCCATACAGCATTTCCCATAAACACAAACTGGATGGCAAACAAAAGCATGAATGAAATAACAGCCATTTACCTGCAGAGAACCCGTCAGAAGATTAAGGTTCAAGAAGGTTAAAAGGTCAAATGACCAATCCTTTGCTTTTTAGATCCAAGCCAGTCTGAAGTCATTCTTCAGAGGGATAAAAAGTGTTCAACTGGACGCAGTCCAGAGGGAGAAGGAGACAGGGGGTGTCGAGCGCTTTGTGGTCTCTGATGCTCTCGCCGGTGCACGCTCTCAAACACACGCGAAATACAGACACAAAGAGAGTATCCTGAGGTACAGACAGCTTCCCTTTCTCTCTCTCTCTCTCTCTCTTTCACTCTCCCCTTCTCCCGCGCGTAAGCTCCCTCTCTCTCAGTTCGTCTCTGCCCCTGTCCCTCTCCCTCCCTCCCTCTCTCTCTCGCTCTTTCTCTCTCTCTCTCCACCGTTTCCAGAGGTTTGTCCACCCCTCCCAGCAGAGGCACAAGGCAGCCTTTATTCCAAGCTGAAGAAATCCTCACTTGTTCGAACCCTGCACAGAAACTTCAGTAAAAGCGAGAGGATTGTGTTTTTTTTTTATTTATTTTTTTAGGGGGGGGGGCGGTGGGGGCGGGGGCTGCTGGGGGATGAAGGTAAAATAAGAAAAATCCTCATACATCCGCAAGCTTCTCATGCGAGGAGGAAAAAAGTCATTTCCTTCAGTGACAACGTGTCACAGAGAGAGACTTCCTGGAGCAGAGCCACCGCTCAGCATGTCCCAGGCTGTCCCACAGGGCTCCTAACACAGCCCTTTGTCTGCTTTCTCATTCCTTATTTATTTGCTTGTGGGGCATGACCCCCGCCGATTACCGCTGGTGAAGAGCCATCAGGTGTCCGTTTCCCTCTCCTGGCAGGAATTTACAGAATTCCCACAAAATCCCCTTTTCACTTTTCTCTCTCTGCATCATTTTCAGTCTTGTCTCTATGCTAAACAAGCACAGCATTATGTCCATCTCTTTCTCAATGGGCTTCTTCCTCCATCTTGATTGTGGCCTCAGAGGGAGCGCTCTTCCACAGACCCCTGAAAATAGGGGCCACATTTGATTGGCTGTGCTTAAAGAGACAGCGTTCAGAGGGGCCACATTTGATTGGCTGTAGCCTTTTATATGTTTTAGTGTTTTTATCTTATTTCCTTTTATATTGTCTTTTAAATGTTCTATTGTCTTTTATTTCTTATGTAAAGCACTTTGAATTGCCTGCTGTTTGAAAGGTGCTGTACAAATAAACTTGCCTTGCCATGTGCGTATAGACAACATTCAAAGGGGCCACATTTGATTGGCCATGCTTAGAGAGACAGCATTCAGAGGGGCCACATTTTATTGGCCATGCTTAGAGGCAGCATTCAGAGGGGCCACATTTGATTGGCTGTGCTTAGAGAGACAACATTCAGAGGGGCCACATTTGATTGGCTGTGCTTAGAGAGACAGCATTCTGAGAGACCAGGGGCACAGAGATCTGAATTTAGAGAGACTGGTTTTAGAGAGACTGTAGACACCACTCAGAGTGAGGAACAATACCCAGAATCCCTCAATATGCTATCCCAGATGGGTGTCAAAAAATCAAAGTATTTTACAATAAATCTAAAACTTAGCAGACCAGTCTTTGCAGTGTTGACGTTTAATGAGCACAAGATGGAAAACAACACAAGGGAAGTTAGCACAGCACAGGGGCTATTTTAAGTATGCCCATAAAAGTAAAAAGAACGGAAAGAGCAGGCGGCTGTTTCTGGATGAACCGCCTGCCTCGGGTGTTGCGGGTTTGGTCCATTTTGGCAGCGTGCCACGCTCATTTTCCTGCAAACAAAGTCGTAACATGCTCACGCACACAAACACGTTTTCCCCTCCCCCAAAACTGAGCAATGGTATTTACCCACCTCTGTAGGTGGGACTGGGACATACCATCAAGTTGTCAAACTGAAGGGAACCAAGAAAAATAAAATAAAATCTCGCACAGATATGAGGAAAAAATTGTGTCAATAACTTCAGGAGACTGCATAATATTTTACGATAAGTCTGGCGTGGCTAACAGTACTGGTCCACAGTTCTTCCTGTAAGAGAAACCAAAGGCAGTCAATAGGCAGGCAGCAAGTTCACGGTTGCGAGGACGGGAATATCTTAACTGCGATGTGAAAATCACGATTCTTATTTGAATAAATAAAGGCGATCGGATTTGGTATGCGGCTAAAGTCAGGGAGGGGGATATTTTGTTTGTCGTTTGGAAAATGTGCTTCAAGCACACCTTGGAACCCACATAGCATATCAGGGTGAGGGATTTGCTTACAGAGAGAGGCTGTGGATAGGAGAGCAGGAGTACCCTGTCATCAGCACTGTGGTCTGTGCCTCCGTCGACTTTAACTATCTATTAAGGCCAATTACCCCCCCGCACATACATCCATCCCAGCACCACCCAGCAGCCCCAAACCACTGCATGTGGGCGGACACGAGGGGAGGGCATAAAGACCTTGAGAGATCATTTAGTGTTAAAACTGACCTCTGATACTGTTGTGGAAATGTTTCCTTTTCCACATTGAGAGGTATTTATCTTTTATAGCTTGAGATGAGGACACTATTCTAATGGTTGGTGGGGTCGAAAGCTGCCATTTGCCTGCCTGAAAAATAAACTTGGTCACTTTCAGCCGGGGGACTGCAGTGAAACCTCCCCCCCTCCTCAGGGTCACTCAGCGCACACTTTCAGACACAGTGGGAGGGGCCGTCTCCTGCCCCACTTTCATCTTTAATGAAAAGCCTATTCCCCCCCCCTATCTGCGCTCTACAAATGAGCAGGAGCTCTGGGGGCCAATAGAGAGGAAGCCTTCATTAGGAACATAAAAGCCGAGGGCAGCCGTGGGACCGCACGTCTGAGCAGATCTGAATGCCTCAATCAGCGAGCAGAGCGGGGCAGATCAGCCCCCTGTCTAATTCCATACTGGAGATAAACCAACTAAACCGAATGGCAGAGAATGAACGGCGAACGACAACTATGCGATGTAGAAAATGGGTCACCAACGCTTAGCGCTTAGCGCGGATCGCTTAGCGTAGCAGCGCTGCTCAGCCTAAAAGCAATAATGGAGTCTCATCTCTCCCGCTGACTGGAGGCTCCACAAAGGGCTCAGTGTTCCACGGTCATTACGGTTCGGCGAGAGATAAAGAGACGGCCATTTGCAGCCCGCAGTCTTTCGTTGTCACCTGTTCGGTTTACGTTATTCACGACGTGATAAAAAAAGCAGAGGCGCAGACGGCCTCCGGTCATAGCCGCCATCCAATCAGTGCCACCGAGCGAGCGAAGTGGGTAAGTGTTGCCATGGCGATCCTGAGAGGAGGATTTTAGGGAACAAGGAGGAACACTCCCCCGGATAGACAGCTGCAGAGGAGAGGGTAATGAGATGGATGGGGGAGGGAGACTCCAAGCTCTCAGGTCTTGCCTCTTTAAAGCGCCCCTTGATTCTGGAAACACGCGCTGCATCTACACAAAGACCCAGCGGGGTGCCACTTCTGAGCTCATTACCGCCACAACAGTGATAAGAAAATCAGTGTCAAATAGGAGAATCCCTCCCCCCAATCTGTACAAGACAGACTTTCACACCAGTCATTCTTCAGGCAAAACTCAGGTAATTACAACGTAATTATAAACGTGGATGATTTGTTTTGTTAAAACAATTAACCGGTGCCAGCCAGCGACAGATGGGCTCCCCCCACTGAGTCAGGTTCTGCTCAAGGTTTCTTCCGATTACCAGCCAAGTTTTTCCTTGCCACTGTCGCCCTTGGCATGCTCTTGGGGGGGTTCAGGCCCGGATCCCCGTAAAGCTGCTTTGCGACAATGCCATTTGTAAAAATAAAAAAAAGAAGCGCTATTGGTACATATGAAATTGCATTGAATTGAAAATTGAAAAAAACACACGAGAATTTCAGGAGCTCCTTCAAGCAGTGACCCAAAGGACACTTGACATAGTTTGTACGTAGATAGGTTTGGAAACCCTGTGATTAGGACACATCACAACGTTATGCTACTACCCTCTAGTGGTGAAGCTCTCATTCAGTGTGTCACCAGGGGTGTTGGTACAGTCCAAACAGCCCCATTCAGTGAACGAATAACCATTAACTGTCCGTGGGTATTAAGCAACCTTTTCTCGTCGACAGGTATGAAATATTAACATTTCAGGACTATCGGTAATAAATCTCTCCACGCAAAGTTTTTGGGGCAATGCTGCCAAACAGAAAAACCCACCTCCTATAAACTTAACTAGACTGAATTAACTATACATTCTGCAATCATTTTACCCTTTGGAAATGGTATTTTGACAAACATCCATGAGCCTCTGTCTGTTACACACCCAACAAACCACATAGCACACTACAGGTGAGCTCGTGTCGATTGGTGGAGCTTTGCGTCTCTCACTAATCACAACCGATCAGCCTGTAGACCCCTCGTCAGCTGCTATGGGAGAGGAAGCCACCGCTTTGAAACTGTCATTGGTCTGTCTAATGGCAACACTGGCCTGAAACTTTGATGTTTAGGCTACAGTGCCTAGTCTGAGCACACAGAGGAGCAACGCACGGGTGAATCGGACGCCTGAAAAATGGCCCGTTTGAAAGCATGCTCGCTAACCGTTCTCCAGCACATCTCAACACTGCGACTATTAAGGAAATTCCTCAGTCCCAATTGGAATGCATCCAATACCCTCGTGCATCTCCTATGACGGCCCAAGGGACCGTCCACCAAAAGGCCGGCATTTCTAATGGTGCTACAGGGCAGCTGGTCCGAGAGAGATAGGTGGTGATTGTGATTTCCCCTGGCCCCTTACTCAAAAGAAACCTTCAAAGATACCCCGTTTTGTTTTTTCTGATGTTGCTGTATGTATCACACCTCTGTGAACTGGGCAAGGGACTACAGGAATCGTTATGATCAACTGCACTGTTTTTCTGTAATAGTTTGCCCCTTTTCTCTGAGCAACACTGATTCCAGTGCCTATCGGAATACTTGCACCTGTGCAAACAAAATCACATGGGCTTATGATTTTGATAACAAAGGTAGCAACTTTGTGATTTTTTTGGTGCTTTTACCAAGTCTAAAGTAGTCAGCAAAATGACTGATAGTAAGTTGAAAGGCTGATATCCAATGAAAAACAGGTGAACAAAGGTTGTTCTGTTACCTGATCAGTATTGTGTAAATTAAATAAACACTAGGAAATAGATGATACACCAGAAAGCTGGGGGTCTTTCACAACCTTGTACATTGCAAATAAACATTCTGGAACATGCATTCATACAACAGGGAAGTTGCCATTTATGAACAAAACAGATCTTTCCAAATAATGGTTTTAGAATGCATATGCAAAAACCTTTCCCAACATAAAACCAGTCATTTGAATATGTAGGATCTCTCCCTGGGCATAAAAGCGGCTCACTAGTTTTTTAATATATTCTGTTGGTTCACTGCTCATGTGCCCAAAGGCGGCCACCATTTTGGTTCTGATTCTGTGTTGTTTCCACCTGAAGACATCCCCTGATGATTGGCTGGTATTTTCCAATGACGGATGAGGAACAAAGTGCTGGGCTGTGTTCAGATCTATTCACTCTTCCCTCGAGTGAGCCATCTTGTGACGAAATTTGCGAAGTGCAGCAAGCAAACATAACAGGTGCTCTGCAAGGGAGGATTGATGAGAAAATAACGGTACTGAACCGCCCTCACAACCAATATAGGAAGTGCAACCCTGTAGAGTTGAAGCGTGACCACCCACTTTTTCTGTGTGGAGCGTTGCATTGTGGGATTCCCTTCTTGCTGGAAGCTTGCATTTTATACCCTTGGTGGAAGGGAGGATAAACAAGGGAGTGAGGGAATATAATTACTCCCTCCCCTTTCTTCAATTGGAATTCCCACTTGGTGAGGCTGCCATATTTTATCCTGGCATTTTTTGGATTCCTCCCTTGAAGCAAGGGAAGAGAACGACAGGAAAGAAAGCACAAATTTCAGATTCTGAACGCAGCCCTGCTCTCATCACTCTCTCAGCCACATGAGAGGGAACAGAGGGTAGTTGTATGGTTGATATCCCTTCCCAAAATCAGAGAACATTTCTCCTTCACAATCCCAGCAACTGGAACAAATGCGGCTTAGAACCGCGTTCTCTATTAACACATTAAAGCGAGGATTCCTTTAGCGCACGACGGCACCGTGTCACGTCATTCCATGTGGTCTCCCTTGAGCCTCAGGGCTACCTTTGTGGCAATGCTACGGTCAAGCTCAGGTTCAGCATCGCACCCGATAAGGCAGGTTTAATACACAGCTTTAAAAAGGTGCAATGTCAAAGGGCACAGACAGATGGGAACCCCTGCTTCACAAAGCTGAAACTCCTGGACGTGAGGGGAGACGTACCTGAAAGCAGACATTCCGATTCACATCGGGGTTCCTTCCTTCACAGCGGGGTGCTGGGGTGCCCCCATGCGTGCGTATAAACCTACATGCACACTCAAACAGCCACAGCCGGGAGCTAATCTGTGGATTTCCTTTGGTTTTCTGAGACAGGAGTAGAGTCTTCAGGACCAGGGATTTTCGCTCTATACTACCCCGTATCTGCACCAGCTCAGCAAACAGGCAGGGATCTCTTCACTCCCAGCTGAATGAGGAACACACCAAGCCAGCTGCTCTCTATTGACAGTAATGAGAAGGGACCTCAAAATCAAGCAAAAAAAAAAAAAAAGTAATTACAAGGATTGGTGGTGAGTGTGTGAGCCGTGTCTTCTCCATCTCTTTAATGTCACACACTCCACAAAGCCAGGCTGGTGCTTATCTGCTCATCCATGTGTTTGCTCCGTTAAAAAAAGACACACACCCTCCCCTACAGCGAGGAGGAAAGCCATTAACACCCCCTCTTCCCCAAATAAGGACGCGCCTGGTGTCGCCACCCACCACCACCACACCCCATCTGTTTCAGTGTAACAGCTGATTGTGAGAATTCACACTATTCTAATGCTATTTCTTTCACAGTTTTCCAGATTTGTACCCCCATTTTTTTTTCTCATTTTACACCCCCCCCCCTCCCCCCAATCAGTAACATACACACACACACACACACACACACACACACACACACACACACACACACACACACACACACACACACACACACACACACACACACACACACACACACACACACACACACACACACACACACATTCAGTACCCTCAAATTATTCACACCCTGGACAAAGACGAGGAGAGAAAACGATATAAAATAAACAACACAGGAAATGTCCTATATTGTGTGCTCAACAAAGAGAGGGACGATTACATTATTTTATATCAATACAAATTGCTCAGTGAAACTACTTCTCATGATTATTTTAAGTAGAAATCAAACAAATAATAATTGTTTATTAATGTACTCGTAAAATAACTACATTTAAAAAGCGTTTCTTGGTTTCAGCACACCATTTAAAGAGCAGATGAAATGAGAGCATAATTTGTAAAATAATTAAAGTAAGAACTGGCTCCACTGTATATGCACTGAGCCCATGTTATAGACTTTAGGACTACTATCCCCATGGATGTTTTCTGCAGTGAGTGCTGTATAAACACGATTCATTTAAAAACACAAATCGCCTTCATAAAACTTTGCAATAAACTTTAATTGTTTGGATTAAAGATTCTTCATAACCTTTTATTTTTACACTGGAATGTAAGTGTCCTCCCTCTAGTTAGTCACAGGGTTATAAAACCAGTTAAAATATACCCCCCACCATAACCGCAAAATAACAATTAAACATTCAGCATTTATTCTTCTTAAGTCATCTCTTGGTCACAGAGCACGGGAGCGAGGACTGAGCACTGTACCCGTGACATCCTGTGCCGAATTCAGCGTGTCGCACGATCCTCCCATTGCAAATCGAAAGGCCAGGGCTGCAGGTGGCACACACCGGGCTCACACTGAATGCTACTAGTCGACACAAACTGGATTTCTATCATTTATCCAAAATGGCCACCGTCAGATGGTAAGTGCCATGTACATTTTTGCGTTATCGTTTGTCCGTTAAGCCTGATAATTTCCCTGCCGTGTCAGTGAACATGTAAACAGAGCAGCTTACGCCTGGTCAGGGAAGTCTATTATGATGTATTGTGTACGCATGATGAAATGTATGCATCCGTATGATGAGGTATATGTGCGTGCAGTATGAGTGCCTAGAAGCTCTTCAATGTAAAAGGTATTCCTTCTGTGGGCGTTCAATCGTGATTTCTGGGGTTCATGTTGGATCCACACCGCTATATTGGGGAAGCGCCTTCTGTTTACAGCCGGCCCCCATTAGACACCATTTTGGCTTCATTGGCGACAGAATCTTCAGAGGAAAATGGAGTAGATGAGAGCAGGCCCGACACACTGCATAAAACCAGCCGTCTCATGAATATTAAAGATATACCTGTGGACCTATTACGAGCCGTTTTCACAGGGTGAAAGGTCAGGGTCTGCGACTCAGGAGGGAAATTACCAGGTTCGGTACGTTTTTCAAAACTCTCTGCCAAACAACTGCTGAGGTAACCAGGATGAAAATGCGCTTCCGTCGGCTGCACTTTGTCGGACGGGGTGAACGGGCGCGCCCGGACGCTTTTACAGAGGGGAGCGGCTGGACGGTAAACACAAGGAGCCACACCGTGGCCCGTCCTCCTGTGAGGGTGGCACCGGTGCGTCGCTCCAAAAAACAGGGTGCGGCAGAGCGGCGTGAGCGCGCGACGCAAAGCAAAGCGAACGCGATCGGCTTCGATCGGGAAACGGGACGCTAGGAAACGTCGGAGGGCGTGGAGGGTCCCCCTGGATGGCCGAACGCTACGCCCGACCCCCGCGGGGACTCAGCGCTTCTCCACCCCATCAGTACAACCCCCTGGGACCAATCCGTTCGCAGTCCTCTGCCCCTCCTTCGCGGTCGCATTTGCTGACGCAGCACACGTTAGCTTTCAGTTTGACATTACTCATACATATATCATTTATATTCTTATACAAAAAGGTATAAACACAGCCGTGCTGCACACTATGGTGAAAGAGCCTCTCATAGGTTTAGTCCCATCTGAAGTGCTGTATCCGAGCCGAGGCTCGGGCAGTCCGTTCTTAGCTTTGGCCGTTACAGTATCTCGTACTTGTCCACCACGAACGCCGTCTCCAAGGAGAACTTGACCGGCGCGTCCCCGTCTACGTGCATCACCTTGACAACCTGCGAAGGACGGAGGAGCAGACGTAAAGTAAGAGGGGAAGTTCTATCTTTTTGAGGTAAATGAGCGGAGAGAAGATTCCAGAAGGGGTTTAGACTGGAAGGGAGCGTGTGTCCGGAGGCACGTGCCTGCATGTCGCTGTAGTTGCGTTTGGAGACGAAGGAGACGCGCACGGGGAAGAAGTCGTCCGGCTGGCCGGCCACGCTGAACTCCAGGCTGCCCGTCTTGTTCTTGGCGTCGATGACGGGGAGACACCACTCCAGAACGTTCCGCCTGCTGTCGTGCCTGTATTCGCCGTCCAGATCGCCGATGACTGGCGCGCCCACTCCTGACCTGCGGGGGGGGGGGGGGGGGGGGGGGCGTGGAGACGGTCACGTCAGAACAGACGCACGCGTTGTGCACGCAGGGTGACACACAGAAATAGTACATTACAAACATGGGGCCACGAGAGACTTGTGAAGCGGCTCTAAAAATACATTTCAAATGCAATTTGACGTGGAGTTACTCACGGAACGGGAATGGTGATGATGACATCATTAAGTTCAAGCCCTTCCTCCTGAAGCTCGTACTCGATGTTTACATCGCAGCCTGTGGCGCCCTCTGATGGCCAGCAGTTTACTGCAGGGACACAAGTGTGAGTCACAGAGTTACAGGTGATGGGTGCGTCCCAATAGTCGAAAAATGCACCCTCCCTTCCTCCACTACCACCTCCTCTACTCCGTGCCACGGAAACGGATGTTTGTGTTTTAATCTAATGTCGCTGATTACATCTTAATTACGTATTAATGCTTACATATTAATTAATGTCTCGACACAAACCGCAATGTCAGGCACATTGTATACCGTGCATGCAAGTACTTGTACTCGGAACGTTCAGACAGTTTTGCATACTTTCGGGTAGGAGACGAGTGGTAGTGGGGGAGTGGAGGAAGGGAGGTGGGGAGTGAAGAACATTGGGACGCAGCCAGTGTAGACCAGCATGGGATAGGTCAGCATGGGTGCAGTGAATCAGAGTGCAAAGGTTATTGTGGAATAGATAAGGAGGAGTTTCATTGGTGTAGGTCAGAGGACTCACTGGTTAGAGGGATGAGGGACTCGTCTGTGCTCTGCAGCCTCCACTTCAGCACGCCCACATCGCTGTTGAGAGGGAAGGACTTCTCGGGATTTTTCAGACCCAGGATGGACTCTGTGCTGAAGAGCTTCTTATCCACATTGGGGTGGGTCTGTGCATATTGGGGAGATCCAAAAACTCATTTTCAGCTCGTACTGAAGCTTAAATCTTCAGATGTGTGGAAATTAAAATGGCTACACAAAAAAAAAAAACTTCACCCCTGCCCAGGTTGGCTGGTTTATTTTCAAAAAAACAAATATGAAAAATATGAAAGTATCATAAGTATTTTTTCAAAACTCTGCACCTTAAAAGTATATAGCACTGCTGTATAGCACTGCTAAATATGACATATATATTACGCCATGCTTATCATTCTGTCCCAGCCTCCCTGGCTCACCTGCAGCTGAAGGCCCCTCTTGTCGTTATTGTTGAGGTGCAGACGGATGCGGCCCGTCTTGTCGCTGCTCACTCTCAGGGTGATCATGCCCTGCACCTCCATGTTCTGCAGACCCCCACCCCGCCCGCAGGTCAGGGAGATCTTCTCCTCAAGTCTCATGTGAACACTGGAGGGGAGGGGTAGAGGGAGAGAGAGAGTGAGTGAGAGAGGGAGAGAAAAAAGAGCCGGTCACTCCTCCACGCAGAACGACCGTGTCGGCGCATGATTATCAGCCTTGTCTGTGTGGTAATGATGACATCATAGAACACTATCAATATTGGTTGGACTCGTTTTGACCATCTCGGGCTGTCCCGCATCATGCGGGCGAGGGAGGAGCTCGCTGCTGGAATCCAGTATAAACTGGCGCCCTAATCGGCAGCGTGCATTATGAGCAAATCAAAAGATCCAAAAACCAGCAGGGCTCATTTGGAACCACTCGTTGGCGTTTGATGTGAAATGTCGACTTTCACCTTATGATTTTAGCGGGCAAAGTGGCGACGGCTATTCGGTCATGGTCGGGAGGCCTCCAGCTTGAAAAACGAGTCCACCCAATGTAACACGCTCATCAATGATGTTCTCTACACACTGCGTTGGAGAACCTGGTGTGCAATGCAGAACTAGCAGGACCCACCTCTCTACATTGACGGGAGCGGGCAGGACTTTAGACGCCTCCGACGACCTCTTCCCTGATGCGGGTGCGATGATGTTCACTCCTTCTGACATCAGCTTGTCCACGAAGGTGTCCACCTCTTTGCCCCGGGCCCCCAGCTTCAGGGCCTTACCGGAGCCAGTCGGCCTGCAGGGACAGTGCGCCAGAGGAGCGTCAGACGTGCTAACTAACCCTGCGCCAAGGCCGTTTTCAATCCCACAATGCTTTGCGCGTACCTGACAGGTGCCGGGGCCGCCTTCGGCTTCGCCGGCTCGATGAGCGTGTCAGTGATGATGGCGGAAGAGGTGCCGCTGCCCATCCCGGAGCTGCCGAACCCGCCGAAGCCGGGGGCCTTCTTCCCAGAGCGCTCGGCGTCGCGTCGAACCTGCTGCAACTCCTTGGCCTTCCGCCGCATCTCCGCTTTGGCCTCGCGCTCCTGGGTCTGAGAGACAGAGAGAGGGGAGGGGCCTCATATCAGGGCCAAACTCAATTATGGGCCTAAAGAAAGTAGACTCCGCCCCCAGGAACTGGTCATGCACTTGTTACTGGTGGGTTCTGTTTGAAGGAGCATGTAAGCTGATCCTGGATCAGTATCTCACCTCCCTGACAGCGCGGAACACCTTCTCCTCGTGCGAGTCCATCTCGGTGAAGGTGCGGATCTGGGCCAGGTTGACGTTCTCCCTGTACCCAAGTGCCACAATCTCGTCGAAGGCGAAGATGAGGTCGAAGCAGTGCTCCGAGACCTCGCCCTCCTCCAGCACACGGCAGTACTCTGGGATCTGAGCGAAGGAGCCAGCAGGGGTCGCACGTCACGCAAAGCACACCAGAACAATAATAACCAAGCCCACACAATACGGCCATTTACTGTGCTTCTCATGAGTGCAAAGTTAATAAGCTTCACTGTGCTTCTAATCAGCACACAGACCCAAGTTTTACTGTGCCTTTCATTAGCACATAGGGCTAATGCTAACACCCATGGGGCCAGAACAGAATGAAAAGGCTTCAATTCCAGACTGGCCATATGAAGTGCATTGTGAAAGCTCAGATCTTTCTCAGCATACAGTTAAGTCGACACAAACTTTTTCGCAACAGTGCTGTAGTAACATACATTCACTCATCTGCAGTCAGGAGATCCTCCATACTGCATGCATTTTGATCTCTCAAAGATGCCTTTTCATTTTATTAGACAGGCAACAATGACCAGCTCTTGCATGCTTTGAGTAAGGGAAGGGAGGAAGAGATGGACTACGGTCCTGTGCTTCTCCGAGGCCTTTGTGATGCTGGCTATTCAACAAGCGGCACTCGAGTCTATAGCGCTAGGAAGAGACGGGGGGGGACGCACTCGTACCACTCGGGAGAAGAGCCGCAGGGTCTCCAGGTCCTCCAGGATGTTGCTGTTCTTGGTGGTGATCAGCACCATGTAGAGCTTCTCCAGGGGCTGGTAGACGTAGCGAACGCTCTCCGTCTCCACGAACGTGTGCTGCTTGCCCGTGTTCATCAGCTTGGGGAAGGCGGCCAGCAGGCCCTCGACGCGCGTCCGCGTCATCTCCACGAACTGCCGCGACACGATGGGCTTGCCCGCCTTGGTGCACAAGGCTGCCGCCAACAGCACCTGCAGGGACGAGCGAGGGTCGCGTTATTCTCAACACACACACGCACACGCACACGCACACGCACACGCACACGCACACACACACACACACACACCTGAGGACAACACCAAGTCCTGTTAGCAGGAGACAAACATCTCCCTGTTCAAACAGGCCAAATCACCACGGGGGAAAAATAAACACAAGATGAACCCCACCCGCATTGAAGCAAATAACTACGAAAATACATAGATACAGTAGTATGAAATTACAATAAAGGAAAAAGTATCCATAGGGAACACAATGGTCCCCTGTACTGAAATAAGCCTCTCGTTCCGTTGCATGTCTGCACTGAGACACTCATTTAGCTGCTGGGTTTCCCTGGCTTGCAGGGCCCGCGTTGGAGGGCTAGGCCTCTGCCTGTCAAAGGTGCCGCAGCGAAACATCCCTCAAGCAGCGGAAGAAATGACGCTTGTTACCAGGGTAACGAAACGTTGCTGGACGCGTCTCCCTTAAGGGAAGCATGGCTTCCAGCAGAGCGACAAACTGCACACTTTAAATAGCATCACACTCCACTTCCAATAAAGCGCCTTCCCCGTGTCCTATTAAACAGGCGCCCTAATCGGGAATGGGACCACCATGCAGAACAGATGCAAGTTAATGTTTTCAGGTTTCAGAATTAGTGACATTTATGTCCAATGCCCAAGTCTTAGGTCATGATATCTTAACCGTATAGCCTAAGAGCAGACAAGTTCTACTGAGTGTGAGGTCTCAGCCAACAAACAAAACAAAACAAAAAAAAAAGAACAGAAGCCTAGGGCTCACTCCTAGTCATTTTTGTCATGCAAATACCTGAGGACATACTGCCAACACCACATGAACCCCCACCCAGCCCATACGCAAAGAAAACCAGTCATACAGTTGAACGTACATTGCATTTAATCATTGCAGAAGTAGCTGCAACTATACTCGACTCACTATTTTGGTTATAACAACGCACAACAGAGTACAGACAGGACCGATTAATTACACTTCTGCTTCGAATGGCTTGAATGTCACTGGAGAACAGCTCACATGCACAGCACTCAGGTTCAGCTTCTGTTCTACATGTGATGGTTTGGCTATTTATGCTAGGGATAATTTTTTACTCCTTGGGTGCATCCATGCATATGCTGTGGGGGGTTACATTTCCCTTGTACAACAGATACAGTGCTTTAGTGCATACAATTATTAATCTCTATAAATGTCACTGTGATGAATGCAGTACAGAGACTGGATAGTTAACAGTCACTTCTTTCCTGGACACCGTACCTTGGGAACACTGGGTAAATAGCAATATCAAAGACGACAAACATTTAGACACACAATTAAATTCAGTAACTGAATCTACGTGGTCAAACTGTACCAGGTTCAACTCTGTCGCTGCTTATTGGGTTTGGAAAATGCCAATTATGACTTGTAAACAAAACTTCAGACCACTTTCTTTGGGACAGCTTGTAACATATGGGTCAGTGCGTACACTTTGGTAAACGTTGCAGGTATGGGGTCCAAAGCCACTCACTTCCTGTAGGTTAGAAAACTAAATGCACTCATGCAGATCTAATACATTCGGGATATAGACGCACATGATTTTTTAAGTGAATTATCTTAATTTAAGTGAACTTCAACTTGTCGCCTGGATGCATGGGAGTCCCCTCGTTAGCAATATTACTGTAGGTTAGACATGTCAGATATAACCCACAATAATGTTAGGCTTGCTTGACACGTCCTGAAGAACCACCCAATGCATCGCAAGTTCGCAACTGATGAAAAATAGTCAGCCAACTTCTCTAGCTACTAAAAAGTACGTAACGTCAGCTAGCATCGCACAATTACATTAGTTAAGTTAGACATATTATAACGTTAGTTATTTGATTTACTAGTAACATTAACGTTGGTGCATTGGCAGACGTGGGGTCCATGTAGTTACCACTTCAACTAACGTTAACATCAGCAAACTCCAACTTAACGTTAGCTAATTTACAAGTAAAGCAAAACGGTAGTTATTAACAGTCCATAATGCACGCTAAGCATCTCCGGGCCGATTGACTGGTAGTAACGTTAGCTAAAGCACGCTTTGGAGAGTAACGTTAAGTTAACGTCGTTTAATTTCCTATGGAACGTCGAAGTAGAAGAAAGAACAAACTAGGATCCATCTAACAACTCCACAGCGGTACAGAAAAGCTTCGGTGCTCACCATGTTCACTCTGTGGGATGTCCTACGTCTTTAAATAGCTGATTTATACAGACATGTAGAGTAGCACAACCTTGATGATGTTAATCTTTCCCTCCCGAATGATCTCTGTCTGCGTTTAGTGCCCACAGAACTCTCGTCTTCCTTTCCACAACTCCAAGATGGCAGCAGCGGTAGAGCCACGTCTCAAACCGGAAGTGCTGCTGTACGGCGAGTCAAGTGCACAGTGGGGACTGCAGTCATTTCATATCGACACCTGGGATGTGAGCGCACCTGTCTGCCGGTCATTCACACGTATACAATGGAATGGGATTGTGTGTATTGTGGATAGGTAATCTAAAAAATAAAATAAAAAACGTTTTCAACGTACAAAAATGGCAAGTTACTCACGCATACAAAGCGCTGTCCGTAAGTGAATAATTAAAATTTACAGAATAAGAGTAATATGAAAATGAGGCCAAGTTACATCAACAATAGCTCACACAAAATAAGAGTTATATTCCAAATAACTGCAGACAATGTTTCCGAAATTCTTTCATGTGACTTGGCCCTGTGTTTTTTCATCTTACCATCTCAAGAGAATGTGGTCATTCAAACTTTATGTGTCACATCAAAATTACACATGCAATTGTTTATACTTTTCAAGTTCATTTCATAAAATGTACAAGCTTCAAATTGAAACTATATATATATATATATATATATATATATATATATATATATATATATATATATATATATACACACACACAGTGCCCTCCACTATTATTGGCACCCCCTGGTAAAGATTAGAAAAAGGGTTATAAAAAATTCACTGTTTGGTGAATTACCTTAATCTCACACTGAAAAAATTAGAAAAATCCAACCTTGAAGTAAATTTATTATGAGAAAAAAAATCCCTCATCAAGAAATAATTATGTTTAACAAAAACACATTTGCCACAATTAATGGTACCCCTGCATTTATATATAGAATAAAGTAATCGTTTTTAATATTTGGTTGCATATCCTTTGCATGCCATGACCTCCTGATGTCTGTGACCGAACAACATCAAAAGACTCTTGATATCTTATTTTCTGGTACTCTTACAAGCGATACTATAACATCTCTGCATTTGAATGGATCTCTATGGGAATTGATAACACTGGACATCTAGGGACAGCGGGGGCTATTTTTAATCATGACGTTTGGCTGTAGGCCATTCCACTTTAATTCACTTAATTCGTTTGATTAATGCAATGATTCTATTGAATGTCTGTATTTGATATGTTTGTTTGTGTGTTGTGGGGCTGCCCCACTGTCTATGTCTTTTTTGTTGTTGCTGGTGGCTACAACTGACGTTCCCTAAAAAGCTATAAAAGCTATTCTATTCTATAAATAGGCCATGACTGAGTAAAACAATTTTTTTAATGGTGAACTATCCCTTTAAGGTGACCGTGATCTTACACGCATGCGCGGCTTCACTAACGGAACGGAAGTGACATTCCCGAGAGGTCGGAGGAAGAAGGACGCCGGTGAAATGTGTCTGCCTCCCTTTTCATTTTGATAGCATAAACAAATACGGACTAAACACGCAGTTCATGGCATTAGACAGAGAACTCTCAATGATACAGTCAGTATCTCCGATTTTATCAGCACACCAAGATGTCGGGCGAGACCAGTACTCAGGTGGGTCTACGGAGCACACGAACATTTCATAAACTACCTCCATCAATCCTTGCATTTGATTGGCTTGTGTGAACATCGATCTTCGATTCGTTGGTCTCCCATTGGCAAATAATGTAGAAGGCGTGCTCGTGGTACTTCCAGAAACGTGGGGGAATCCAAGCTAACGCGTTAGCTAGCTCACTTAAAAGTGATATGACTTCATCTGTTTTATCAGATTATAAAAATACCTAATACGGACGTAGATCGAGTAAACTAGTTACAGCTAGCGGTCTAAGTTTCCTGCCTATGTCACACTCGCCAGTACTGGCCAGTTCAATGTTAGCTGATGTTAATCAGGAAGTTTGTTAGTTGCCTGGCTGATCAGACGTTTCCCCCGAAATGTTTTAATCTGGGACCAAAAATATCCGTCCAGTCATGATTGCTAAATTGCTAAAAATGTCCGGTTAGGTTTTGCTCATCCCATAGACCGTATTACCTAACTTAGTATTTGTGTTCGTAACACCAGCCCACCCCTTGGCTGACTGTCATAACACTAGGAAATGGTAGCTAGTATTTCATAAACCTTTTAAAATCTAGCAAGCTGTTATGTCTAAAATGTCATTTTAGAACGGAGAAGACAAGTACACTCATTCTATTTAACGTTAGTAATCCAAGGTAAATAAATGATATTGCTAATTTCCCATCATTGGAATTTGTGGCTTATTGAACCTCTCGATGTCAGTAGTCCAGACGCGGTATTCGCAGGGCTAAATTGACCTTGGACGGAGATAATCTCCGAATTATGTATATCATCCTGTTATTACATATAGAGCTTTGTCTAAATCCCTTTCCGAGATGAAAAGGAAACGACCTGTTGCAAACACTTTTCCCTAACCATTTTTACTACACTGCCGCTCGCAAGCCCATATGAACATCCCTGCATAACCATTTCAATAAAGAGACCGTAGGCATTTGAAACGCTACTCTGCGTTCAAATGCATATTTGTGGGAATTTGGGTAGCATTGTTAATTCTAGCCTCCTGCAACTCGCATATTTAATTGTCCCTCCCCAATGGACAAGGTCAATGCACAGAGGATGGGCTCTTTAGGCATGCTCTGGTGCAAGAGCTCCCTCGTTGTGTGCTGTCCTTTCTCAGCTTGGCACTTGGTTGTTTCTCCAATGATTGAATGTACAGGATGTTTTAAATAAATTGTTTTGTTTTTGCAGGAGGGCAATGGGACAGCTGGCAGGGTCATTCGGATTGGAACCAGAAAGAGCCAGGTAAAGCCATGGATTTGTACTATTTCGCTGTCAGCTTGTCAAATATGCATAATTTGAGAATGGGAAGCGTTGCATTACCACTGTAATGCACTTGTTTTGAAAGTGTTTTGAAGATTAACTGTCAGTTTGTTAGGGGATTACACTGTATACATTGTTGTGGAATTGGACAGTTTAGAGTGGACAATCTATAGGCTAAGTGGAGTGAAAGATCATTCCCGGAAATAGGTTGCTGCATCATGGTGGGTTAGGTGGAGATTAATATACATACAATTATCTTTCTATGTCCTTTATTATAGTGTTCTGGATTTATTTATATAAGTTATTACATTTTCTGTTAGTGTAGTAATGTGCCTGTTGTCTCCTTATCCTAATTCATCTGTTAATCTATTAATATCTTTCTTTTTTTTCTCCTGCACTAAAAATTGTGATTCCTTGGTTACATTAGGCCTATATTCACATAAGAGATTCACATGTACACATCCATGTTCTAAATAAATGTAGGCTATTTTGAAGCTCGGGTTATTACAAATGTCAACTAAAATCTGTTTATTTGAATTGGATTGCATTTAATTTAAGACATTCTTTTACTCAAGATAACTTGGAATGCTTTCAGCAGTGTAGGAGTTGGTATGCCACTGCTGAACAATCTGATAAGAATGTACATTAGTTTTTCTTATAAAGTGGGCATATCTAATTAGCTTATTTAACGGGCAAGGTTATAGGCGGCCATCTTAAAATAAAAAGTGTAGGAAGTTTCTGAGATGATACATTTAGCAGATCCACAGTTGTGTACTTACATATATAAATGCAGAATGTATAGTTAAGTGACCGTTACGCTATGGTCATGCACTGGGTCTGTTCTGTGTGTCTGCGTTTGCTCAGCTGGCTCGCATCCAGACTGACAGCGTGGCTGAGAAGCTGAAGGAGCTCTATCCCAACGTCCACTTGGAAATTGGTAAGAATCGCAAAGAACCGCCGCGCCCAACGTCCAAGCATGCTGGCGCAGGCACGCGCGCTCGCACTCCCAACGAGCGCTAATTCTCTGTCCAGCCTAAAACAGTATGCGGTCTGTCTGATAGCCATGCTAGTGGAACCGCGTGCGCGTTTTGGAGTGAGACGCACCTCATCGCCTCAATTGCTTTCTGTGCTGCTGCCTTTCACTGCCGCCATTGGAAATAAGTGGAAGGAAACAGTGACAGTGGCAGTGTGTACTGTTCAGGCACAGTTGGTGCTTTGCTTGCTAGGATGTGAAGTCTAGTTCCACTCTGCTTCTAGGATTGGCTCTGAAGTCTCGTGTGCTTAGAATAGAATGGAATAAGGGTGCGTCCCAATAGTCGAAAAATTCCTCCTCCACTACCACTCCTCTACTACGTGCCACGGAAATGGATCTTTGTGTTTTAATCTAATGTCGCTGATTATGTCTTAATTACGTATTAATGCTTACATATTAATTAAAAAACCGCAATGTCATGTACATTGGATACTGTACATGCAAATTCTTGTACTCAAAACGTTCAGGCAGTTTTGCATATTTCCGGGTAGGAGAGGAGTGGTAGTGGGGGAGTGGAGGTGGGGAGTGAAGAATATTGGGACGCACCCCACCTTTTATTTTCCCGTTTGGGAACTTCAGTTGTAGCCCCAGCAACAACACAAAGACAGAGACAGTGGGGCAGACCCACAGCACACAACCAAACATATCAAATAAAGACATTCAATAGAATCATGTCATTAATCAAGTGAGTTAAAGTGGAATACAGCCATGCTGTTACATGTTGCATGTACATTAGGTTGTACGATGAGCTCTGTCTACTGTCTCTGTACTCTAGGATTGTCTTTGAAGTCTAGTGTACCTCTGTTGCAGGATTAACTCTGAAGTCTACTGTCCCTCTGCTCTAACGTTGGCTCTGTAAACAAGTTTGAGGGGGAAAAATATTTTTTCAAATGAACACGTGTTAAGTTTTTATTATTTTGTGTTGTTCCAGTGGGCATGTCAACAATAGGAGATAAAATCCTGCACACAGCTTTATCAAAGGTGAGCATGCACCCGTGTCCCACCCGTTCTCTTCAAAACAAAGATTGGCAGTGCAGTTTTCTCCCTGGATATTAATCACCTGTATGAGACCAAAATTATGAGCTCTTGTGTTTATAACATTGTGTGGAAAAATTGCACTTACTGCGCCGTGATGCAGGCACTATGACGGTACATTTTGTGGAAAATGTCTTTCATAAATATTTTGTAACGAAATGGGAAGACGGTTTATTGTGTCCTTATTTGGCCTTCTTCAGATTGGAGAGAAGAGCCTTTTCACTAAAGAGCTGGAGAACGCGCTGGAGAAAAACGAGTAAGTCTGCATTCCTGCTCCTCAGACCCACTGCGGCGCGGTATTCAGGAGTGTAATCGTCGCCTCGCTTGTATCGTCCTAAGCATCTAAAACTAGCGCATTCTCTGGTGTTCAGGAACATTAGTTGCAGTTTGTACACGTTAATAGTGATGGGCTGGTGAGGTTTCATGAACCCCCTGCTTGGGGAGAAAAAAATTGTCAGAGCTGCAACAAGATGTCAGAAAAAAGATCCTCAATTTCTTTAAACCTCACCCTCCCGTAACTAGTTGTCAGTGATGAGTGTTCACATTGGGCTCCCTTTTCTGAAGTCCCCAGGGTGTTTTACCTGGCGTGTCCTGTCCACTTCAGTAACTTCCTACACCTACAATGGCTTTGTTCTCGCTTGGGTGCTTTGTCGATGGGATTTACCACTTCGGTGAACGGAGCGACGGCTATAAATTGATCCGTGAGTCAGGAGAATTGAGCCCAGGGGCTTTCTATGGTCTCGATCATCACAGCTTACCTGTTACGTGCGTTTGCTTAAAGCAAAGCCTCTTTAAAAGTGATATCATTCAGCCCAGTGTGATGATTGTACCGTTTCAAAGGGAGCTTTCAGTCAGAGCTGAGCTGGCTGCCGTCTTTCAGGGTCAGTTATAGTTGTGTGTGTGTGGTGTGTGTTGTGTGTTGTGTGTTCCCTTCAGGGTGGACTTGGTAGTGCACTCCCTGAAAGACCTGCCCACCACACTGCCCCCAGGTTTCACTATTGGAGCCGTGCTCAAGTGAGTATCGCATGCCGTACGTAGCGATTGAATTATCAAGGAAGTTACAGTGCTCTTAAACTACTTCCTTAGTCTTAATCAGCCTTGGAATGGAAGCGGCTTCATGCAATGCCTGACTGATAGAGATTGTGCTCCGCTTTGCCTGCGGCTATGCGTTTGGGACAGTTTGGTGTATCGCGTGCGGTAAGGTGCTGTCCGATTCACCTTCAACTTTTACATTTTCTCCGTTAGGCGTGAAAATCCACACGATGCTGTGGTCCTGCACCCAAAGCATGCTGGGAAAACTCTGGCCACTCTTCCAGACAAGAGGTGAGGGAATAGCAGGGAGGATGATGGGAAATTAATTCAGGAGCAGTAAGGCAGAGGTCAACTCTCCAAATTATCCTTTGGGCAACAGTGAATGATGTTCATGCTTAATTAACATTCATTAGTGGTATTTCCATTTTTAGACTATTTCTTTTGAAGTATGCACATTTGTGAATGCACGTGTTTTTAACAGTGTGGTTGGCACCAGTTCTCTTCGCCGCGCGGCACAGCTGAAGAGGCGGTTCCCCCACCTGGAGTTTAAAGACATTGTATCCTTCCCAGCATGCCTAGCGTGGCCCTCAGGCTTCTGTCTGCATGATTAACATCATCGCAGGTGGAGCTGTGTACTGTGTCTCCGTGCTCATTAGGAACTGTGTTCTGATGGAACTTAAAATGATTCCTTTATTTTTCATGTTTTTTAAGTTTATATAATTTTTATTTTGTCCTAAGATGAAAAGCTCAAGGCCCATTTCATTGCTGTAGCATCCGCCTTGAATTTGGAATGGAGCGTAAGTGTTGGCTCTGCTTTAAAGCGTGTGCTGCCGGTCTGAGCTGTACAGTCATTGTGTCAGTGAGTACATGCCATGTAGCCTACAGCAGGCATGGGCGGACTGGAGGCCTAAAGTAGCTCTTTCACAATTGGATGTGACAACCCAGCCTGAAGATGCTCTCCACCCCCGTCTGAAAAGACAGAGTAGTCTGAAAAGCAAGTAGTTTGATGTTTACAATAGGGGTTTTTCCTGACCATTTTGAATGCTGAATGTAATTTGCCTTGATACACTGCGGTGTATGATGTGGTTGGCTGACCGTTACTGTGAACGCACATCGGTGTTTCTCCTGAACGCGGTCTCTTAGCGCGGAAATCTCAACACTCGACTGAAGAAGCTGGATGAGAAGGACGACTATGCCGCCATCATCCTCGCTACGGCGGGACTGCGACGCATGGGCTGGGACAGCCGTGTGAGCCAGGTACGCCCTCACCTGCTGACCAGGTACGCCCTCACCTGCTGGCTAGGTACGCCCTCACCTGCTGGCCAGGTACGCCCTCACCTGCTGGCCAGGTACGCCCTCACCTGCTGGCCAGGTACGCCCTCACCTGCTGGCCAGGTGTGCCTGCTGATGGGTGAACATACCACACAACATGCCCTACATTTTTGTACCAGTGCCATCATTTTATTCATTTAAATATTTATATATAAAATACGTGTGATAGGTTATATAGGTTATATGATTATAGGTTATATGTACAGATGCAATACAATAAGAACAGTAAATGAATTAATTGCACACAGGTATAACCGAAAACGGTAACCAGAAGTGCAACAGACAAATTAAAATGCAGGTGAATTTCGGTAGTTTTAAGTCATACCAGTAGTAAAAATAAATAAATAAAACTACTGCCGACATCGTTGTAAACATCAACTAAAGAATGTGATTTATTAAACCTAAACCTATGCAGTCTGAAGTGGTTATATAGAATATTGTTTGAAAGCCAGGGTTCTGTTTATGCTTTTGCAGATACTGGACCCTGAAGACTGTATGTATGCCGTTGGGCAGGTGAATAGATTTTGATTTTTAAAATCAATTTGTATGTGATTTGAATTGATATTTAGTGTGCTGCCTCAGTGTGCGTGCTCTGTGATGGAGGTATGTAAATCTCACTGCCTATGTTCTTCGAAGAGTTTAAAATTTAATTTTGTTCTTCTATTTTTTTAAAGCCATTTCCCCCCTTGTATGTACTTTTACCTTTTTCTTTTATTCAGTCATTTCTAACATGATTTTTAAAAATGGTGTCTTACCACTGTAAACTCTTAGTTGTAACTAATCAGTTTTACACTTGTATATTGTGTGATATTACTGTTTTGTGTTTTTCTGTTGTGTGTATGCTTTAGCGATACAAACGTGTTTATGCTGCTCTTGTGCTCTAGGGGGCGCTAGCAGTTGAGGTGAGGGCCTGTGACAGGGACATCCTGGAGATGGTGTCTGTCATGCATGACCCCGACACCGTGCTGCGTTGCATCGCCGAGAGGGCCTTCATGCGACACCTGGCAAGTCTCCCGCGGTTTCCCAGAAGCCCCTTCTCAGAGCAGCTCCGTCCGCTCTATCATAAGAATGCACAACATACACAAGGTTTAAATATTCTGTCCATGGCAACCGCAAATGTACTCTGTCTGCACTGAAGCAATGTACGTGTTGTCATTGTGGTCTACGCAAGTTTGCTTTGCATAGATGTACTCTGCATATTGTGGGTGTAATTTAGATGTAGGTGCTATCTCCGTAGTGTCAAATATTTCACTAATGTGTTTTAGGGGAACTCAGGCTGTGTCCGAATCAGAGCCCTACACCCTTTTGAGTACGCATATTTGAGTCCACTTCGTCAAAAAGCTTTTGAGTGGGCGACTTTCTCTCACAAATGGGGGCACTTAAAATACCAGGATGAACCACTTATTTCCGGGGTTTTGTTGAGGGAATTCGGGAGCACACTCATCTGCAGAACTGTGCACTCACCCGACAATTTCAGTAAGTAACTCGGAAGTAAAAACGTAAAAGACGTAGAGCGTATATGCATATCTATGGTACAAGAGTGGGTCATATTACGAAATACTCTTTTTTTTATTTTTGTTAGTTCTATCTTCATTCATAGTCTACACTTTGTAACAATTGTCATATGTTAACTGATTGATATTCTCAATAAAAATAAAAAAATTTAAAAAGATATTACAAACTACTTCCTCACTAGTTTGGAAAGAGTTTTGCGGGATTTCTTTCGCACACTGCTTGCAATGTGAGGGGACAGGGCACATAGTAGACAGGGGTCTGAGTGGACGGGACAGTGGACAGGGAACAGGGCTCTGATTCGGACACAGCCTCATTCTCTGTCTCTCTCTCGCAGGAAGGGGGCTGCAGTGTACCAGTGGCAGTGCACACAGAAGTGAAGGACTTGCAGGTAATGCCAAAAGTCTGCCTCATCTGTGATCAAAAGCCAGTGATTAGCAGGGTACCTCCGTGACCTCGTTTGCTTTTCTGTAACGCCATGCTTTAGAACCGAGTGCGCGAGTCTGTTCTGCGTCTCACTGTGGGTGCTTTTAATGCGAGAGACTGTGCTGTGCATTAGTGTGCCTGACTGTGTTCTAGTGATGGGAATTATGGCTCTTTTAAGGGAACCGGATCTTATGGCTCTGTTCGTTTCCGAGAGCCATTCAAAAGAACGGCTCTTCGTTCTTTTTGCGTGTATGTGTGCATGCATGCATGTGTGAGAGGGGGGCACTTTACGACTACGAATGGCAGGATTACACTAGCCTACTAAATCTAATAATGCACATACTAGTCGCCAAATGTCTGGCAGAGGACTGTAAACATCTGCCCATTAGCAGAAGACATAAATAACACATGAACATATATGATACTCTACCTACGTATCTTTTTTTATTTTTTTTCATATTTACGTTCCCTTCATTACGGTTTTCTACTGCCCCCACACACACACACTTAAATTAGAATATAATAATAATTAGAAATGGATTAGAAATGGATTAAATGTAATATAGTAATATAGGCTATATAGGCTATATAGCCTAATGTATAATATTTTCCCACTCACTTTACAAGACGTACGACTTCCTGTCGATATATTATGCAAGGCTGTGGAAGTTGAGCAATAGAGAGACGACGAATAATTTGCGAGTTGAAGAGCTAATGCAAACTCTCCCTTTATTTTGAAAGCAACACAAGTATCAAAACAACACATTCGACAACGTCATTCCCCAGTAGGGGTGCATGGGAAGTTTGTGAACTTTGCTCTATTTTTAACAGCGACAGTTAACGTGACTAAAATCTTATAGGCTATGGAAATGTACTCTAATATAAAATATAATATACCAAAAACATTATGGTTGCGTTTTATGAAATATTTTTGATGGGAAACACTCTAGGGAAAACTTGGCAAAAAAGGCTCAGATACGGCTCAGATACCTACGAGACTCGGTTCCCTTCGTTCCTACCAAAGAGCCGTTCAAAAGAATCGGATCGTTCATGAACGACACCACTACTGTGTTCACTGTGTGAAAGACTGTGTTTTCCCAGCTGTACCTGATGGCAGTGTCTCAGTGGGGCTGTGTTTTTAGTTTAATGTATGAGGCTGGGCCGTGCATTAGTGTCTGTGCTCATCGTGTGACTGTGCTGTGGTTTTCCAGCTCTACCTGACTGGCGCCGTGTACAGCCTGGATGGCTCGGACAGCCTGAAGGAGACCATGCAGACCAGCATTGAGCCAGGAAACGAGGTCTCTCTCTCGCTCTCGCATGCTCGCTCGCTCGCTCTCTCATTAGATCTTTCACTTGTTCTCATTCTCTCTCTCTCTCTCTCTCTCTGTGTCTATTACACCATCTCTGCCGTTCTCACATAGAAAACCTTTCTCCTTAATGCCTTTGAGTGTGTACTGAAGAGGTCTGCACGGGGGACAAACATCCACACTCTTCCCCCTTTCCCGCTGCTCTAATGATTTTGTAGACCTGGCTCTGGTAATTCACGGCGCACAGACTGTGGTTAGAGCGACGGGGGGTGTAACCTGTTTTGTCCAGCCCCCCCCTGTGAGACGGCGGTTCTCAGAGGACAGGTTTGACGTTCTGGCTGTCTGCTTCAGGTGGAGGACGAGGACGTGGATGAGAGCGCTCAGAGGGTTGGGGTTACCGCCAGCAACGTGTCGCAGGCGGCCCAGGACGCTGCGGAGAAGCTGGGGGTGGAGCTGGCCAAGCTGCTGCTCAGCAAAGGCGCCAGGGAGATCCTGACTGTTGCCAGGCAACTCAACGATGCGCACTGAGTTTTTCCCCCTCGGGCCCCGCCCACAGGCGTAGGACAGACCGACCCGACTTTGTACACCTGTGGCCCGGATGAGGCCGCATCCCAATCATGTGAGGGAACTAGAGAAAATATTACCTGACGTGTGCAGGCTTCTAAATGATACACACACTTGAGCAACACTGGCTATTTTAATGGTTGCATTAGCTGCAATTTCCTACTTTAAACTTCTGGTTCATCAAATATGGTACAGGTGAAACTTGGAGATTGGTCTGAAATATGCTATATAAATATTAAGTTTATTATTATTTCACTCACTACCTTGTGGTCAGGGTCTGGTTGGTGAATGCACTAGATTTTACAGGAAAAGTTATTTTTGTAAACGAGGAAGGTGGCGGTTGTAAATTAGCTGTTTGACAAAGAACGATGTTAATGTAACTCGAAGCCGATGCACTTCAAATTCCGTGCGCGCTGTCATTTTCTGCAGCCGAACAAAATGTCCTACCCTAAACAATGTTAATTCCCTGCAGTTAGTTTACATAAGGCACGTTATCATATCCACCCAGCAAACTATGAATGTGATATTGCACAGCCACAGTAAACTGTAACCGGGGAGCAAGTCCTCCACCATCTCTGCGATGCTTCCTTGGCTACAGAAAAGCGGATGTAGTGATTACTAATGTGCATACCAAACTGAAGCCAGGCTGGGTTTGGATCCAGTTTCGTGGGCTAGTATAGCAGGACGGCATGCCGGAAAAAAGCTCTAAACAATCCAAAGGTTACTTGCTCAGTTCTACTAAACCAGACAGTCAACTGTACTGCATCCGTATCGCTGTGTGTTTTTAAAAATGGATGTGTTTTTTATGGATTTGAATTTAGTATTGAGCCTTATATGTAAACTGCAACCGTAAAGGAGAAGAATTCACAGACGTCTGCAGTGCAAACTGCAGTGGTACAGGCTAAGAGCATATGGGGATGCTGCAGTATGTGCCTTCAGTACATAAACATGCTGATCAGCCTTACATCAGCGATCAATATATAAACACATTTTTCAGCCTTGCATTAATGTTTACACAAAACTGCTGTATCGTTTATGCTTTATCCTTGTCTGTCTCAACATGTATATTCTAATAAAGCCATTTCTTCCTTTCAAACCATGGCTAATGTATATGTTCAGATTTCCTTTTTTAACCTACAGTACTAGTCAAAAGTTTGGACACATCTATTCATAGAAGGTTTTCTTCCGTTATTTTTTACTGTTTTCCACATTTTGGAATAGTAAAGACATCAAAACTATGAGATAACACAAATTAAATTATGCAAAGACCAAAAAAGTGTTAAACAAATTAAAAAAAAGTCATATATTTTAGATTCTTCAAAGTAGCCACCCTTTGCCTTGATAACGGCCTTGCACATTCTTGCCATTCTCTCAAACAACTTCTGTGGTAAACAGGTATTCCACGGGTAAACAGGTGATGCCATCATGACTCTATAAAAGGATATCAAAAGACTCCTGATATCTTATTTCCAGGTACTCTTAGAAGCGATACTATAACCTCTGCATTTGAATGGATCTCTGGGAATTGGGGGGTGGGACTAGATTTAGCTTTAAATTACACTGGAACAGTGTGGAACACATGGTTGACTAAATGGCTCTAAGTCATCAAGGGTTTGACGTATCAAACAAGCCTTAAACCATCACTCTGCTGCCAGAAATACAGTAGATATGGATGGATAACTTGAAGGGTTTCTTCTGACTTATTTTTCCATAGAGTTCAATAGGAAAATGTGTCAGGAGAAACAACCCTTAAAGTGATCCATCCATATCTACTGCATATCTGGCAGCAGAGTGATGGTTTGAGGCTCGTTTGATACCTCAGACCCTTGATGACTTACAGCCATTTAGCCAACCATGGGTTACATACTATTCCCGTGTAATTTACAGCTTAATCTAGTCCCACCCCCCAATTCCCATAGAGATCCATTCAAATGCAGATGTTATAGTATCGCTTCTAAGAGTACCTGGAAATAAGATATCAGGAGTCTTTTGATATCCTTTTATATAGAGTCATGATGGCATCACCTGTTTACCACAGAAGTTGTTTGAGAGAATGGCAAGAATGTGCAAGGCCGTTATCAAGGCAAAGGGTGGCTACTTTGAAGAATCTAAAATATGACTTTTTTATTTAACACTTTTTTGGTCTGTGTATAATTTAATTTGTGTTCTCATAGTTTTGATGTCTTTACTATTCCAAAATGTGGAAAACAGTAAAAATAACGGAAAAAAACCTATGAGTAGCTGTGTCCAAACTTTTGACTGGTACTGTATATACGTATACTTCATAGTTGCTGGACACCAGGGAGGTGTTAAGTCCTGATAATATCATGTAATATATAGACAGTTTACAGGTGTGCAGTGAGTTGTTCTAATATGTGCAGTACTTGAAAATGAGAAATTGCTTGTTCCAACACTAAGCATGTTCGGGAATTGTTTGGCATCCTCAAATGTCCAGAAATACAACTGAAAGGTGACTAAATAATATTTGAAATACTTTGAAAGCACTCTGTCAATGGAAACTGCAGCATACTATGTATAATTTTTCAGTCGGTTCTTACTAGAAAATGTTATGATATTTTGACACTCAACGTACTATCATATCACACGTATCTTTTTGTGTTGGTTTCAATGAGCAGCGGCAATATTTTTCACTCGCAGCAGAAACGTTCAATTTCTGCCCATTTGTTGTGAGTTCAGAACGTAGGTTTTACATTCATATCCCGACTCATTCTTCTGGTTGACCTTTTGCAGAAAGGATGTTCTGCAAAAAAATATTTTTATTCTCTGCATCCATGTCCTTCAGACGCAACGCCACACTGGTGTAAAACTGTAGACTTGGTTCTGACGGACGAGAAAACGGCCCCCGTTACGCAATGTTGAAGTCTGGCTATTACGCAACGGTCCTGAGAGATGGGGAAATCTGTTTTATGCAGTGCGGTACATATGAGCCAACTCATAAAGCATCTGCTGAGAAGTCGTTCTTTTCATCCCACAAACGGAGACGGAGTACGTCCTCCTCAGAGGACATGCGGTGCTTCAGTTCTGTGCCAGCAGCTCTCTGTCCTAGTTTCCAATGCTATGCCCATAGTATTTAGAACTTTTTTTTTTTTACTTTCTAAAAGTGAAGAGGACAGCTTTAAGTTGGAGTGGAGTTCTGAGCTTTGTGACTTTCCTGTGCTTGTATTCGGAGTCTGAAGGGGACACAGGATGTACTGGTGTCATCAGGTGCCATCAAAATGGTTCCCAAGGTCCACAGTAAAGCCTCGGTAAATCCTGTCTCCCTGCTGGAGTAGTTTCGATGTCTCTCAGTGACATTTCTGTTTCCTGGGGGCTACACCTGCCACGTTGTAGTGAGATGGTTTGTATTTGCCATGTTATCAATAATGAGTATAGCTGTAATCTCAGTCGGGAGGCAGGGTAACCACAAATGTGAATTCAGTATATTGTGGCTATTAAGAAATATCAATGATGGCAGATTGCACTGACTCTCCTTATATTTTGTAAAGGTTAGTGCATGCATAGCGCCACTTTGTTACCAATCAGTGCAATGGATTTGCAGGAACCACTCACTGACCTTGATCAGGCTTGACACATTTAACAAACTCAATCTGATAAACCCCCCTGAAATGGTACTAGAATACTTTAGGTTTTTAATCTGATTCGGCACCCAGGAACAACGACATTTTTCAAATGTCTTTCACAGCTGTTTTTTTTTCACTCCTCATCTGCTCTCTCTATTCTCCATTCTTAAAGGATTTCCCCAAATTTGGACTCTGTCATTACGAACACCCCATGGAACCAAAAGAGAGATATATAAATGACTCCATGATTTGAACCGATCATTTGTATTCGCTGTGGAATCTGAACATTCTGATTGGTTCAGACGAGTCAATGATAAAGGGTTTCCTTTAGCTGCACCCATAAAAGGGGTTCATGAAACCTTACTCTCCAATCATTAGGCCCCAGGACTTGGATTGGGAAAAGTGCACTCGATTGACTTTGGTCAGCGGTACTCTGGATGTCATTTTCAAGCTGCAGAGAAAGCCCGGCTGAACCATTGAGTGGCTTATTAATTATTCATTTGTCTGTTTGTCTCTGGCTGGGAACCTTGATCCAGTGCAGTATGTGCACAGTGGGGTGTGAGAGGTACAGGTCAGTGATGTAGAGAGCATAAGCTTTACCCATGGAGAGCCTGGTGGTCCTTTAAGAGACCCCACCCTTTAAATGAACAAAGCAATATATTTGCCCATTTATTAATTATATATGACACTTTTAGAATGATCTGCATGATTGCATGCTTTAAGAACTTCAGGTGAGGCATTTTCTTCTCTCGTGATAACATGTTAATTCACAGATTGATGTGTGTGGGTGTAGGTGTGTGGGTGTGAGTGTTGTTGCTTCTCTCTTACACCCCAAGATGTATGCACGACAGGGCAGAACTACCAGAAGCCAGTGTGTTCTCTTAAGACATACAGTGGAGTACTGCAGGTACAGACACATCCAAACCAAATCATACTGAAACTGAAACTAAATTACTAAATTAGCATGTGGTTAACATTAGTACTGCCTCCTCAATCAATCCCATTTAAAATAAACCATTTTATAGAAATAAAAACTACTAATTATTTAATAATTATACATTGTAGTTTTTCTCAACTTATGATTACATATTATAACATAATATTTGTTTGCACCTGAGGTGAGTATAATAGAGATCGAGTGACAAAGTAATGGCGCACAGTGCACAAACTAAAATCAGTCTGTTTTTTTTTTTTTGGAGGGGGTGGGGGTTCACATCAGCAGTGATGGATATGACATTGCATTGCAGTTTGTGGAGTGCTGGCTGTGTGTATGTCTTTTTGTTTATATAATATAAATGAACACTTATGTGAAATAAAACAATACATTTTTGGAAGTCTAGGGCTATAGCCACTATCACTGCATTGTACCTGTATGGGCTTACTCGTTTTAATCTTATGCCCATCTGTGTATTTGTATAGCCTACCTGCCTCCTGCCATATAGGTTGAAAATGTTGCTGCTCTGGTTTCCCCGCGTGTAAACGTTATGTTGAATTATATAGGCTACTGAGTTGTTTTCTTTGTTCCGAAAGCATTGGCATTGACACTGCATGCACCGATGCACTCACTGTTGTCACTGACATTGATAGCCGTGATAATGACATTTGGTCTGTTTGGTTGAGAAGCGAATGCTCAGAAAAAATGACACAAACTGATAGGACATGAACGTAAAAAATAACAAAACAAAGACATGTATATTTCAGATGTAAATTAACTACACCTTAGTGATGCTGGGGGATGATCAGACTGAGAGCCTCCGTAACTACACGCGAGGGCGCTCTTCCAGATACACCGGAGAAGCGTACAAACATGGCGCCGCGGCGGTCATTCAAGATGCTGTCTCCTCTTCGGTTTACAGTATATCTTTTAATAAGTGTGGTGCCCGAGTCTTCTTCCTCCACGCTTCGAGTTCACCGAAACGAGCGTTTCATGCTGCCGCAAGACAGTGGGTTTTCGTGGGTCAGCGCTAACGAAAATGGGCTTGGGGCGAACAGCGAGGCGACCGCACAAACGCTGCGCGAAGAGAGTGGAGGCAGAAGCGCTTCGGCTGCGCATCAGCATCGCAGTCGCAGGAGCGCTGCAGAGTCGCCCCTGCCGAAGGTGTACGGGAAGGTGAGCCACGATCGCTTTATTAGTCACTGCTGGGAATCCCATGGCAAGAAAAATAATGATCACATCTGGATATATTCAACTACTGATGCTGCTAAAACACTCAGTTTCAAGATTCAACTCAGAAAGCAATCGAAAGTCATCTTTACAGCCGTAACTATTTGGGCAACAATTGGCTAAATAGCTATGACAACGTGGGCTACCTACTCACTACAAACCGCTAGCACGTTAGCAGCAATTCTCTGGACAAGCACTGAAACTGACATCGGACGATACAAAAATGTTTGCGATTAAGTGCAGCTGCTGGCTAACGTTATTTAGCTGCTAGACTGTAGCTACTTGTTATGTATAGCCTACAATCCAAATGAGTCGGTCTAGCATTTATAAACAGTGTCTGATTTGTTTACAAATATCACTACAGTTATAGGCAACGGGGAAACTTGTATTAAATAGATAACATTGGCTCTGTATTGGTTTTCTCAGTTTATCAGTGATTACAGCTAACCGCCAACTTAATAGCCACAGTAGCCTATGCAGTGTAACGAACCTATTAAAATGTAACGAATTTAAGACTAATTGCAAGATCAATAATAAATTGTATGCCTTTACGCAACTGCAAAAGCGCCTCACTTTCCGTTCATTCCCTTCGGACCTCTACACAATGAAAAGTGCATTTTAGGCTATCTGAACATTTTATTTACTCAAAAACGTATAGCTAAATTCAGTGGCAGTGAAATTGCATAGGCTATCTTGCAACAGTAGGTGCTTATGACATTCTGTTGCTACTATGTAGCTAAGATGATCTGGCTAACATTTTGGAGTTCACCTCCAGTCAGGTTCATTCCTGCGTTTTATTCGGACATTTCGGAGTGGCAGATTTTATCAAGCCAAGCCAGCGAACTATGTGCACACGGACAAAAAAGAAAAAGGAGAAAAATGATAATGCAATCAAAGCGAGTGAGCTTTTTCGCCACATGGACTTGATGAGCTACCTCGATTATTACAGAGCTGTTGCTGAACTTGAGACGTACCCTACTGCTCAACCCACTCAACGCGCCGTGGGGGAATCGACGTGCACAACAAAGATAGCTACAATAGGCTTTCTGGAGTGCGATCATAGCCCCGTTCCCTACCTCTGGCACAGACCGCAGTATGTAACAACGGTCTGTACGAGAAATGGGACTGTTTGCACGCACGTATAGTCTAATGCCTAATATACGTCGGGCTACTCTACATTATTCTGAAACATAAAATATGTAATCATGTCGAGCCATTTTCGTTTAGGGGTCTTTGTTCCTTCCGAAAATTTTTACAAATCTGCGTCATACTAACGTAGCCTATTCCAAAGACTGTTCTCAGTTCACTGATGGTTAATTTCCAGTAGCCTACAAAGGAAAACGGGAATTTGTGAAAGCGTGTGTCGCTTGTATCTTTCACATGTTAAGGGTTCAAGTCCAATCTGATATTTTTTGGTTGTCAAATTGTTATTAGTGCGCATTGTATGTGGTTATATTTGTCCTAACAGCGGTTATAATTTAGCCGGAATTGCTCTGGCTGCATTTCTTATTTGCCGTAGCTAGTGCGTTTCATACTGTGGCCCTTTTGTGTGACTTGCACTGTCTGTGTGGAGAAAGTAACTTGAGCTTTTGCAACTGTTAACACCTTATCAGTAAAAACCACAGACCTGTGTAGCTTTAATGTAAAAGTGAACCAGTGGATGGTATCCAGGGGTAGCTACAGATGCATCTCATGGGGATATATGCAGGGTGACATACATTTGACTGGAGTATCACCAAGGGAAAGAGATATGAATGGAAGGTGGCAGGTTTGTGTCTCTGATCAGTTGGGTACCTGCAGCAGTCAGCCGGTTCTAGCTGCACATGAACTGCACTCTGATGCTCTGAATGTGCAGGTCAAGTCAAGTGGTGGACTAAAGAGTGAAAGTAAGTGGCTTCTGGACATATGTGATACGGAGGGTTCTTACTGAGGCTGAAGATGACCCTTGGCATTGTGTAGCACTGCATGGACACTCATTTCCCGCACTGACTACATTTTCTGTTGGTACTTACTACTTTTCCTGTTCTTGCTCTGAGTCTTTCTTGGCATTTTTTCCTCTTCCTTTTCGGAGTCAGCTGACAATCACCCGGTTCCCTCTGCTAGGTTCAGCGCATGATTGTGTAGGCCACAGCACAATGTGTTTCAAAGCTCTTTGTGGCCAAGCATAATCCACACATTCCAGTTATCAGACATTGATCTCTAAATCTCCATCAGTTTCCATGTGGGGCTGTGAGTGTTGTGCCTCTGGTTATCTTTTAGATGTGATTTAGGAGAAGTATCTGGAAAAGGATAAGCTTTTCCCAAAAAGAAAGCATCCTTAGGCTGTTGAACAGAGCCTCATGTGTGGTGTAATTTCCCCCTTTATTACTGCCTGATCACATCTGTAGGCCGGTCCTATCACTGCCGCATCCTTTGTCAATATGGCAGGGCCGCACACAAGCACATGCATGCGTGCAGCTAACCTGGCACTGGTTCTTTATCACTCTTAAGTCCGCCGGCCTAGCTAAAGCAGCTTCTGTCCTGAGGCAGGCAGGCTGCGGCCCCCGTTCGTTCACACAGGAGGAATGCTTTTGAATGCCTTCTAGACTGAAACGCTCCCTGTCCTGTCAACACTGTGGCCAATTATGTACCGTTGTGCAGGAGCCCAGGAGAGGCTGGCTCTGGCATGGTCAGGATTTTGTCCAGGTTTCAGAGTGCATCATTGCACTAAAGCTGCATATATCAGCCTGGCTCTACACTTGCACTAGAACGGAGAGCAAAATGCTAACTCCAGCCCGTTTCATTTAGCAGAAGTGCACATTTTTCTTCATTTTGAATAATGAAATGACATTTTGTGGTAGCGTATATGCCGTTGGCAATTTCACAAGAAAAATGGTCAATGTATGCTAAGTAGCAAAAATCCATTTTAATCTTGAGGACAATCATATTTGAGGACAAACTCAGTGTAACTGGTTGATTGTGAGCTTGAATGCTAGGTCATGACCTGCAGTCATTTCCCCATGTAGCCTACCTTAGACGTTGGTTTGTGTCTAAGATGACCTATGCAGGACTTACTGTGGGCAGGCGTCCTACAGTGCTATGTGATGCGCTCTCGAGGATGACACAGCTGTCTCCTCTCCTCAGCATTGCTGAAATCAGGATGAAAAATAATATTTACCTCAGAGCCATTGGTCACAGCCTGTTTGGCATACCGAATGTTGTTTGTGGGGAGAACATGACACAGGCCATTCTGCAACACGGCCGGGCTCTGTCACTGTTAAAGTCAGTACTTCCTACGCTGACCTGTTTACTGTACAGTGCAAATCCTAGGAAACCAATGTAAAGCAAAAAAAGGCAACGTGGACAGTTAAATGAGGGTGAAGTCTAATGGCCTTCTCACAGATTTTGCATTTAATTTTACACTGGATAAAACCAGGGGTTTATTCATATTTAACCAGTTCAACCGGTTCAAATCTGCCTGTGAAAGAAAGGGCAGATGTCTAAATCTGAGGACAGCTCCGTGGTTGACTTCACAAGCACAGTCTCCCCACTCCCACCCCCAAAATTCTAAACGCCACAGTGTCTGAGTATTTCGCATAAATTTGAATTCACCATCTAGGTCTAATTTTTGTAACTGTGTGCACTGTAGTTACCTCAGGAAATAGTCCAATAGCAAATTCCTTCTACACTACTCCCGTGTTTCAGAAAAACAGAACATTATTTAGCTGGAACCGCTGAGGAGGAACACAGCATTCCACACAGTGTTTAGAAACAGTCCACATGTCCAGAATATAGGCAAAACTGAATAAATAAATAAATATACTCAGTTCTTTTCTAGATCTCGCAATCATCTTTAGAAATTTTATTTACTTAGCATTTTGCAGGAGAACGCTAGTGGTGTATTCGTGCCTTGGACCATTGATTCCCGCAGTAGATGGAGTGGCCCCTGTTTGCTCTGATACTTGTTCCAGATGTGAAGTAATCCAGGAGCCCCAACCGCCACTGAAGAGGGCTGTTCCGTATAAGTAAAACAGAACATTGTCTTCACTCCTCACTTCCTTTAAATAGACTCGATTATGAAAAATCCACTCATCTTGGCCTCTGTGGAACTAATTTAATAGCATTATTATTGGTTTAACATTTTTTTTTATTATTATGAAAGATACCGCTGAAGTCAAAGTCTCAGAGTAAGAAGGCTAATGTCCAGCCCCTGTTAGCCGATGAAGCTGGAAGTAAGTCCAGCTGCTGTTTAACAGTGCAGACATGCTGGTCTGCGCCAGAGCCTGAGTGTCTGCATAGAACAGTGCCCGTAGTCTCCATCAGAGCAGATGGGATTTGTCTCACTCATAGAGAGCACTTGGTTGGAAACTGGAGAAATGCCTCCGGCAGTACCAGCTCACAGCTTTTAGCCCTTACACCACGCAATGCAGCAGCCTTTTAGCCTTTTAGCCCCACACCGCAGATAATTAGCCTTTTATCCTTTTCGTCCTACTCCACACACTGTAGTAGCCTGTTAGCCCTACACCATGCAGTATAGCTATGTTAGCTCTCACAAGTCTTTTTCCAAACTCCCAGCTCCAGTGCTGTGTTGGGTGCATATATGGCCTATTTCTGCAGGTTTAAAATGTATTCATTAGCAAACCTATGGGAGGCAGAGCATGTAAGAGTATCAGTTATACATCACGTACAGAAGCCAGGGGAGCTTTGTGGCCAGAACTTGCCTCAGCCGCTATTTATCTCTGATGTCAGTCCACACATATAACTGGCCAAACCTGTCAGTTTGCCCTGGTTAAGACCATATGCCAAATACATCAGTGTAAATGTAAATCTAGCTCAGCTGTAACTTAAAAACAGACATGAAAAGGATTCTGCCTTTTGCCCCTTCAGCATGTGGCAGTTGTAAATTAACTGTTAGAAAGCTGAATAGTACTTTGTGCCACTTCTTCTTTAGCTCCAGAGTAGCAGCCTTTTAGGAGCCGCCTTGACAGTATGGAAAGTTCTAGATGTTCTGGGCACTGTGGCTCTTACTGAAACAACACTAATGTGTTCTTTTGTTGTATTAGTTGGGCATTTTTAGCTTATGAAAACTGGCTCAACTCTTTAGTTGGGTATGCTTCCCTGTTAATATGTGATGTCCACTCACACACACACACACACACACACACGCATCTGATAGTGTGCAAAAAATAGATAAAAGAGCAATTATTAATTATTCTTCTGGGCTGGGGCCATATGCTTCTTTGAGTCTCTCCAAGGTTGGTATTGAATGATTTTGATGATTAAAAACCAGCCTCCCCCTGCTCCCTGTCCGACACTTGTCTCTGTTCCCACTGTTTGAGGGTTCGCTTGATCATTTTGGATCAGTCTCAATTAACACTTCTATTCGCTCTTCTTTTTCTCCTAAGAATTCGGTAAAGTTTTCATATTGCATGGAACTTTTCTAAACCATGCATTTTCCAAGTAGCCTATTTTCACTTGATGTAAACATGCCATGGAAAAGTCAAACCTTTCTTTATTTAATGTTTAAAATATTTTTAATCAATACATAATTAATTTTGCACAATTGGGGACCTTCTGATGTTTTGCTGTTGCTGCTGCTCTTGTAAGATGAAATTTGAAATGTACTCAAACCAGCAGTGTTTTCTTAGCGTTAGCCTGCCTGTACCTTCATGCCCTCTGTCTTATTCTGCTGCACCTGATCCAAGTCGTGGCAGCAGGGTATCCATGGTGATTTGATTTCCATTTCAGTTTCACTTGTGATATTCTAGCTCTGTTCCTGGTCAACTTGCCCCCTTGTACCAATATCGATGTGTTTATTTTTCATCCTTTCATTGTTACACAAACCATTTTGAGTCGGTAAGATTAATCTTTTTTTTTTTTTCCACCTGCTGCCTATATTTATAATAAGAGTGCTGTCAGCTGAAGTTGCCTCTTTATTGTGGTGATAATGTTACCAGTTGTTACTGCTGTAGTGGTAAATGGGCACCTGTAAAAATGAAGCATTCTCTTTGGTGAGACCTGGGAAAAGGAGATGATGTAACGGCAGATAAAGATGGGCAGTTGTGCAGCTATATGGCTGCATATTAGCAGTACCTTTTTCAGCTAAATAGAAATGGGACCAGACAGTATATAGCTATGCTATTTGAGGGCAATGGAAGACCTACATCCTATAATGCTGGCTTTTGGACCTCACATACTACAGCCCCCTTGAAGGCACTGCACCCCTTAAGGCACATTGAGCACTATAAAACCCAGATCATTGCTTTCTTTTTTTCAAGAATAATAAAAAAAACTTATAAATGGTTTCCAGGTGTTTTGTTTAAATTTTTTTCCTAATAGGGCAAATTCCATTGCCATGATTGCCTGGCACACGTCAGTGTTCTGCATTAGGGATGCACCAATGCCATTTTTTTCAGACCGAGTACGAGTACCGTGTACTCAGGTTTGGGTACTTGCAGATACTGAGTACCGATGCAAGCAGACTACTTTTTAAAATACTGTATTTTTCTGTTACCATTTTGAAGACCCTGGATTGTTTATTATTTTTCATATATACTCGTGTTCACTCCTTTATCAAAAAGAACACAATTCTAATAAAGTTCTAATAAAACATAATATGAACTGCCTCTGAGTTCCAATAAAACATAACATGGACAAGTTGCAGTAAAACACTCTGTGAAGCTGTGACCAAGTTTCAGTAGAACAGGTTTTGAGACTGTCAATTTTCAATAAAATATTGCTTGGCCTGTAGTCAAGGCATTTAAAGGTACATTATGCAGGATTTTTACCTTGAAAATATTATGAAATAACCATGCTCAGTCATATCTACGATGCGATGGCAATCTGGCTTGTATGTTGTTGCTCTCTGATGTTTGCATTAAGTGGAAATGCATCATTTATTTAGTTTTTCTCTAGATTTGCTGTGTTGCACCATATTTTGTCCCCACTCAGCTTTCAAATTATTATTAGTCCAGTTGTGTGATAAAGTTCTGTTTACCTGATTTGAAGACCTAACATTTTCATCATTGGGAGGGGGGTGGGAGCACTGGGCAGTATCCGTAGGTCTTTAACAGGTGGTAATTAATATTCAGAGTTCTTACTCCGAGTTGCAAGTTCAGAATGGTTGGCCAAGGTCAGCTGACGATTGATTTGTACAGACGTGACACTAAATTTTGCTGGAGGAGGAGGAATGTGGGGAGATTGAGTGAGAGTGAGGAGAAGGAAAATATCTAATGACAGAAAGAAGGGATTCTGGGAAGGTCTGAGGAGTTCCAGTAAAAGTGCTCTGAGTCAGTGGAGTGGAGCGGGGTGGAGTGTTCGCTGTTCGAGACAACATGAGGAGAACTGGGTGTCTGGGTCGCTGCCAGCTGTGATTGCGCAAGGGTGGAAGTTTTTCACAGAAAACAAACAGTGGGTGTGATCTCTACCCCCCAACAGACTGTGAGCTGCAGGCTCTGTGAGATTGTTCACACCAAGTTATCTGTATATCTGCTTTGTGTGTGTGTGTGTGTGTGTGTGTGTGTGTGTGTGTGTGCGCGTGCATGCGTGTGTTTGAGAGAGAGAGAGAATGTGTGTTTGTGTGTGTGTGTGTGTGTGTGTGTCTGTGTGTGTGTGTGCATGCACGTTTGTGAGAGAGAGAGAATGCGTGTTTTTGTGTGTGTATGTTGTTCGAGGCTTGGACATTGGAGTTTGTGGCACTAATTATCTGAAGTGCAGCTCTCTTCAGAATGCTAATTAGTATTTTGATAAGGCTCAGCGGAGATGGATTAAATGTGATAAATGTACAGAATGCCAACAAGATTCATTTTGGGAGAATTCATCTCCACAGTCATGGTGGGCCCTGGTTGCCACAGAATGTCGTGCTGTCCGTTTCCTGTCCGTTTCATCCAGGTAAGCCAGACCCAAGGTATCAGTACAGAGGAAGGAGAGTCCCTTCACTGCTCTGTAGGAAACGCAGTCAGCTGAAACTGGCAGCCCCAAGTGACTGAGAATGACTATATTAGAATAATAAATTTGAACGATGTTTGCTTGTATTGACATGTACAATACAAGGTCCCATAACCGAAAAAGATCTTCGTGGACATTTTGTAATTACAAGCTGAGCTGCCTGTTTGTGGAAGGCTGAAGGTGATCCGTGCTGTTGTGGCGACAGTAGGTCCCAACAGGCACTGGGACTGAGGTGTACGTGAGCTGAATCTCGCACGGCTGTGACCAAGGCCGCGCAAAGGACGTGGTAAATCACCTGGACAGAAGTGTGCAGCCCTGAGCTGGGTCGTCTCCACCCATAAAGCTTGTGCACTTCTGCCCATGCACGCGCACGCTCGCTCACTCACTGTCACGCACACACTAACCAGCAAAAGGCACCGCACTACCTACATGCATACCTGTGCATTTTGTTTATCAAATGTCTTCTATGCTCAGAAAAAATTGAAAATTACATACAGTAGTTTAACTGTGATACCATTGATCAGACGAAGAACAAATCTTAATGCAAAATCATTTTTATTTAGAAGTAGATGTGTGTCGCAATTATTGTATTTAGTACTTTGAGCAACCTTCCTTTTCCAAGATAAGAGTGTGGGGTCTTCTCCTGTTATGTTAGATGACGTTTGAGAACACATAGCAAGGTATTTGAGACCACTCCTCCATACAGAATCTCTCCAGATCCTTCAGAGTCCTTGGTCCTCGCTTGTGGACTCTCCTCTTCCGCTCACCCCACAGGTTTTCAATGGGGTTCAGGTCAGGAGCCTGGCATGGCAATAGTAAAACCTTGATTCTCTGGTCAGTGAACCATTTTTTGTGTCGGTTTTAAGGTATGCTTAAGGAAGAAGAAGAAGTAGAAGAAGAAGGAAGATCCAACCACGGCCCACTTTTAGCTTTCTGGCAGAGATGGCCAGATTTTGGTCTAAAATCTCCTGGTATTTCAGTCCATGATGCAATGCATTATAAGGGCCTTTGGAGGAAAAAAACAGCCCTAAAACATCACATATAGACCACCGTACTTCACAGTGGGGATTATGCTAATTTCTGCATAACTATGCCTCTTATTACACCAAACCCACTTTTGGTATTTATTGCCAAAAAGCTCAATTTTCATCTTGTCTGACCATTGCATCCAGTTCCCATCTAAATTCCGGTAACATTTAGCAAACTCCAGGTGCTTATGTTAGTGGTATGATGGCAGCAGAGGCTTTCTTCTGGCAAGCCTTCTAAATAGCGTGTTGGCATTTAAGAAGTTGGTGTCTAATAACACTTTTGGAGACTTGGTGAGCCCAGGATGCAACGAACTTTTGCGATTCTCAACCGTGATCCTTGGATAAATTTTTGCCTCTCGAACCATCATCCTCATTGCGCCTGGGGGCAAATTTGTGTCCTCTTCCAGGCAGGTTCATCACAACTCCACTTTCTTTAAACTTCTTATTGCCCTAATGGTGGAAATAGGTAGTTTCAGACATTAAGCTATTGTTTTTGTATAGTCATTGCCTGTATGAAATATAAAGTCAGACATTAAGCTATTTTTTTTCTATAGTCATTGCCATCTATGATAGTCAAATGTGATACTATGGCACAGGTAACAATCTACCTGACTCGCCATGTTGCCATGGGGACAGTTATCACCACTGCAGACAAGGAATTTTTAGGTTATGCAAGAAGCAGTTGAGTTTGGGGGGGAGACCGACGGTAATCGTGTCTGACTGAACTATGCTTGTTTGACCTAATGTTTTATTAGAACATGTTAATGCAATGGAAAACGAAACCTGTTTTTGTTGATCGTGTGTGATTTTGTGAGTGCTTGAGTGCCCTCCCATTCGTGAGAGGGCTGACCGGAGGATGTGTAAACAGCTGCAGCTTTGCAGAGTTGTAATCTCTTCACCCAGTTAGGCGTACCCTCGTGTGTGTATTACTTACATTTTAAGAGTAAAATAATTGTTTTGCTGTTGAGAATTGTAAAGAGTTTGCATTAACGGAAGCAGTGGGGGCTTACTCGGCTCTACAGTGTGAGGATTACAGACTGCGGTTCTTGGGTCTCCACAGACAGTGAAGCAGGCTGCACTCCTTGGTGCTTGTATGGTATAAAGCCCTGCTGCGCTAAGTGAGTTCGCCAGAGCGCTTGGAGCAGCCACGCCCCGTACTGCCCCGAGCCTGGCTGGCAGTGCCTTCTCATTTCCTGCGTCAACAGGAAGTACTATCATTTACAAGTACGTGCACCAGCAGGGCGCTGGCTATAATTTACGCATCTTCCTGTGCGCTGCCCCTTGTAGTACATTAGCAGGCAGTGGAAGTCTTTAGTAGTGATTCACCTCTTCCCGGTGATCGGAGACTGGGGGGGGGGCCTAAACGGCCAGCTTGCTTACTGTCGACCTCCGCGCCTGACACACAAGTACAACCGCCTGGCCTGAATCAGCTGACTGCAACCTCTTGCCAAGCAGAGGAAATAAATATCTGAGGAGAACAACAATTTGCAAATGTACTGTCACAGGGGCATCTGGGATACATGTTTTCGCTATTCCTCCATATAATGTGTATTTATAAATATGTAAATTATATGCTATATACAAATAATTATACATTACATAAATTCTGTTACTTATGTTCATTAGCCAGTGCTACAGTAATAAAGTGGGATAAGGATGGCAGTAAAGCCTGTCTGTGACAGGACGGCTCTGCAGTAATTTGTTAATAAAATAATTTGGCGTAATTGTACAGGGCAGAGATAAGAGCCGTAACCCCCCCCCCCCCCCCCCCGCTGCATGTGCCAGCTCTGCAGGGATGATGTCATCGTCCCAGCCCTCTGCCGACAGACGGGGTGACGCGCTTGCCGCAGCGGCCCACGTGATCCGCACCGTTCCCCCGGCTGCTGAATAATGAGGCGTCGGGAGTGGGGGACGTGAGGAGAGACCGTAAACGCTACCCCTGTTTCCCTTGCTGCCCCCTCAGACGATAAACCACAGCAAACTGTCATTTGTTCCACTCGCTTTTCCACTGAGGAGAGAGGGGCATGGTGGGCGAGCTGATATGACACCGTATCCCAGGTACATTAGCGGCTCAGAAAGCTGATTTGTGGCTTTAATGAGATTGCGAGAGGGCTGAAACCGAGAGGTAAATCACTGCCGAGACAATCCCGCTTCACGCTGCCCACGTGACCTTGATCTGGCTTGCTGATGTGTTTTTTTTAAAGTTAAAATTCATAATTCATTTTTGTTCATTAAAAAAACAGCATTTCTCATACTCGCGCTTCAGATCTTGGAGAGTTTTCGCACGCGCACCGCGGAGGATCTATCTGTGACAGTTGGGTAATTAAAAAACCAAAACACAATACAAATTATATGGTAAATGAATGCTAAAAAATGTAGCGCTAAAAATGCTGCGAACTGAACAGGCCCATTGTACTGTGCTTTAAATGCATAAACACACCCCCCCCCCCCAGAACCATGCAGCAAACATTAAACATTAAACCTGTGTTAACAGAGCCGACAGCGTGGTGGGTTATTTATAGGCCTTTAAAAAGCCTCGGGCAGCGGGCTGGATTGGAGCAGCCAGCCGGGCTACTGCAGTGCGGCTGGTGGCTGGGTGTTTGTATCTGCCTTCTTCTCTCGTCTCATCCGTGGGCTCACCCTAATAATCTCAGCGGGTGCGCTGTGGTGAACTCTTGCATGGGCTAATGGCCCGACTGGTCCCTGCGCTGTTGCCTGTAGCCATGGTGAGGGAGAGTGGGAGATCGGGCCCGGTCTATCAACACTGAGAGCTTGTTTCTGTTGTCTGACTAACCTTTTATTGCCCTTTTTCTTTATTGGATGGTAGAGTGTTTAGAGGAAGACACATTTCCAGGCTGTCTGGTGAAAAGATGAACCCATTGTTTTTGAGGGTTCCAGCCAGAAGCCAGAAAATATGTGTGCATGCGTATCTGTGTGTGTGTCTTCTGAGTGGGAGATTGAGGGAGAGTGAGTGTTTTGTGTGAATCAGTGGCTACACCAAATTTTCACAGAAAGCTTAAAAAGCCCATTGTTTGGATGTTATTGTAGTGTGGGGAATATGACACTTTCATTATATTATTATTACATTATCTTCTGCAGTAGGACTTGGAATGGGTATGGGGGGGGGGGTGGGGGTAGATCAATTTTTGAAGAAACAGTTTTTGCTGTTTGTTCCCATGTTATTTAACGACTTCTATTTGAGAAAAATAAAGACAATTTATTCTGTATATTGTGCAGTATATTGTGTTTGTAATTTGTGTGGTAGCTATGGGGTCTGATGTGGAAACTACAGGGGTAGGTACATAAACTGTAGGAGAGAAGATTATCCGTCTGTCATGTAAACTTTCACAGGCTGTTCTATAGGCCATAGCAGAGAAGGGCTGGTAGCTAATCTGAAAGGAAAGAAAACAAAAAGAGTAGAAGAACGTTGTGGGTGACTGGACGTTGAATAATTTCTAGCTTTTCAGATGCTATCAGAGCCTGCGTAAGTAGTTCATTGCCAAGGAATGTAGCTTGGAACTGCGAGCGCTGCACCAGCTTGCTGTGACTGTTTGCAGTAAACCACCTCAATGACGGTCGGGACCACCGACCCCCCCCCCCCCCCCCCCCCTCCAGGCCCACAGGAAGTGCTTATTGCTCTGATACCAGTTCAAAGTGCCTGGACAGTGGCCGCTCCCTCTCCATAGCTGATGGGGCTCCGATGTCACCGTTGTAAACATCCATATCAGTCTGAGTCACTGATTGTCAGATACTCACATTCTGTCTGCAACAAAGGTGCGCAATGCTGTTGCACGATTTGACCTGTAATTCGGTATTACATTAGGAATCCTGGAACTCGCATTGCAGTGAGTCCCAAGGGATTAAGTGGCACATAATTTTAATATTGTTACAACTATAATTCCACTCATACATTTAGACTTTAATAGATGTTATTTAAACATCACTCACTGTAGTCATTAAAGAGATCCCATGGTAACCATATCACAAAGTAAGCTGAGCACTCTATCCTGAAAAAAATGGCTCTCCCTGGTTCTGTCATCTTTGGCCATCAAATTATTCCCCAGATGAATTGGTTAAATAAATCCCTCCCTCTCCACTTTAGCTGTTGTGTGGTGAACATTCTAGTGCCGAACACATTGGTGGAGGTTCAGGAGTTTAACCCCTTCACTGTAAAACACTTTGATTATGAGATGACAAGTTCTCCAGAAATGCAGTATGCTTTCTAAATGTACACTCAGATTGCCAGGCAATAACTCAGAAACCCCAAGATACAACATTGTGAGGTTATCGCTAGTTAACCAGCTACCTCCTCAAGTGTCTATTTAAGTAACTTGTATTGATCACTTAGCTGTTATAACTATTAAAGCATGCATTTGTGATAGCTTACCTACCTGTTGCCAGGTTAGCGGGATAGCTATTCTAGATCTATTTGGGCTAGCTCAGTAGCGATGCTTAGATTTACATATAGATTCCCTCAGAATTAGTGTACATGACTTTAGCATCAAGCTGTTTTGATCTAATGCTAATAATGACTAAAATACAATTCATTTACTAATGTTTTTTTTTTTTAGTTTCTGGGTACTGAAAGTAAATGTAATGTCTGGAACTGTAAATATCGAAGCTGTTTGGCATTCTTCCACAGCGAAGGCCAGTTTATTGGTCATTTTTGAAAGTGGGTATGATAAGCTGTAATTGGTCTCCTTGAGAAGGCCTGGATAGAACATGCAGATGCAGGATTATGTAACCTCAGTGTCAGTAATAGGACCATGAGAGGCACCCGGATTGAGCACAGAGAGAGACCCCTTTATTTCTCTGTTTTGCCGCCGTCCAGCGGGTCGGCCACGGCAACTGTTGCTCTCCTGTGCGGCGGCGCTTCCTGTGGCTCGGAATATCAGCCGGTGATGGGTAATACTAAACAATAAAGGTGGGGGGGTCTGGGTTTGAAGTCAGCCGTCAAGGCAGATGGGCAGTACCTCATGCAGGTGTGTCCTTGTGTGTGAGGGAGAGAGCGTCTGTGTGTGCTTTTGTTTGTGTGTATGTACGTGTGTGGCTGCATGGGTCTGGCTGGATGTGTAAGTGTGTGTGTGGGCGGCTGTATGGGTCTGGCTGGATGTGTAAGTGTGTGTCTGTGTGTGTGTGTGTGTGTGTGTGTGTGTGTGTGTGTGTGCGCAACATCTCCCTGTGCAGTAAACTGAACTAGAACCAGACAGTAGTTGTGTTTCTGTCAGTGCCAGGTCCTTCAGCACATTAAAACCTGGATGGATTTCTCTGGAGTTTAATTATATGGTTGATTTGTGAATGTAGTGATGTGGCAAAGCTGGATGTGGTCCTGTTCTTTCCCAAAGATCAAATTTCTCAGCAGTGGGGACTTAAACTGATGGATCTGTGTAACAGGATTTCAGTATTCTGGAACTGGCTGTGACCAAATTACAGTCTTCAGCAGAGCTAATGTCATTACCTGCCAACAAGGAGGTCCCGTGCATCTTCTACCGCACACAGCCTGACCGAAAGACAGACGCACACACACACACACACACACACACAGGACAACCCCCCTGTAAAAATAGAAGAGAAATGATTTGTTTTGCTTTATATCAAAGGGAATGTGTTGACCACACAGACGGCCATGTATTAATGCATATGTGTTGGCATGTTGTTATTCAGTGAACAGAAAGGGGGGTCGGGTGGGGGGTGGGGGGGGGGGTCAGGGTCAGGTGACATGGTTCAGTAATGCATCTTACTGATGTACGCCAAGCACACTTTACTGAAAAAGCCTGTCAGGTTGCTGTTCAGTGCTCTGCCGGGGATACAGCCACGTCAGTGGAGAAACATCAGTGTCGCACAGCTTTATGAAATATGTCACCGTATGGGCATCTTCGCGCCCAGGGGCAGAGCGCAGCTTTGCTTACCTTCCATAATGCAGGCAACCGTTTTTAGATTGCCTCAAAGGCCCCTATCTGTGGAAGAAGGCGCTGAGCGTGAAAGAAAAGAGCCGCGTCGTTCGCCGCTCACTCTCTTCCACTGGGGGTTTCTTTGGATCTTACAGAACATGCCAAAGTTGTGAAGGAAAGCAGGCCTTTTGTGTGTGCAGATGAATAAATTCAGTAATAAGACTTGATCAAAGCCCCCCTGGATTTCCAGTTTGACATTCGGCACGCGGGCTTGGGTGTTTGAAAGCTGTGCGGGAGCCGTCGGGAGAAAGAGGCAGCTTGTTTGTTCGCTAGTGTCTCTCGCACCGCGGTGTCAGATTGGCTTTGTCTCAACTCATGAAGACGGGGAGCAGAAGGGAGGAGCTGATGGAGGAGGATGAAAAACAAGCTTTTAAAAAGCCTGTCGCTTCCTGCGGGGTCATGAATAAAAGATAACCCTGGACAGCTCAGAAGAGCACGTGGCAGTCTAGGAGAACACACAGCTGTGTAGAACAGCTCAGAAGAGCACGGGGCAGTCTAGGAGAACACACAGCTGTGTAGAACAGCTCAGAAGAGCACGGGGCAGTCTAGGAGAACACACAGCTGTGTAGGACAGCACAGGGACACAGGGCAGTCTAGGAGAACACAGCTGTGTAGGACAGCACAGAAGAGCACATGGCAGTCTAGGAGAACACACAGCTGTGTAGGACAGCACAGGGACACAGGGCAGTCTAGGAGAACACACAGCTGTGTAGGACAGCACAGGGACACAGGGCAGTCTAGGAGAACACACACAGCTGTGTTGGACAGCACGGGGACACAGGGCAGTCTAGGAGAACACACAGCTGTGTAGAACAGCTCAGAAGAGCACGGGGCAGTCTAGGAGAACACAGCTGTGTAGGACAGCTCAGAAGAGCACGGGGCAGTCTAGGAGAACACACAGCTGTGTAGGACAGCTCAGAAGAGCACGGGGCAGTCTAGGAGAACACACAGCTGTGTAGGACAGCTCAGAAGAGCACGGGGCAGTCTAGGAGAACACACAGCTGTGTAGGACAGCACAGGGACACAGGGCAGTCTAGGAGAACACAGCTGTGTAGGACAGCACAGGGACACAGGGCAGTCTAGGAGAACACACAGCTGTGTAGGACAGCACAGGGACACAGGGCAGTCTAGGAGAACACACTGCTGTGTAGGACAGCACAGGGACACAGGGCAGTCTAGGAGAACACACACAGCTGTGTTGGACAGCACGGGGACACAGGGCAGTCTAGGAGAACACACAGCTGTGTAGAACAGCTCAGAAGAGCACGGGGCAGTCTAGGAGAACACAGCTGTGTAGGACAGCTCAGAAGAGCACGGGGCAGTCTAGGAGAACACACAGCTGTGTAGGACAGCTCAGAAGAGCACGGGGCAGTCTAGGAGAACACACAGCTGTGTAGGACAGCTCAGAAGAGCACGGGGCAGTCTAGGAGAACACACAGCTGTGTAGGACAGCACAGGGACACAGGGCAGTCTAGGAGAACACAGCTGTGTAGGACAGCACAGAAGAGCACATGGCAGTCTAGGAGAACACAGCTGTGTAGGACAGCACAGGGACACAGGGCAGTCTAGGAGAACACACAGCTGTGTAGGACAGCACAGGGAAGTCTAGGAGAACACACAGCTGTGTAGGACAGCACAGGGACACAGGGCAGTCTAGGAGAACACACAGCTGTGTAGGACAGCACAGGGACACAGGGCAGTCTAGGAGAACACACAGCTGTGTAGGACAGCACAGGGACACAGGGCAGTCTAGGAGAACACACAGCTGTGTAGGACAGCACAGGGACACAGGGCAGTCTAGGAGAACACACAGCTGTGTAGGACAGCACAGGGACACAGGGCAGTCTAGGAGAACACACAGCTGTGTAGGACAGCACAGGGAGCACAGGGGAGCACATTGTAATAAAAGCGTGACACACCTTTGCCCGCTGGATGGGGAGTTGTGCCCCTTCTTTGGCACTGGAGCTAAGCTGTGTCACTCCCTGTTAGGCTCAGCCTTTCTCCTGTGTGCACGTCCTACTGTGCAGAGGCTGTAAATGCCATTAAAACAAACTGTGCAGCATGCAGCTACCGGCCCTGAGCCAAGCCTTCACTCACACACTTATTCACTCACTCAGTCACATAATCAGCAAGTCCCTGACATGCACACGCGCACGTACTCGCATGAACACACACACACACACACACACACACTCGCATGAACACGCACAAACACAGGCGCACACACACACACACACACACACACACACACACACACACACTCACTCACATGAACACGCACACACACACTCCCCACACACTAGCTTACACTCACACAGTAAGAGCGAGAGAGAGAGAATGCCAGGTCTGCCTGGTAGGGATGAATGAGGAGCCCATTAATAACAGGCCTATATAAACTCTGCTTAACAGTGAGCTTCCCACCAGCGGCTTTGTGAATGCAGTTTTCATTAGATTTATGTGGAGCTATAATTGCAAGATAAACTGCTGATGGTTTTCGAGAAAAGGGCTCAAGGTGTCGTTAAAGAGAGCAGACTGTGGTATGTCATGTAGAAAGTGTGTCAGTGAGAGGCACACTGCAGGCCTCCTCTCTGCCTGGGGCGTACGCAGATTACAGCCCTCTCCTCCAGCTGCGTCTACCGCATTATCTGTGCGTAACTCGCTGTGCGTCTGGCCTGTGCTCTCGCAACACAAATTTACAATTACAGGTACGGTTGTGGAAATTTCCCATGGGAATTTTGTCTTGCCAACTTAATTTATTTATTCTAAATCATGTAGATGCAAACACACTGTATTCTCACTTTGGATCAGATCCTCCGTTAAAATGTCGAATGTAGGGTGATTCCTAATCTGAAAACATTTCCCTAATAGCTGGATCTTTTTATGTTAATGCTTAGATAGTTTTTACTCTCACAGTTCCATGAACAAGTGTATCAGTGTCACGAGTTCTGACCACTCACATGAGGAGTTGGGTCCCCTGTAACAGATCATCACCTCAGCACTTGCGCGCTGGGAACGGTTCCAGCTATCTATCTACACCCGCTGTTCAGCTCAGGGATGAGTGCTCTCTGGACGCGGTACATTGTTGAGGGTACGCGGCGTAATAACGCAAATGATCTAAATATGATATTGTGAAGATAGCTATCTGTTGTGATGGTGTTATTGAGTTAAGCTGTTCCATGTCATACACTGGTAATTGTTTAGTAATTGTTAATGAATGCAAGTACACTAGCTTCTTCTGACTGAACCTGGCCTCTTTGGCAATACCCTGAGGGAGGTGCACAACAGGCTCGCTAACAGTAGAATGCCGAAACTGAAGGCTATACATATGGCTAAACCTTAAACCAAGCGCAGAGGAGTCCAGCACTCGGCTAGTCAGTGGCGCGGAGGAGGAAATGGTGATTTCAGTAGAGTCAGCGAAGCTTGGAACACTGTCTGAATAAACTGACTTCCAAGATTTTGAACTTTTATTCATTTTTTAACCTTAAATTTATCTTGGGCTTTTTCATTTTGGTGATCAATTTACATAAAACATAAAAATGCAGAATAATAAAGGTGTAAGGATATGAAAGGAGTGAGTGAAAGAATATGAAACGGCTCAAGCAGTGGTGCAAAATTCAAATGTACTTCATTAAAATTCAAAGCTATAACTTAAAATGGTTTTTTAAAGCCCGTTTTATCTGTATTGCAGAGTAGGCTATATTTCAGATGATGTAAAGTAATGTTGGAAAAGGCAATCTGTGGAACAAAACCTATTCCCATAAATTCCCAAATATTCCCATGCATTCCTGTAAATTCCTACTTATTCCATGGAATATTTTTCCTGGAAATTTGCCACCTTAATTACTGAGACTGAATGTGATTTTTTTTCTCAATACAATGTTGCTCTGTTGTATGTTTAAATTTTATGATCAAATAAATGACTGCTTTCTACATATTGTTTAAACTGACGCTGTCTAAAAAGACCGTCTAACATGATCATTGCAGGCCAACCTGAATGACTCACACAACCAGATGGTTGTTCACTGGGCTGGAGAGAAGAGTAATGTGATTGTTGCCCTGGCCAGGGACAGCGCAGGAGCCACGGGGCCCAAGACCAGCTCGGTGAGTGTATAATCCAAACACACACACACACACACACACACACACACACACACACACACACACACACACACACACACACACACACACACACACACACACACACACACAATACACACACACACACACACACACACACACACACACACAAAACACACACACACACACACACACACACACACACAACACACACAACACACACACACACACACACACACACACACACACACAAAACACACACACACACACACACACACAAACACACAATACACACACACACACACAAAACACACACACACACACAAAACACACACACACACACACACACACACACACACACACACACACACAACAACAACAAACAATAGCCTAACACAATTAAACCAGCTTGGTGAGTATGTAATCCAAACCCAATGCGCACATAAGGATAACACTAACCTAACACATCCAAACCCAACATACACACAACAAAAACACTAACCTCATAAAAATACACCAGCTTGAGTATACAGTATAAAGGTTGGTGAAGCGGGAACACTGTCCCTATGAAGCGCCTCACCCGCTGCTGTCCCACGTGTCCGTCCCACGGCAGGTCTATGTCTCCTATGACTACGGCACCACCTTCACGCCCATCTCTGACCAGTTCCAGTTGTCGGGCAAAAAGAAGGGAGGGAAGCAGGTGATTGCCCAGTTCTACCACAGCCCAGCTGATAACAAGAGGGTGAGTGTCTGTACACTGAGCAGATCATGTATTAAACTGTTTATATCATTATTTCATGTATTTAATGTAATACCAAGCTGTCATGCGTTATGTGGAATCCTGCTGTGTTTTTATTATGCGACTGACAGCTAAAATTGCACCGCTAAGAGAAGCTGTAACAGCGCAGATTTGCACGCGTGCTTGTGGCATGGCAGCGTAAATCAACGATTTGAGATATTGAATATGGTAACATTCATGTTTAATGTAGTGACGCAAAAAAAACAAAAACATATGATACTAAGAGAATGTGTTGCTCAAATGTATTCGCATGAGCTTGTGAGCTAATAAAACGTGTGTAGAGTGAAGATTTCATAATCACAGTGGAAATATTCCTGCATGGTTTTTGCTGCGGATATGAAAAGAGGGCACCTCTTCATTTGACTAACCTCGCCCCGGGCTCCGCAATGCCCCGCACGTGACCGTGCCTGGCGGGCCTCGGTGCCTCTTTCTGATTGGTGGCTGAGCCCACATCTGGCAGCCATTGGTCTTAATCTCCGCTAAAGCTCTGGCATCTCGCGGTCCCGTCTGGACCCTCACGCACGGGACTGGCCCGGGCTCCCGCCCCTCAGCGTGGGATCAATTTCACAGCCCATTTATACCGCCCCTCTGCCGCGGGGCACTCCACAGCATAGGGCTTGGGTGGAGGGTGCTGGATATAGGGCAGAGGTGATGTCGTGAATGTAGCCGATTAAAGGATTTAAGGGAAAACAGGGAGGTGGGATTGTAACAGAATTCCCTCATTCCTGTTGTTGGAACTATGGGGAATGGGGGGCTTTTTAGGGTGATTTATGGAATTTGAGTAAATGTTTCTGTGTTTACAGCCTACCCTTTGTGGTGGATCTGTGTACTTGATGGTTTATACCAAGTGTCCATCCTCTGGTCTACATTGACACAAGTCAAGTTCATAAACCTGAGACCCCCCCAATTTGCTTTTAGTTTTCATCCATCGTTGTTGCACGCCCCGCTAATCCCGCCCTCTCTGTTGTACGCCCCCAGTACCTCTTCGCAGACACCACAAACAGCTACCTGTGGAACACCTTCGATTTCTGCAAGACCATCCAGGGCTTCTCCCTCCCCTTCAAGCCTACGGATCTACTGCTTCACAGCACGAGACCCAATCTGTTACTGGGGTACTACAGCTCACACCCTAATAAGCAGGTACATCACCCCGATGAGTCGGTATCACGCTCAGCTCCTACCCCAATAAATAGGATTCTCATTATCGCAGCGTGTCCGCCAATAAGCTGGAATGTCTCCCCACTGAGCCAGTGCTGCACACAGCTCTAGTCACAATGAGCAGAGCCGCTACGCTAATCCAGGGTTTGTGCTGGCGTTCGGCTGCTTGAAAGGTGCTGTTTGAATTTGCTGTGAATATATTGTTAGCTTGTCCATTTTCTTATAGCAGCGCCGCCTCACCCAGGGGGGAAAGGTTCTTCCCACCCCGACAAATAACTGTCAGTTTCTCACTCTTTGGAATCTTTTCGGTTTCACAGTCTACCGTCTATAATTGTAATAGATTTGATATGATTCATTAAGTTCTGTATTTTAAGATTCTGCGTGCGTGCGTACGTACGTACGTGCGCGTGTGTGTGTGTGTGGGTGTGAAAATCTGATGGCAAACACCTCCTGAGTACTTTGTGTCCACCTCCGCTCCCCTCTCGTTTCTGTAGCTCTGGAAGTCGGATGACTTTGGCGAGACGTGGGTGTTGATCCAGGAACATGTCAAGTCATACTTTTGGTGAGATGATTATTTTTCACAATTTCCACAAATATTTTGAACTGAATATTGAAGCCTTTTTCTGTGCCTATTTCTCTCAGAGAGAGAGAGAGAGAGAGAGATGGTGTTAACAAGATGACACATAGAGGGATCAGCAGGGTTCATTGGCTGTGCTAAATCCAGGGTTTGTTCAGGGTTCTCTCTCCCTCTCTCATCTCCTGGCAGAGATTGAGTTCTAATCCCTGTGTGCCTGCAGTGTAAGTAGCTTGTGCCGATCCTGTTAAGAGAGCTGTAAGCCTCGGGGCTTTGTGCTGCTCACACCCTGCTGCTGAATGCATTTTACTCCCGTTCACAGCAGAGGAAGCCTTGCAGCCTTATTTATTTTGTGCCCCTCAGCCTAATCTCTGCATAATCTCAGACTACCTCTGCTTTTGATGGGTTTAGGGACCTGAGGGCCTTTTGTCCCCCCTAGTGGGAGCTGGATTAGGTCTGTGGCCCGGCCCACACTTGCAGGTCAAACCCAGGGCTGCACGTACTGCGGTTCTGGGCTGTCCCAAAAGTTCTGCTCCCTTTCGACCTGGACACAGGCATGGTCTCCAGGCCTGGCTAGCTCTGCACAGTGGGGCTTCTGACTTGTGCGATGCCTACGTATTTTAGCCGAACTTTGAACCCGCAGCCTGTGTGAGTGACTGCGCCTCTGTGCGTTTTGCAGGGGGGTGGAGCCTTACGACTCGCCCACCACGGTGCTGGTGCAGAGGCACGAGCCCCAGGGCGTGTCCAGCGTCCTCAGCAGCACCGACTTCTTCCAGAGCGAGCAGAATCGGCGCGTCATCCTGGAGCGCGTCGACAGCTTCCAGCTCCGGGACAAGTACATGTTCGCCACCACCACCAGCACCTCGGTGAGGCCCGCCCCTACCTTCGGCGCTCATGACCCGAATCCAGGCCAGATTCCCACACTGCCCAGTTGGCGTTGAGTCCAGCTTCTGCGCTCTTCCAAATTGGCCTGTTTGTGTGGACTGGCGCCTGTGTTGATATTATTTGTTCACATTTGCCCCCTCTGCCCTTGAAAATAATCACCAAAAAAAAATCACCTCTGTGAGAAACATACAGCGCTAGAGCGACACACGGAAATAACACGTTTGTTTGAAAACGTGTATTCAAAGTCAACGGAGTGCAAGGTTGAACAAGCCCCTTGTCGATCGCGATGAGTAATACTACAGTCACCTCAAGAAATTACCGTGGGAGACACAACCTCAGACTGGTTCCACGGAATCCCCTTGAGCCAAAGAAGCCTAATGTCATGGGAATTTGACTATCGTGCCAATAAACAAATGCTAAACCCTGAATAGTCACACCTGTCTAAAATATAAACTTGAAAGTTGTGTAAAAATATGAATCCGGATTGACTGGGAACCCTGTGAGTGGATCCACTGTGATGAGCGGGGTCCTTTTGCTTGGTGGCGGATGATAGCGCTGAGTGACACGGTTTGTTATGTGGTAGCCAGTAGCCAGTAGCCACACGTGTGGTGAGTGGAGGCGGGATGCTTTCGTTTCATGTCCAACTTCTGTGAGCCAAAGACACCGTTATTAAGTTTCGCTTAGCGGGTGGCGGCAAAGCTCATGACAGCACCGAACAAACCAGGAATTTGCAGGGCGGGGTGGCGTATGAGCTGGAAGCTAAACGCTTTGAAGCAGCTCCTATTTTTTGAAGCACTTGATCAGCTGTTTCTCCGTGAACTTTTAATTTGGTAAAAAAGGATGGCAAAGCATATGGGCTTGTACTCTGGTGGGAGGAATGATTTAGTCCGTATTTACGCAGTGTGTGCTTTTTAAATGATTCATTTGACTCATTTGGGCCAATAGAATTTTGGTCAGAGAAGATTTTTGTGTCGAAATAGCAGGGAACATTGCACTACACAGAAGCACATATACAGACTGGACCACAAAGCATATAAGCATTCCACAGCAGAGTCCGTTAAACAATATCAGAGTTTGCACATTTGTCAACCGATAGGGTTCTAGACACACTGAAATGTCGGTTTCGACCAGTGAATTACAGCTGGCCCCAACGAATGCTGTCTGACACTGTGTGTGGGTGGGAGCCTGCTTTATGTGTTCTCAGAATTTTGTTTTTCAAACTGCCATTGGATATGCCAGAGCTGTGAAGGCTGATTAACTGAAACAGCCTCGGGCCCTGAGGTTGTGGTTGAGGAGCAGTTTTTCAAACTCTATTTTTTTATTGATTTTTCTTACAGAAAGTCAGATTTTTTTTTTACGGTTCTTGTATGAACTGAGTGCAACTTTATTGTGATTTTCACCAAGGATAACTTGAAGGGTGTGACCCTATATAACCTGTTGTCAGTACTGGGCACTTGGCTGCATGGCTGCTCTCTCTTGAATTGCCAGAGAACATTGCAGATGATACAATTTGATATTCCAAATTGGATGAAAAAGAAAAAATTGTCTTTAGTAGTTGGGGAAAAAAGGAAATTGACAAATGGTGTCTGACCTGTCTGCTATAGGAACTCACACTGCATTGGTCAATGAGCAGGAACAAGAGCGTGATTGAGTGAGAGGGTAGAGCTGGTTTATAGAGTTAGTGAGAGGGTAGAGCTGGTTTATAGAGCTAGTGAGAGGGTAGAGCTGGTTTATAGAGTTAGCGAGAGGGTAGAGCTGGTTTATAGAGCTAGTGAGAGGGTAGAGCTGGTTTATAGAGTTAGCGAGAGGGTAGAGCTGGTTTATAGAGCTAGTGAGAGGGTAGAGCTGGTTTATAGAGCTAGTGAGAGGGTAGAGCTGGTTTATAGAGCTAGTGAGAGGGTGTATCTGGTTTATAGAGCTAGTGAGAGGGTAGAGCTGGTTTATAGAGCTAGTGAGAGGGTAGAGCTGGGTTATAGAGTTTGTGAGAGGGTATATCTGGTTTATAGAGCTAGTGAGAGGGTAGAGCTGGTTTATAGAGCTAGTGAGAGGGTAGAGCTGGGTTATAGAGTTAGTGAGAGGGTAGAGCTGGTTTATAGAGCTAGTGAGAGGGTATATCTGGTTTATAGAGTTAGTGAGAGGGTAGAGCTGGTTTATAGAGTTGGTGAGAGGGTAGAGCTGGTTTATTGAGCTAGTGAGAGGGTATATCTGGTTTATAGAGCTAGTGAGAGGGTAGAGCTGGGTTATAGAGCTAGTGAGAGGGTAGAGCTGGGTTATAGAGTTAGTGAGAGGGTAGAGCTGGTTTATAGAGCTAGTGAGAGGGTAGAGCTGGGTTATAGAGTTAGTGAGAGGCTAGAGCTGGTTTATAGAGCTAGTGTGAGAGGGTAGAGCTGGTTTATAGAGTTAGCGAGAGGGTAGAGCTGGTTTATAGAGCTAGTGAGAGGGTAGAGCTGGTTTATAGAGCTAGTGAGAGGGTAGAGCTGGTTTATAGAGCTAGTGAGAGGGTAGAGCTGGTTTATAGAGCTAGTGAGAGGGTAGAGCTGGTTTATAGAGCTAGTGAGAGGGTAGAGCTGGTTTATAGAGCTAGTGAGAGGGTAGAGCTGGGTTATAGAGTTAGTGAGAGGGTAGAGCTGGTTTATAGAGCTAGTGAGAGGGTATATCTGGTTTATAGAGTTAGTGAGAGGGTAGAGCTGGTTTATAGAGTTGGTGAGAGGGTAGAGCTGGTTTATTGAGCTAGTGAGAGGGTATATCTGGTTTATAGAGCTAGTGAGAGGGTAGAGCTGGTTTATAGAGCTAGTGAGAGGGTTGAGCTGGGTTATAGAGTTTGTGAGAGGGTAGAGCTGGTTTATAGAGCTAGTGAGAGGGTAGAGCTGGGTTATAGAGTTAGTGAGAGGGTAGAGCTGGTTTATAGAGCTAGTGAGAGGGTAGAGCTGGTTTATAGAGTTAGCGAGAGGGTAGAGCTGGTTTATAGAGCTAGTGAGAGGGTAGAGCTGGTTTATAGAGCTAGTGAGAGGGTAGAGCTGGTTTATAGAGCTAGTGAGAGGGTAGAGCTGGTTTATAGAGCTAGTGAGCATATAGAGCTGGGTTATAGAGTTAGTGAGAGGGTAGATCTGGTTTATTGAGTTAGTGAGAGGGTATATCTGGTTTATAGAGTTAGTGAGAGAGTAGAGCTGGTTTATAGAGTTGGTGAGAGGGTAGAGCTGGTTTATTGAGCTAGTGAGAGGGTATATCTGGTTTATAAAGTTAGTGAGAGGATAGAGCTGGTTTATAGAGTTGGTGAGAGGGTAGAGCTGGTTCATAGGGTTAGTGAGAGTGTAGAGCTGGTTTATGGAGGGAGTGGGGACGGGTCATTTAGATCATTTAGAGAATGAGTGAAATAGTTTCTGTGCTTTTAATGAATTCACTGATGTTTATCACCAGTGGCACTGAGCAGTCCATTTTGTTCATCGTCGCAGCTGCCCTCTATTTGATCCTATAAAGGACACAAACCTCGGGAGGACACAGCAGCCAGAGAGCATCCCAGGACTTCAGGGCTCAGCGCAGGCAGTCTCTCTATTTCTCCCTCTTTCTCTCTATCTCTCTCTCCCGCGCCGCTAATAGCATTAGGATAATGAAAAGTGCGAACGCTTCTGCCGGAAGCTGCTTAAGACTAATTAAAGCCTCCGAAACCAGGGCCTGTCTCACTGGACTGTTCTATGCAGGTGGTGACGATATTGATCCGTGGAAATAAATGGGGCCCTTTTCATACTCCAGGTGATGACTTCTTAATAACCCTGTGGCCTGGAGGACATCTCTAGATTATACGGGCTGTCACCACTGAGGGGACTTCTTCTCACTGGCAAAGCCCTCCAGTGCCCCAGCAGGGCATCCCCCTTTTTATCCCTATGGTATAAAATGAGGATGGGAATGATCACACAGGTTTTATGGATTACAAATGCACAGAGGGTAGAGGGACGTACGGTCAGTCACACAGGAGGCACACATAGTGAGGTGTGAAATAAAAGTCCTGGAAAGATGACAGTGCGATCAGAAGCACTGAATTGCTCTGTAGCAGCGGCGTCATAAGTCATTAAATGGGCAAGTGATGAAGGCAGAGGCAGACAGAGGGACTTGTGGGTACTGCTCATTTCAACCGGCACGCGCCAGTCACGTCACGCCCCCTTATGCAGTCTGTTGGGTTAATGCTGCAGCCAGTCCTGGTCCTGGAGAGCCGCAGGATCTGCTGGTTTTTGTTGTTACTCAATACTTTTAAGTTGATCGCTTAAAGCAGCTGGTGACGCCATTAACCTACATCACCTGGTTTCTTGGGTTTAAATTGAGTGCCGATTTTAGGGTGAAATGGAAAACCCCCGACCAGGGTCGATGACCACTGCTATAAATCCTTTAAGGTCCTTGTCAAAGCATCAGTTTTGGGTGGAATTCATATGGGACATTCTCCTTTCTTCTCTTCTCTCTCTTGTTTCTTACTTCCTCCTCTGCTGTGATTCATTACTGCATCAAACGTAGTACCTGCCTGGCCCAGTGATACAGGAGAAGCTTCTCTCAGCCCCGCTGCGCTGGCCAGAGCATTGGAGGAGAAACCACACCTGATGCATCGGTACTCAGAGCATCACAGGAGAAAGCGCACTCAGCCTATCAGAGCATTACAGGAGAAAGCGCACTCAGCCTATCAGAGCATTACAGGAGAAAACGCACACAGCCTATTAGAGCATCACAGGAGAAACCGCACTCAGCCTATCAGAGCATCACAGCATCACAGGAGAAACCACACTCAGCCTATCAGAGCATCACTGGAGAAACCACACTCAGCCTATCAGAGCATCACAGGAGAAACCACACTCAGCCTATCAGAGCATCACTGGAGAAACCACACTCAGCCTATCAGAGCATCACTGGAGAAACCGCACTCAGTCCTATCAGAGCATCACAGGAGAAACCACACTCAGTCCTATCAGAGCATCACAGGAGAAACAGCACTCAGTCCTCTGTGTCACAGGGTTTTTTTAGTGTCAGTGGAGAAACCACATGCACAGTGCTATTGAAGCATCTCTTTATTTCAGTGAAACCACTTCAGCAGTGACACATTTCTGCTAAAGAAATCTCATTATTTCAGTGAAACCACTTCAGTGGTGAAACCCAGTGCTGTTTAAAGATCTCTTTCATTTTTTCTCTTCAGTGCTGAAATCAAGTTCTGCTAAAGGATCTCTAGATTTCAGCTGGTCGCTTCAGCACTCAACCTCAGTGCCGTTAAACAGACTTTCGTTTTGGAGTGAAACCACTTCAGCCCTGAAACGCAGCGCTGTTAACGGGGATCTCTTGCCGTGCTTTTAAAGGCTTTCACTCAGTGCGTCTCCTCAGCTGTTAAAGGATTTCTGGCTTCGGTGGAGCTCTCCTCTGCGCTCGGCGTTCCAAGACATTCCTCACCGTCCGCTCAGCCCGGCTCGGATTGTGCTGCGGCTGCCAAGCTCTTCCTGGATACGGCCGTAAAGCCGCCAGATAAATCAACGCGGCGAATAGAACGCGGGAGCGCCAGGCCTCCGGGGAGGGAGGCGGAGAGAGGGGGACGGAGCATACGGTCTGTACCCGGGAACAAGGGCCGTTTGTGGCTGGCGATCAGAAGCGGTGCTCATTTATCTGGGTCCAGAGCCATCGGTCAGCAGCCCTGTCGCGGTGTTTCGTTCTCACGATTCCACAAGAACAGGAAAGCTGTTTTTTTTTTTTTCTCTCCCGTCTTTTTGGTTTTAAAAAGTGGAGAGAATGCAATCTCGACTCTCCACGGGACACGCTCTTGTAATCCTGCATGATTCTGCAGACCCAATTACCCCACCGTGTTGGAAGCAAGCCACCAACTAATTATGCATTTTAATGCACTAGTAATGCCTTAATAATAGGCCAATAATATGCTAATAATGCGCTAATGATACACAGAGTCTCTGACTCACACACTGGAACTGTGCTGTTCTGCGTTTCATAAAGAACTTGGAAGTATTTCTGTTGGAATCTCCCAGAGAGCATCACTCTCTCTATAAATTGGGTGAATCTGTTTGTGGTTCAGATTTTGTCTCTGACTATTTGAAAAGCTCGTCTTTGAAAGCAACCTGTTCATTAAATGTATTGTATATTGAGTCTCGTGATTATCTCAGTTTATACCCCACTCAGATTTCCCCCCACCCCCTCCAATTTGCAGTGTCCAATTAAATGTACAGGCGCATCTCATCGCTCATAATTATGCAGTGTCCTCTTTCAGTTCAGGGGGAAAAAAACACATTCTCCTCTGAAGCGTGTTCCTTATATCACACCGTCGCCATGTTGCGCTCTTCAGCAGTCTTGCAGTAGAAGAGCGCGAAACGGTGACACTAATTTTGGGTGTTTAATGGATACATGACTCCATGCTTCAGCTGGGAAAATGTCTGTCATTCTTATAGTCAGAGGTTCCCTACATAAAATGTTTGTTTTGGCAGTAGGCTACGTGGAAACTAGTTTCAATTTCCTGTTTTTTGTACATTATTATTTCCCAAGTATTTGAACAGCCTTAAGTTTGTACCTACAACATGGTGTGTTTTTGTGTTTATGTGTGTGTGTGTGTGTGTGTGTGTGTGTGTGTGTGTGTGTGTGTGTGTAACAAACTCACAGGTAAATGCTATAGTTGTCTTGATGCGGTTTAGACAGGGTAACCCTCACGCCCTGTATCGTGTGTAACCCTGACGCCCCCGCGTCCCTCTCATTGCAGACTTCACAGGAGGGCCACAACCCCTCCTCCGTCCAGCTGTGGGTCTCCTACAACCGCCAGCCCATGCGGCCCGCTCGCTTCATGACCCGCCATCCCATCAGCGTGAGTGCGCCACCGGCAGCCCCGCCCCCCTCTGACAGAACCACGCGACAGCCCGCTTTGCCCTCCTGGTTAAATACCCCACGCTCCTACTGTAGTAAAACAAGCCTGTAAATGTCACCGTGAGTTATAGAATGCCCTCCCGTACGAGTCCTACATCGCCGACGCCTCAGAGAAGTGTGTGTGTGTGTGCGCGTGCCTGTGTGCATGCGTTTGTGTGTGCGTGTGTGTGTGTGCGTGTGTTTGCATGTTTGAGTGTGTGTGTGCGTGCGTGCACGTACACACTGTGTGTTTTATGATGTGACCGCCCTCTCGTAGGAGTACTACATCGCCGATGCCTCGGAGGAGTGTGTGTGTGTGTGTCTGCGTGCGTATGTGCACTCACACACACACACACACACACACACACACACACACTGTGAGTTATATGATGTAACCGCCCTCTCGTAGGAGTACTACATCACCGACGCCTCGGAGGAGTGTGTGTGTGTGTGTGTGTGTGTCTGCGTGCATATGTGCACTCACACACACACTGTGATTTATATGATGTAACCGCCCTCTCGTAGGAGTACTACATCGCCGACGCCTCGGAGGAGCAGGTGTTCGTTTGTGTGAATCACAGCAACAACGCCACACACCTGTACATCTCTGACACTGAGGGACTGTCCTTCTCTCTGTCCCTGGAGAACGTGCTATACTACAGCCCTGAGGGCTCGGGAAGCAGCACACTGATCAGGTACAGTCACAAACACACACACACACACACACACACACTCACACTCACCTGTACTACAGCTGGAGCCTTCCGGAAGCAGCACACTGATCAGGTACAGACACACACACACTCACACTCACACATCCACCTGTACTATAGCTGGAGCCTTCCGGAAGCAGCACACTGATCAGGTACAGTCACACACACACACACACACACACACACACACACGCACACACACACAAAACAGCCTGAGCATTCCGGCAGCAGCACACTGATCAGGTACAGTCCCGCAGACCTGTACTACAGCCTGAACAGTTACAGACAGCCCCTCCTATTTTCAGCTGACTGTCTGAAGCTGTACAGCACCTGTGGGGCCTTTTAGTTTCTTCTTAAATATCAGGCCTGTGCTACATTACCTGCAGAACAATGAACTTTGTTGTGGCAGTGGTTATTATGAAGATGAAGCTATATTATATTATAATATATATGTATATTTGATTAGTTGTGATTTTTGTGTTTGTGCGTGTGTATGTGTGCATGCGTGTGCGTGTGTGTGTTTGTGTGTGTGTGTATATGCGTCTGTGTGTTTGTGTGTCTGTGTGCATCTGTGTGTGTGTGTGTGTGTGTGTGTGTGTGTGTGTGTGTGTGTGTGCATCTCTGTGTGTGTGTGTTTGTGTGTGTGTGTGTGTGCATCTCTGTGTGTGTGTGTGTGTGTGTGTGTGTATATGCGTCTGTGTGTTTGTGTGTGTGTGTGTGTGTGTGTGTGTCTGTGTGCATCTGTGTGTGTGTGTGTGCGTGCGTCTCTGTGTGTGTGTGTGTGTGTGTGTGTGTGTGTGTGTGTGTGCGCACAGGTACTTTGCCAGTGAGCCCTTTGCGGACCTTCATAGGGTGGAGGGCCTGAGAGGGGTGTTTGTGGCCACTCTCATTAACGGCTCCCTGAGCGAGGACAACATGCGCTCCGTCATCACGTTCGACAAGGGCGGCACCTGGGAGCTGCTAACCCCACCCACTGCTGACAGCCTGGGCGGAACCGTGGACTGCCAGGTACGCCACCTGTGCCTGACTAATCACCGCACACTACCTGCTGGACCCTAACGTAAACTCGTTCCACCAGCATTTTGTTTAAATTACAGTTGAAGTCGGAAGCCAACCATGTGTTTCCATACTGTTCCAGTGTAATCTACAGCTAAATGTAGTCCCACCCCCCAATTCCCATAGAGATCCATTCAAATGCAGAGACGTTATAGTATCGCTTGTAAGAGTACCAGAAAATAAGATATCAAGAGTCTTTTGATGTTGTTGGGTCACAGACATCAGGAAGTCATGGCATGCAAAGGATATGTGAGCAAATATAAAAAATTTAAAGGCGCAGTCAGCTTGTGTGTATGTAAACTTCTGACCCACTGGAATTGTGATATAGTGAATTAAAAGTGAAATAATCTGTCTGTAAACAATTGTTGGAAAAATTACTTGTGTCATGCACAAAGTCGATATCCTAACTGACTTGCCGACACTATAGTTTGCTAACATGAAATTTGTGGAGTGGTTCAAAATGAGTTTTAATGACTTCAACCTAAGTGTATGTAAACTTCAACTGTATATAGAGGCATTCATTATCATTGTGTTCCTGGGTGATTTTAACTTCACTTGTGAAGGGCGGCTTTACCTGAGGTGGGTTTAGTCACTGTTTGAGTTCACTGGGGAAAACCAGATGGCCTAAAACTCTAAATCTAAATCTGTGAACGCCTCCAGACAAAATTGTATATGGTTAACCCCTGGGTCCCTGTATAGGAATATTAGACATGCTACACCCCTGAATCTCTCCAGCTCTCCAGGGGGTGCTCGCTGCACCTGGCCCAGCGCTGGAGTCAGCTGCTCAACATTCAGCTTCGCCGTATGCCCATCCTGTCCAAGGAGTCCGCACCGGGCCTCATCATGGCCACAGGTGGGTCTCTATGACAACCAGCCTCATGATGCTCTCGGGTGGGTCTCCATGGTGACCAGGATGCCGGCAGGAATCCCACACAGTTCATGATTTAAAAAAATAACCGCCCCATTAAACGTTCCTCAGAACTGAAGTGTTACTGTCAGGGTCAGTAAATGGCGACATCAAAACCTGGGTACAGTGAGAAGGGACTGGAGGACCTTAAATCTCCCCTGTGGAGAGAAGGCCCTTGGGCCTGGTCTAGAAGCTGTTGCTGAGGTGGTTGCAGAAACTGTTTTAGAGGCGGTTTCATAATCTGTTGTTGAGGTGGTTGTAGAATCTTTTGTGGCAGTGGATTTTTGGTTGGCCCGTTTGAGTTCAAACGGAGCATCCTGGCGTTACCTCAGGTTAACTGTTTTACGAGAAGCACACTTTTAAAGACTCCAAGACGATAAAAGACCCCACTCCACACACCTCATTAGTTAACTGTTCATTCGAGAGTCTAATGAGGTGCCTGTGGAGTGGGGTAATTTCTGTACCAGTTAACTGATGAGTGTTGATCTGGATGGGGTTGATCATAGTCAGACACAGTGAAATTAGCCCATCCTGGTCATAGAGAGCAGTTAGTCTGCATAGTTGATTGGATTCCAGACGTGGAGACGTGCAGTTACCCTGTCACTTTTTAGGAGTTAATTGTATCCAATAAGAAGTGCTGCTCTGTGCTCATTGCTCAACGGCCAGAGTGAATCAGATTTGTGCCTGTGCTAGGATAGGGCTGTTCGATCAGGAGAAGTTAAGCCTTTGATTAGATTATTATCTGCTAATGCGCCAGTAGCACTGTGAGACGGCTGCCACTTTCTCTTTATTACACAGACGCAACACAAGCGTACAGTAATTATGTTTGTCCTGCCCGCTGGGTAATTAACACGCACAATCTCACACACACTCAAACCAGCAAGGACCCTGCCCACCAGCGGCTAATTGCCGGGTCTTTAGCGGTTTGAAAAATTGACTGAAATCAGTTCCCTGGTGCCTCAGTCTTTGCTTACATTTCAGGTGTTGCGTTGTGCCAGGTCCTGCATTTCATGGGGAAACGTGTTAATGCAGCAGATGCTAATGCTAGCGTGAGAATGCTAGTTTCAGGTCAGGTAGTAGGTCTTTCTCAAGGCGATTTCTACCGCCCCCCCCCCCCCCCCCCCCTCCAGTACTGATCTCGGATCATTAAAACATTAATTAACCCACGCCTTAATTAAAACTGAATTTTGATCCAATATGTCCTGTAATGACACCCTGTAATGGCATCTCATAGCTCTTCTGTCTTTGTCCTCCTCGTCCATCAAAAAAAAAGCAGCTCTGTTGGCTTCAAACAAAGAGAAAAGCCCTGTCTTTCCTTAGCTGACCTCTGAAATGGGAAGGGCTGTTCACACAGGTGTACCTGCAGACCAGATGGAGCAGTCATAATCTCTCTGTCTCACCACTGTAGGGCTTGTACTGTGCCATGTGCTCCACTCATAGCCAACGTTACTATCGCCTCTCAAAATGACTGCTTCAACATGCTCCTGCCTCATCTCAAACACATTTCTCCTGCCTCCCTCGACCAATAAAAAAACACTGACCTGAAGAAGAGCAATGATTGGTTGTTGTCTGGTTGCCACAGAGAGGGCCTTTGTTAAAGATTCAGCAGAATATAGTAAAATGTAATAAAGTGTAATGAACTTCTCTATAGACTCTATAGTGCATTCTGACCAATGAGTACTGACCCCGCCCTCTGGTCTCCCTCTTCAGGGTCTGTGGGGCGGAGTCTGGCCAACAAGCCAAATGTGTACGTGTCCAGCAGCGCTGGGGTCCGCTGGAGAGAAGTGAGTGCACCTGTAACATGCCCACGCACAAATACCCACACAAACATACATGTAGAGTATATGCATGAGCAAACATATACGTATGCTCGCATATATACAGAAATTCACAAGTTGTGTTTGGTCTATGGTTGTGTCATGGTTGTTTTCAGTGTGCGTAATGACCGTCGCTGTGCAATTGTTGATTCTCGAGTATAACGATTGTTCCTCCTGTGCAGGCGCTGGCAGGCCCCCATTTCTATACCTGGGGAGACCACGGTGGGATTCTGATGGCCATCTCACAGGGGGGCTCCACCACCCAGCTCAAGTAAGTGTCACTGTGACCACAACAGCACTTCCGTCACATGTGTACGTCACCATCATACCACTGTCACACGCGTGCACAGCCACAGAGGGGCCTGGGGTCGGTGCTGCTTTGTCTTGGAGTATTTCTGACAGTGTGTGCTTGTGAGTCTGCCTGTTAGTAACAGGGTACCTCTCAGTGAGTTTGTTTTTGTGCTTGTGAGTGAGTGCTTGTGACAGAGTGCACCTCTGCATTTTTGACAGTCTCTGATGGTGACCGGGGGTCTCTGACTGTAATATATGAGAGAAGGTCAGGTCTGGTCACCGTTTGTTGATCGTTGCTCCGCCTCTCTGGCAGGTTCAGCACAAACGAGGGCGAGACGTGGACGCCGTTCCAGTTCTCCTCGCGGGAGGTGTACGTGTACCAGCTGCTGACGGAGCCGGGGGAGAAGAGCACCATCTTCACCGTCTTCGGCTCCTACGCCGACCAGAGACACAGCTGGCTCATCCTGCAGATCAACGCCAGTGACATCCTGGGTGAGGGTGCCTGTGTGTGTGTGTGTGTGTGTGTGTGTGTGTGTGTGTGTGTGTGTATATTAAAGGTGTAGGTGTTCTGAGCTGTGTCTGAGCAGTGTATATGTGTGTTTGCAGGCGTGCCGTGTGCGGAGGGAGATTATAAACGCTGGTCTCCGTCAGACGAGCGCGGCAGCGCATGCCTACTGGGCAGGGAGATGGTCTTCAAACGGCGCTCGCCGCACGCCACCTGCTTTAACGGAGAGGACTTCGACCGGCCCGTCACCGTGACCAACTGCTCCTGCACACGCCAGGACTACGAGTGGTAAACCCGCCCACCAGGATATCACTGCCACATTCCAGACTGTCACCAACTACTATGAGTAGCTCTGATTGGCTCAACAAGTACCGTGAACACCTCTCATTGGCTCTCTCCCACCTCCTCTCTTTCCCTCAGTGACTATGGCTTTAAACTGAGCGAAGACCTGTCTCTGGAGGTGTGTGTTCCAGACCCAGAGTTCTCAGGCAGCCTGTATGCCCCCCCGGTACCCTGCCCTGTAGGAACTACCTACCCGCCGCAGCAAAGGGTGAGTGTGACCTGCGCATCGACACCCTGCATGTCTAACACCGTTACTGGAGCACGCCCAACACCCTGCATGTCTAACACCGTCACTGGAGCATGCCCAACACCCTGCATGTCTAACACCGTCACTGGAGCATGCCCAACACCCTGCATGTCTAACACCGTCACTGGAGCATGCCCAACACCCTGCATGTCTAACACCGTTACTGGAGCACGCCCAACACCCTGCATGTCTAACACCGTCACTGGAGCATGCCCAACACCCTGCATGTCTAACACCGTCACTGGAGCATGCCCAACACCCTGCATGTCTAACACCGTCACTGGAGCATGCCCAACACCCTGCATGTCTAACACCGTCACTGGAGCATGCCCAACACCCTGCATGTCTAACACCGTCACGGGAGCATGCCCAACACCGTGCATGTGTAACACCGTCACGGGAGCATGCCCAACACCGTGCATGTGTAACACCGTTACTGGAGCATGCCCAACACCCTGCATGTCTAACACCGTCACGGGAGCATGCCCAACACCGTGCATGTCTAACACTGCCGACACTCAGTCGCTGGATCACGCCCAACACCCTCCAGCCCTGCTGGAGAGAGCTCCCGTGTGTGGCTCTCATTGGCTGTTAAAGCCGCTTTTGGGTTTCTGACTCTGTCAGCAGTGCGCGCTCCCCGCTGAGGTGGTGCAGGAGAGTGATAATGACATCAGAACTGTAAGGTAACTTGTTAAGATGTCAGCGTGGTTCTGTCTATTTGCGGCATTAGATTACGAGCGACAAGGATCCCGCACCTTTGGCAACAACACCACCTAGTGTCTCATATGAAAAAAATGCCCTGGGCGAGGACAAACGAGCCGAAGTTTGGCATTCAATATGCAAAATTGATTTTCAATAAACTGTATTGAATAATTCATGGGTATGTGCAGGAATATTTATTTTCTTTCGGTAACTGGAATTGTAACAACAGTAACCGTGTATTTGTGTAAGTCTGGACTCTGGTGATTGTTTCACAGAAAAAACAATTGAACATTTTTGAGTGTTGGCCATGTTTATTTAATGTTTAAATTATTGCATCAGCACTCAAAATACTTTTCCAAAAACCTTTTATTTCAGTTGGGCACACCGACAGTTGGTGTTGTGCTGGCTGTATGAGTGGGCTGGGGTATGTGTTGGTGATTGAATGAGTGCATGTATCTGTGACTGACTGTATGCGAGTGTCCCTGTGACCATGGTAACCCGGATGCATGGCTGTGCGTTTCAGGTACAGGAAAGTGTCGGGGGACAGCTGCAGTGGGGGTGATGTGGAGACCAGGTTGAATGGAGAGATGCTGCCCTGCCCTGTGGGAGGTCAGCCCTGCTCTACCCTCTGGACTCAGTGTTTCTAGACTTACGTAGTTACGTCAGAAGTCACTTAGTTTAATATCAATTCACAGCAGTTCAGAGTTGGCAAATAGTATTTTGGCCCGCTGATTATTACATTCAACTCCATTCAGAAGGTGGAGCCCCACCGATTGTTTCACTGGGGGTTTATGGGAAATAACCTCAGAACTTCAGCTCCCATCAGCCAAACCCTGCAGATGTTTGAGGTGGCTGTTTTACCTGCTCCTATAATCCAGTATGTTTGGTCTTAACCCTCCAGAGAGTAATGAGTTTATCTTGTATGCCGTGCGCAACTCCATCCATCGTTACGACCTGGCCACTGGCACGGACACGCCCCTTCCCCTCTCTGGACTGCGCGAGGCCGTCGCCCTGGACTTTGACTATGAGAGAAACTGCCTGTATTGGGCTGATATCGCCCTGGACACCATACAGGTCAGGAACACAGCCATCTTTCTGAATACCACCCCTCTGTGTATGTGTGTCTGTGAGTGTGAGTGTATGCAAGTGTGAGAGAGAGTGTGACACGCCTCTATTTAATGCATTGCGCGTGACTACTCTCCTGTGTGTGCTCCCGGCAGAGACTCTGTCTGAACGGCAGCTCTGGACAGGAAGTGATCGTGAGGAGGGGCTTGCAGAATGTGGAGGCCCTGACCTTTGACCCCGTCAGCAGGCTGCTCTATTGGGTGGATGCCGGAGCTCAAAAGATTGAGGTAAACGAAAGAAACATTGTTCTTCATTCATATGCACAAATGCACAGAGAACAGTACATAAAACAAGACAGATATTCCTCTAGAAATAGATAAAAATGTGATTGAAAACAGAAATGCTAGATCAAGTAAAGATATTTGCCAACTAAATATAAGTAGTTCTAAAAGTCAAATGGCTGGTATTGAGTGTGTTCTTGAAGATGGCGGGAGGTGTAACCCCTTCCTGTCCCCAGGTGGCTAACGCTGATGGCGACCTGAGACGCACCCTGCTCAACTCCTCTGTGCTGGAACACCCCCGAGCTCTGGCCCTGATCCCCACCGAGAGGTACCGCGGACCACCCTCTCTCTCACCCGTACTGGCCCCCAAATGAGTCCGATAATATTTTATTTCATTGTTTAATATCTGTGTTGACTCTCTGTAAAGATTAAAATTGATTTGATATTTTGCCTACTCTGTAAGGTTAATTCATTTTATGAGGCCATGGTTAGAGTTTGGCTGAATTAAACTAAACACTAACTCTCTACTGGATTTACTGCTTTGCTTAAAGGGCTTACTGCTGGGTTTAGGTCTGTTTAAACGGGCTGGGTTCTGGCCCTGTTCTGAATGTGCTGACTGGGCCCGGTTGTGGATGCGTGCTGGCTGAGTTCTGTTTGGGTTTTGGGTGAGCGCTGAGTCTGGTCCCTCCGTACCCCCAGCCTGATGTTCTGGACGGACTGGGGGGATCGGGCGGCGGGGGTGTACCGGGGCTGGATGGACGGGTCCAACGCGTCCTGCATCGCGTCCGAGGGCGTGCGCTGGCCCAACGGCATCGCCGCAGACGACCGCTGGCTCTACTGGACGGAAGCGTTCGGCGATCGCATCGAGAGAGCCGACTTCACCGGGGGCCAGCGCAGCGTTGTGCTGGCGGGCCTGCCCCACCCCCTACGCCATCGCCGTCTTTAAGGTATGACCAACGTACACATATATCATACAGCAAAGTTCCAACAGTATGGCTTCCTTGACCCTCATATTATGTTCAGGGTCAATTTGACCCAATTTGGTGTATAACGTCTGTTAAAACCTTATTTTAAAAATCTTGATACTATATGACTTTTCCTAATTTGTTGGGATTAAACGGTGTGGGGACATTTGTAGGGTAGCTGTATAAAATGTATGAAAATATACAACCTTTCTTATTTTTTATCTGTGATTTCTTGTGGGAGATTCTGGTGGCACTTTTCCATACAGGTTTTAAACTTCACAAATGTTCACTTACCTCAGGCTCTAAAATTAGATGTTTCACAGATCTTCAATATTTAGGGATAAAAGGTTAGTCAATTTGGAGACGCATGAAAGGTGACACAGAAAGTGTAACTTTGTTTTTATTTCAATATTTTTACATCAGTTTAAACAGTTGGTATTAGTTTGTGTCGGTTTAAACATTTGGGGTCAAGGTGTCATAAAATGTCAACGTAATAATGGGGTTAAATGACCCAGTTTTTAATTGAAAATGTGTGCATGTGTATGTCAGAATGACATCTATTGGGACGACTGGTCGCGGATGGGGATCTTCAAGGCCCCCAAATCGGGCTCTCTGGATAGTGAGCTGCTTGTGGGCCGGCTGACCGGAGTGATGGACCTCAAGATCTTCTACAAGGGAAAAACAAAAGGTCAGAGGCCCCATTATCTGGAATCAAAACCTGGTCGTGACTGTGTCAACTGGGGGCCCCGCAGGGCGACACGCCATTGGCCAGTGCACGAGCAGGGAGGGTTTCAGTCAGCAAGGATTAACCCCCATTGGCCTATAACGTCTCCTCTGGCCAATCCGATGCCTGCATGTCTGCTGGTGCATTCGGTGTGCTCCTGCAACCCAACTGTCATAAAGCTGTGGCTGCCTGCACTCTCCTCAACTGCCGTGTTGTAAATGTAAATTCTGAGCTGGGCGAAACTTAAAAAAATAGGGCTACATTTTTGTTTTTGTTGTAGGTAGGTAGGTAGGTAGGTATGACTTTATTTCAGACTCATAGTCCATATAAAAAACATGCATAAATACAATACAATACAAGGACAACATAGATTAAAATACATAAAGACACCAATTCCAATGCTTCCACAAGCAGGAGAAGTATCTTGTATCACTCTGCTTAATCTTAGTGAGAGCAATTATTATCTTGTGTGACTCAGATAGTCGACACATAAATTTATACATATAATTCCTTAACACAGCATGGAAGGTGGGGACATTACTTGTTACAAACATGTAACTTGCACTTGTCCATCTTGGAAGCTTAAGGAGGATCCGGAACGCATCATTATATGCTACCTGTAGTTTTTTCATTTTTGCTGTGCTATAGTTACACCAGAGGTAGGCTGTATAAAGTGAAGTACAGTAGGCTCTAAACAGGCTTATTTTAACGTCATCTGTACACATATGAAACTTGCGTGCCAGCATATTGGCCTGGGCATAGAGTTTGCCGCACTGGCGCTGCACATCATCATCATCACACATATCATCAGTGATGATGTGACCCAAATATCGTACTCTCTTCACCACGTCTAGAGCACGATCAGACAATAGGAAGGAGGGAAACTTTTGCTTCTGATCCTCCTTGGTCTTAGCAATCAAAATAACACTCTTTTTCGGATTGAATTTGATATCATATTGTTCTCCATAGCTAGAACAGACTTTAAGCAGCTGCTGTAACCCAGCACTATATGGAGACAGAATTACTAAATCATCAGCGTATATCAGATGGTTGATGAGACTCTCCCCCCACCATACATCCAGTCTTACACTCTTTAAGCTTCTTAGACAGATCGTCCATATACACATTGAAGAGGACAGGTGACAAGATCCCTCCCTGTCTCACCCCATTAGTTACATGAAAAGGTACAGATATACTACTGCCCCATCTAGTTTGCATAGTTTGATGTGTATACCAAAACTGCAGGATCCTTATCAGGTAAGGTGGAACTCCTCGTTCTTGGAGTTTAGCAAACAGTTTGCCATGATTGATCCTATCAAAGGCTTTTGATGCATCCAAAAAACACATAAACATTGTAGAATTCTGTCGTCTATATTTACTAATGACTTCTTTCAGTGCATATATACATTGATCAGTACCAAGCTTACTTTTAAAACCAAACTGATTGTCAGTGGTTGCCACATATTCACTGAGCCTATCTAAAAGAATTTGTTCTAAAACTTTCGAAAGTATGCTAGCCAGAGCAATTGGCCTGTAGTTTTCAATGCTGGATATTTTACCAGTTTTGTTTTTGATAACTGGCACTAACAATACATACATCATAGAATCAGGTAGTATTCCGTGCATTAACAATCCAGTAAGACACATAGCAAGTAATACTGGGATCCTACCACTAGCATATTTCAGATGTTCTGCTGTTATTTGGTCAAGCCCACATGCTTTGTTCATTGCCAGTTTCTCAATGGCATGACACACCTCATCAGGTCTTATAGTCACACCATCATTCATAAAAACATTTCCTATTTTAAATTCTTCACACTTAACACAATTAAAAATATCACTATAATGTTTTCTCCAAAGTTCAGCAATATTTTCAGGCCCAGTGATCCCAGCAATATTAGATGGCAAGGGCATCTTACTGTTATTAATAGCCTTAACTTCTTTCCAGAACTCATTGACATTATTCTGCTGAAGCTTTTTGGCCATGGAGTTAGCCCTCATAGCCTGCTCGTTCCTTTTAATAAAGCGCACAGCATATTTAAATCGTGCATTTGCCTGCTTCTTATGTTCACACTCAGGCCCATGTCTAGCTCTCCCTGACAGCACCCAGGTTTTAAAAGCTTCTTTGGCCTCTACATGGAGTTCAGCCACATATTCATTCCATCCTGGTCTGACATTATGTCGTTTACCCCTTTTGTTGCCAATAAGTTTACCAGCATTATATAAGCAGTTCACAATCTCGTCATACATCGTACACAGATCTTTACTATGGTTTTGGTTCTTACAGTTAATGTTATCACACAAGATAGCATCAGATGGTATATCAATATCACTAAGGCTTTTATCAGACAGCGATTTATAATGCCATAGGTCCTTTTCTGTAATCCTTGACCAATCTAGTTTCCCACTTTGTTCACGGTTATCATAGCTAATCAGCTCAGGTAAACTCTCAACATTTAACATCAATGAGACAGGTATGTGATCTGTTATGGCCATCCCATACATGATCTCAATTTTCTCTAAGCAGTCATGAGCATCGGCTGTACATATACAGTGATCCAGCCAGGATGTTGTATGCCATGCTTCACTTATATAGGTGTAGCTATCTGCGGGCAGCATTACTTTGCTGGAGAAAACCAGCTTGCTGTCCTGACAGAACTGCAGTATGTATTGTCCAAATAGGGATTTCTTGTTGGAAATATCAGCATTCATGTCACCCACAACAAATATACATGTATATGCATTTTCCTTAATAAACGAACTTATAAAAGCAAGCCTGTTAATATATTCATCCTCATGTTTATAGCATTCATACGGAGTATATACATTTAAAATTACAAAAGCTTTGTCATTATGTACAACCTTAATGGCAGTAGCCCAGTCCACCTCAAGCCTGATAACACTGATCAGTGGATCATATTTCTTATGCCAAAAAATGGCCACTCCCCCAGGAATTCTGCCCCGCAGTATCCCCGCGCTTAGGTCTGTTGTGGACTCCCCTACTCCATGGAAGTCATCATTTACAGTGTTCAGTTTATCTAGGTCTTGTTTTGCTAAGAATGTCTCCTGTACGCACAGAATGTCCGTGTTCTGCAACAGTTTGTCATAACTATACGCTGCGCTTTGTCCCCAGCACCATGTCCTAAGCGCAGGCCACGCGAGTTGTATGACACAACTTTAATACCAGTCATAGGAGACACAGACATATCTATAATCCATTCTCACGCACAGGCGCACTCCTTGCAGCAGTATTTACATCCACTAGAACTGCGGTAGCCCTGGGTTTGCGCGCCTCAAAGAAGCGCCTCACAAAGGTCCCTTCTGGCCACAGCTGCGGCTCATACATTTCACCCACCTCCCTGCATTCGGCGGTTATTTTGAAGGAGCTGAATCGGGTTTGGACACTGTCTATCTTTTCACAAGTGACATCACGGCCTAGTTTTTTCTTTCATGTAATTAGCCAGCGTGCCCGGCTCCAAATCAGGCGAGAAGCGTGTAGCAAAAACACTCACCATCTTGTCTTTATAGCGTGTATGGTTTCCCCCAGCGCCAGTTCCAACAATCCCGCTTGTCTTCTTCTCTTTAGGAGGGTTCAGGCGGGGTTTGGGCGGCATAGGAGACTTTCCAGTTGCTTGTTTTGGTCGGCGACCCTCCTTCACTACATGACTCCACTTGGGTGACATTGCCGCATCATTCTTCCACTCCTCATTTGAGGCTCCCCTTGCTGCGTTTTTGCCCAGGGCCGAGGTTGCGCTGTCACTGCCCCGACTGGAGGCTTCCCCGCTGGTCTGGTTCTCCTCGTAGGCCTGTGAAATGTGCGCATTCCTCCTGTTTGAACCAGGCTTCTCAATCTCACACAGGCGTTGTTTCAAATCCATTGTTACCGCACGGAGATCCTCGCAGGCACTTGTCTGCATAGACATAGCCTGCTTCATGACGGAGATCTCCGCGCTTAGTTGTTCAATTCTCCCCAGCAGGCAAGAAACATCCAGGCTGTTGAAAGTCACTGGCGGAAGTTCATCGAGGGTAATGAGACACAGTTGTAAAAGTATCTGCATTGCCTTTAGTCATTTAATGGATATTTGTGTGTGTGTGTGTGTGTGTGTGTGTGCGCGCACGCTTCACCCTGCAGGTCATAACGCCTGCGCCAGTCAGCCCTGCAGCCTGCTGTGTCTACCCCAGCCGGGTGACCGCCATACCTGCGTCTGTCCAGAGGGGGCGCCCACCACCCTGCTTCCCTCCGGAGAGGTCCAGTGCCAGTGCCCTACAGGATACCACCTGCGCAACAGCACCTGCATAAAGACAGGTGAGAAAGGGACACTGCACCCAAGGAGGTAGGAAAGGGTGCAGTTAATTGAGAGGTTGCAGGTTCAAGTCCCAGGCGGGGCACTACACAAGGTACTTCAGCTTAACTGAAGTAAATATGCAGCTATGTACTGTAAACGGATGGTGTGTATGAAAAAGTAATCTTTGTTGCAAGTTACCCCTGCGAAGCAAGTCATATGTAATGAAATGGAGGCCCGGTGGAGGGCAGGTGGATCCCTGCAGGCCAAAGTGTGATCTCTCTCCTGCCTCTCTGCCCTGCCAGAGCACACCTGCCTGCCCAACCAGTACCGCTGCGCCAACGGGAAGTGCATCAGCAGCATCTGGAAGTGCGACAGCGACAACGACTGCGGCGACATGAGCGACGAGCTCGAGTGCCGTGAGTAAAGCCTGCCGCCACCCGGTCACGCTGACCGCCAATCAGATCGCACGGTCACATCGACCGCGGTGGACCGCCTGGAGTCCTCGGTCTCTGAGCCTCTCTGGCATGCCTTCAGTGTTTCTCCCTCCCTTCCCCCTCCTCCAGCCACCACGTCATGTGACCCAGCCGTGCAGTTTCGCTGCGTGGTGTCCGGCTCCTGCATCCCGCTGGCCTTCAGGTGCGACCACGAGGATGACTGTGGGGACAACAGCGACGAAGAGCACTGCGGTATGAGCACCTGTGTGTGTGTGTGTGTGTGTGTGTGTGTGTGTCTGTCTGTGAAACTTTGGGGAGGCTTGGAGTTTGGGAGTCTGGGGCATGTACATAGACAAATTGTGAGTGGATTAAAAATCACAAACCAATGACATACACATTGACATTGAGTTCTTACAACATCTGAGACATGCCTGACATTAACAAATTTGGGCCCCTTTATAGAAACAAAATAGTGTGTGTACGCGTGTGTGTGAGTGTCTGTCCATCTGTCCCTGTCTGTCTGTCTGTCTGTCTGTGGGTGCAGGTAGGTGTCTGTGTGTGTGTGCATATCTGCATGTGTACGTGTGTGTGCTGACTCTGTGCTCCCTCTCAGAGAGTCACCAGTGTGGGCAGGGGGAGTTCACGTGTGCTCGGGGCGTATGCATACGGGATGCCTGGCGCTGTGATGGAGATAACGACTGCAGGGACTGGTCTGATGAGGTCAATTGCACTGGTGAGTGGGGAGGACAGCCAATCACATCACAGCTTTATTACTTTTGAAATGTGCTTATGTTGCATGCTGAGAATAATTACTTAGAATGCTCATCACTTGTCACTCTCATGAGGCTCACCTTATCTGACTTAAGAAAGCAACTTTACCCACAATGCCTCCATCTTGTGACTTACATTACTTCTGTCATTCAGGCTTGGTTCACACTTCATGACTTTTGAACAGTGTGAAGGTGACTGGACTGAAGCACAGTGTTTTCTCACGTTCTCCTAGATTAAGCATTGATCCTTATCTCTCTCTCCCCCTCCCTCCCTCCCTCTCATTCCCTCTCTCTCCCCCCCTCCCTCTCATCATTCCCCCTCCCCTCTTCTCTCTCTCTCTCTCTCTCTCTCCCCCCTTTATGTCGCTCCCTCCCTGTCTCTCTCCCTCCCCTTTCTCTCTCTCCCTCCCTCCATAGTGGGCCACCACACCTGTGAGTCCAGCAGTTTCCAGTGCCACACGGGTCACTGTATCCCGCAGCGCTGGGTGTGTGACGGGGACGATGACTGCCAGGACGGCTCTGATGAGGAGCCATCGCATTGCGGTCAGTCAGCGCACCTTCCACTGCTCCTCCCCTACTGTTCCTTCCACAACACTGCTCCTGCTTCACCGCTGCTCCTCCCACATCGCTGCTCCTCCCACACCACTGTTCCGCTCACATCACTGCTCCTCCCACACCACTGTTCCGCTCACATCACTGCTCCTCCCACACCACTGTTCCGCTCACACTACTGCTCCTCCCATACCACTGCCCCTGCCACACCACTGCTCCTCCCACACTACTGCTCCTCCAACACCAGCACCGCTAGTCCCCCTGCTACTACCCTGCGGCTTGCTGCTCAGATAAAATACACCTGCATGCACGCGCGCGCACACACACACACACACACACACACGGTTGTGAGTGCTTGTTTGAGGATCTCTGGGTTTGTGGGTTCTGTTTCTCAGGAGGCGAGCGCTGTAACGGTTTCCTGTGCTCCAATGGCACCTGCCTGCACTCCAGCGCTCACTGCAATGGCGTGAAGGACTGCCCAGGGGGCGCCGACGAGCAGCACTGCGGTCAGTCGCTGCTGCAGGCTGCAGCAGACGTCGTTAAGCACAGAACTGTGTCTGTCGGCTGTTTGCTTTCCCTTTAACACATGATTCTCTGATAAAATTGTTTCGTTACATCATTAAATTTGCTGGCAGTCCCTGCATCTCCTGTCTAACAGTACGCGGTGTTTTATTGTACATGGAACTTTATTATCTCTCAGGACTGTACTTTCCTCCCCTGGGGTACTAGAGCACTTAAATTCCTCATCTCTGCGCTTGTCTTCATGTTGTTAAGAGTGTCTGCCAAAATGCTAGCGCTGTTACATAATGCAGTGTTTCTCGACCCCAGCCCTGGGAACCCACTGTGTTTGCTGGTGTTTCTCAAAGCAAAGCTCTTGATCAATTGAGGTTGTTTGATAATAAGCTCTACGATAATGTGTGTTTTATGTTATTAAACTTATTGTAACACAATCCGGGTTTGGCTTGTTGCCGTTTTCTGTCAGTAAGCTCCATTCATTTTAAACAAATTGATTCAGGTTTCCACTCAGTTTGTAATTACATACATTTAAAAATCTCTTTCAATTGGAATTATTTATATATATATAGGGTCTGATTTACTAAGGCTTTTAGTGTGTGCAAAACCATTTTGCACATGAAAAACCAATAACACCAATAACAAATGGTCATGGTATTTCTTTTGCACCAATCATTGGTTGTGTTCTTAGTTTTGCGTGTGCAAAAACGTTTTGCACATGCTAAAGGTCTTAGTAAATCAGGCCCATAGTGTGTACAGCACTGCAAATAAAAGCATAAGTTGTTCTGAGTTCTGACCACTAGAAATTCCTCGGACGTGAATATGGGACATATATTTTTTTTAGGACATGCATAGCTATTTCTGGCATAAAGTCGCTTTAAGAGGGTAACTCATCCCTCAGTAGACGTAAAAAGTCTAATTTATAACATTTATCAGCTCATTACAATACGGAGCTTGTTACTATGTTTGGAAAAATAACATCATACACAGTGGATCCCCAGGACCAGGGTTGAGAAACACTGACATAATTGGCTCATGTTTGAGCACCCTGTTTCTGGCGCCCCCTGCAGACCCGCTGTGCACGCGCTACATGGAGTTTGTGTGCCGGAACCGCGCTCAGTGTCTGTTCCAGTCGCTGGTGTGCGACGGCGTGCGGCACTGCGAGGACGGGTCGGACGAGGACGCCGCGTATGCCGGGTGCCGTGAGTCCCGCCCCCTACCGCCGGTCACACTGCATCGGGCCCTCAGGGCGCATCAGACCACAGCATTCAGGAAGTGAAGAATAAACCAGAGCCGTAGAGGCTGCTAGCGTGTATGAATGCCCACACACTTCTACAGGGCCTCTACAGGGCGTCTCGATATAGCTGCTGCAAAACGACTTGCTGTGAGCAGTAAATGTTCTGAATCTTTAAAAACATTCTTAGACTTTTTTTAAAGGTACAGTCACACGCGTGTATTCCGGCAGTCCCGTCTCACTGGAAGCCTTTTTTATACGGCACAGCTACATTTCTGTTCGTCGTGGCCTGCTGTGTCCTGTCTCAGACTCAGGCTGGTGTGTGACCCTCTCACTGTCCCTCAGCCACGAGACCAGAATTCGAGAAGACGTGCGACGCCTACACCTTCCAGTGTTCCAACGGTGTGTGCGTGAGCCTCGAGTGGAAGTGCGACGGTATGGACGACTGTGGCGACTACTCTGACGAGGCCAACTGCGGTGAGCCCCCCCCCCCCCCCCCCCCCCCCCCCCCCCCCCGTGCTGTGACGGTGTGTGAGAGCTGTGTGTTAGGCTGTGAGGGTGTGTGAGAGCTGTGTGTTAGGCTGTGAGAGTGTGTGAGAGCTGTGTGTTAGGCTGTGAGGGTGTGTGAGAGCTGTGTGTTAGGCTGTGAGAGTGTGTGAGAGCTGTGTGTTAGGCTGTGAGGGTGTGTGAGAGCTGTGTGTTAGGCTGTGAGGGTGTGTGAGAGCTGTGTGTTAGGCTGTGAGGGTGTGTGAGAGCTGTGTGTTAGGCTGTCAGGGTGTGTATGAATACTGTGTGTTGGGTTGTGAGGGTGTGTATGAGAGCTGTGTTTTACGTTGTGAGCTTGTTTGTGAATACTGTGTGCTTGGTTGTGAGGATCTATCTAAGTATTGTGTGTTGGCTTGGGAGGGTGTATGTGAATGCTGTGTGTTAAGTTGTGAGGATGTATGTAGTATTGTGTGTTAGGTTGTGAGGTTGTATGTAGTATTGTGTGGTAGGTTGTGAGGTTGTGTGTGAATACTGTGTTGCTGTGCTTCAGGTTTGACTACAGACATGCCGGGCTGTTCACGGTACTATCAGTACGAGTGCTCTAACGGCCGCTGCGTGCCCACCTGGTGGAAGTGTGACGGAGAGAACGACTGTGGTGATTGGTCTGATGAATCTCGCTGCACAGGTACCAGAAACGGGAAGACCCTCTCACAGTGTGAACGTGGAACCTCACAGCGGCCCTAACGCTTGCTATGTGTGTGTGTGCGCGCGCCTCTGTGTGCTTGTGTGTGTATGTGTGTATGTGTGTGTGCGTCCGTGCGTGCGCGCGTGTATGTGATCTGTGCCCGTTTGTCTGTGCGTACGTGGTCCTCTCTCCCCTCTCTGTAGATGGGGTAACGCCCCACACTCCGGCCCCCACTCCGGTCTCCTGCTCCCCCAACCGCTTTCACTGTGGCTCTGGGGCCTGCATTATCAGCACCTGGGTGTGTGACGGGTACGCGGACTGTCCTGACGGCTCGGACGAGCTGGGCTGTCCAACAGGTAACAGACCCCCCCCCCCACAGCACATCAAATTCACCACAAAATAATCACACTCAGAACCAATCAATCACATCCTGCTAACAAGCTCTCAGTACAAGAGACTCTCTCATGGTGGATATACTTCCCATAAAAGCTCACTAATCAGTTGCTGTTATGTTGTGATCTGTAAGTTATTGTTTTTTTAGTTATAAACTATAGCTATTCTGGTTAGTAAAAAAAAAAAAAAAGTACAAGAAGAGGGCAAAATAATAAAACACCTGATTTGTTGTTTGGAATTGTCATTTAATTTAAATCTGTATTCTATATTAGTGAAACATTGAGGTGATCTGTAACAATTTAAGGTTTACATCTTGCTTACAACATTTCAGAGGAGCAGAGCAGCTTGTGATTGGTGGTCATGCTACATTCCAAAGCCTCGTCCAGCCAATCACAGGAACTTCACAGTGATGGACATTTGTTTATGTGGGTGTGTCTCTCAGGCTCCAATGGGACAGTGACCCAGGCCCCCCCGCCCACGGCTGCCCCCACACTCCCCCTCCCCGGCCGCTGTAACAGGGGGCAGTTTCCATGCCAACACCCCCATGCCTGCATCCCGGACTGGCAGCGCTGTGACGGCCGCCAACACTGCCGCGACGGTTCTGACGAGGCCCACTGCCGTAAGTATTGTGTGTGTGTGTGTGTGTGTGCATGCGCGAGGTCCACTGCAGTGAGAGAGAGTGAGAGAGAGTGAGATAGAGTGAGAGAGAGTGAGAGAGAGTGAGAGAGAGTGAGAGAGAGTGAGAGAGAGTGAGAGAGAGTGAGAGAGAGTGAGAGAGAGTGAGAGAGAGTGAGATAAATTTTAATTCCTCTCTCGGTAGCCACCCGGGGGCCTCTGTCCTGTGTGAACGGCACGATGTGCACTGATATGGAGGCCTGCGTGATGGACAGCGAGCGCTGCGACGGCTTCATGGACTGCTCTGACCACAGTGACGAGGACAACTGCACCGGTGAGAAACGCACTGAGAGAAAGAGAGAGAGAGAGAGGGAAAGAGAGCAGTACTTGTCCCACTAAGAAAGAAAGTGAGATGTGCTGTGAGAAAGAGTTACACTTGTATACAGTATATACAGACAGTGGTGAAACGGTGTTGCATAATAAAGCTGTGTTATGACTCTGCCTATAGCAGGCACTAGTAAAGGTGTGACTGTGCCTATAGCAGGCACTGGTAAAGGTGTGACTGTGCCTATAGCAGGCACTGGTAAAGGTGTGACTGTGCAAGTAGCAGGCATTGGTAAAGGTGTGAATGTGCCTATAGCAGGCACTGGTAAAGGTGTGACTGTGCCTATAGCAGGCACTGGTAAAGGTGTGACTGTGCCTATAGCAGGCACTGGTAAAGGTGTGACTGTGCAAGTAGCAGGCACTGGTAAAGGTGTGACTGTGCCTATAGCAGGCACTGGTAAAGGTGTGACTGTGCCTATAGCAGGCACTGGTAAAGGTGTGACTGTGCCTATAGCAGGCACTGGTAAAGGTGTGACTGTGCCTATAGCAGGCACTGGTAAAGGTGTGACTGTGCCTATAGCAGGCACTGGTAAAGGTGTGACTGTGCCTATAGCAGGCACTGGTAAAGGTGTGACTGTGCAAGTAGCAGGCACTGGTAAAGGTGTGACTGTGCCTATAGCAGGCACTGGTAAAGGTGTGACTGTGCAAGTAGCAGGCACTGGTAAAGGTGTGACTGTGCCTATAGCAGGCACTGGTAAAGGTGTGACTGTGCCTATAGCAGGCACTGGTAAAGGTGTGACTGTGCCTATAGCAGGCACTGGTAAAGGTGTGACTGTGCCTATAGCAGGCACTGGTAAAGGTGTGACTGTGCCTATAGCAGGCACTGGTAAAGGTGTGACTGTGCCTATAGCAAGCACTGGTAAAGGTGTGACTGTGCCTAGAGCAGGCACTGGTAAAGGTGTGACTGTGCCTATAGCAGGCACTGGTAAAGGTGTGACTGTGCCTATAGCAGGCACTGGTAAAGGTGTGACTGTGCCTATAGCAGGCACTGGTAAAGGTGTGACTGTGCCTATAGCAGGCACTGGTAAAGGTGTGACTGTGCCTATAGCAGGCACTGGTAAAGGTGTGACTGTGCCTATAGCAGGCACTGGTAAAGGTGTGACTGTGCCTATAGCAAGCACTGGTAAAGGTGTGACTGTGTTGGACTCCTCTCCTCTCCACAGCTGACACATTGGTCTATAAGATCCAGAACCTGCACTGGAGTTCTGACTTTTCTGGCGCTGTTACCCTCACTTGGTCCCGGCCCAAAAACCTGCCCCTCTCCTCCTGCTACTTCCTGGTCTATTACAGGTAACATATGCACATGCACCTGGTCCATTATGTAGCCTATTAGGGGCTAGGCTAGTATGAGCCCTCTCTGTAGTTACTGTATGTACAGGTAGTGAATAAAAAACAACTGAACTACCGACATACAGTTCATTACCTTACTGTAGGAGCTCTTCTGCATAGTGACTTACACAGATTACATTACATACGATAGAGGGGTTGATTTACTACGACCTTTAGTGTGTGCAAAACCTTTTCGTACACGCAAAACTAATAACACAACCAATGATTTGGTGCAAAACAAACACCATGACCAATCACTGGTCATGTTATTGGATTTGCGTGTGCTAAAAAGCTTTGCACGTGCTGAAAGTCTTAGTAAATCAGACCCAGAGTGTATTACCTTCCCATCAGAAACTCTGTCTCGGTCCTCGTTATTGAATATCCCAGAAATGCCAGACTGATTTCAGATCTGGTGACCGCTGAGGCTGTGGCATATGGAAAATGTCAATATCATGCTCAGTGGGCAGACATGCTGTTACATGGGGTGTATTATTTAGTAATTAGTGATATTGGACATGGACCTTGCCCTGTAAATGTATGAGTTTATACAAACCATGACAGTAATGTTCTCCCCTCACCATTGCAGTTCTACCAGAAGCTTTCAGTGTTAGAATGCTGTTGCGTATTCTTTTTTGTTTTCTCGCTGTATGTAAACGGTATTCTCTGTGTAACTAGAGGTTTTTAGTGTCTCACAACTTTCTGTTTGTGTTTGTTTGTATGTGTGTGTGTGTACCTGTGTTTTTGCGTGTGTGTGTGTGTGTGTGTGTGTGTGTGTGTGTGTGTGTGCATGTACCCATGGTTTTGCGTGTGTGTGCGCGTGCATGTACATGTACAGGCTGGTTGGTGCTCAGCAGTGGACCCTTATGGAGACCCAAAGTGTTAAGAGCAGCTGCACACTGACGGTGTTGAAACCTGACACCACCTACCAGGTGAAGGTGCAGACACAGTGTCTGAACAAACTGCACAAAACCAACGAGGTCCTGACGCTCCGCACACCAGAGGGATGTGAGTTCCCATCTAAAACATCTACTCTGTGCACCTCACAGACGTTTACCTGAAACACCACACACACACACACACACACACACACACACACACACACACACACACACACGCATGCATGCATATGTTGTAGAATGTTTTATCATGACAATGTTTACCAGTATATTCTAGTGTATCTACCTTATATAAACAATATAATGATATATACAAAGTAATACTTTTTTACCTGAATAGGCTTTTTAAATTATACTAGTTAAAATTTCAGTTCCACATAGGGGATACAGGTAGTTGCAGTGACGCTATGTTAAGACCCGCTCTCTGTTTGTAGTATTGCTGTGATAAGGACACATCTGTTGGTATTGACACTACTGGAGCACAGTGCATGTGATGTAATGCATCACCTTTAATGTTGCAGTGCCAGACCCCCCCAGGGACCTGCAGCTGTCATGTGACAACGGGGAGGATGGCACAGTGGTTTGCTCCTGGAGCCCCCCGGATAAAGCGCATGGTTTGATCCGGGAGTACCTTGTAAGTGTGCCAAGTGTGTTAAACTCCTTGTCACCCGGAGCGGTGTTAACATTTCCGTTATTAGCGTAATTTCACATAAATGTTAATGTTCTTCAGACTGATTTTTATTAAAGTTTTACATTGCTTCCTGTCATTACTGTGTGTAATCATTTCCAGTAATTTGGCCAATTACAGCGGTTTCACAGTCTCACCTAAAGCAGTAGTTTGCTAATTATGATAAATGAACGAGATTAGTCCGCTTCAGTGTTTGCTAGCACTTTTATTTTCACAGTCTGGGCCATTTCCGCGGAGACAAACGCTCTCTCTTGTACAGGTGGAGTACAGTCAGACGGGCAGTGTGGAATGGACGTCACAACGCAGCAGCGCCACCACGGCAGAGATCCACAGCCTGCAGCCTAGCGCCCTCTACAGGTTCCGGGTAAGAATGTCGACAGCAACTCCCTATTGAGCTGATTTACCTGTTCAGATTATCACTGTACAGCTGGATATAAACTGAAGCAGTTGAGGCTGTCTGTCTCTGCTGAAAGGTATTTGTACCCTGCCAGGGACTCAACCCCGCATCCTGTACACTACAGAATACTGCTGCTGTGCATAGCACTGCTTTTACTGATGTAGTTGATGTTGCTGACGGTGTGTTGGAGCCGTTTGGTCTGTGTGTCAGTGTGTTGAGCTGTGTGGCCTGTGTGTCAGTGTGTTGAGCTGTGTGGCCTGTGTCAGTGTGCTGGGCTGTGTGGCCTGTGTGTCAGTGTGTTGAGCTGTGTGGCCTGTGTGTCAGTGTGTTGAGCTGTGTGGCCTGTGTGTCAGTGTGTTGGGCTGTGTGGCCTGTGTGTCAGTGTGTTGAGTGGCGTAGCCAGTCTGTCAGCATACTGACAAGCCACACAGTTAAATACACTAAGTGTAATGTTAGTGCATTGAGTTGGGTTCTTGGTGTGTTTTAGGTGGCTGCAGTGACTGGTCGGGGGGTGGGGAACTGGACGGAGATTAAGAGCATCACCCCACAAAAAGGTGAGCTGTCCCCTCCCATTCTCAGACAAGCCCCTCCCCCTACATCGCTCCTACAGCGGTGATTGGCTGTGCCACCAGTGCATCATGTATTAGTGGGACAACAGCTCTCCACACCACCTACCATTTTTTAATGGGTTTAAAGAAAGCTGTCAGCTACTGCAGTCAGGGGTGTCTCGCACAGGACGCCCACTGACACCGCGTGTCACTTCACCTCCTGCAGGACTGCTCTGCTCAGCGTGATTTCTCTCGTGTCATTGAGTGGTTTCTTCCATGCCTGATTAGGAACTAATTGGCATCCACCGAACCACCCCCTGGACTACATCTGGTCCTGATTTTGGACCCGGTGGTTGCAGTGGATAGCACTGTCGCCTCACAGCAAGAAGGTCCCGGGTTCACTGTCGCCTCACAGCAAGACGGGACCTTTCTGTGTGGAGTTTGCATGTTCTCCCCGTGTCCGCGTGGGTTTCCTCCGGGTACTCCGGTTTCCTCCCACAATCCAAAAACATGCAGGTTAGGCTAATTGGGGGCGTTAACAGGGCGTTGCTGTAAAAGAGCATGTGTGCTCAGTCAACCTACCCTGTATAAATAAAGGTAACATGATTTTGGACCCGCAATGCAATGTTGTGGCTATCACAAAAATCTGGATAGAATTGTGATGAGCTATACATGGTGTTTTTTGTGCAAAGTGTGAAATCTCTTCGTATCTCCCTCTCTGTCAGCTCTCCCTCGTCCCTCGGTTGCTCTGGACAACGTTACAGAAAACTCTGTCAGCGTCACATTCAGTTTCACCCCCCAATACGAGGTAAGTGTGTCTGTACAGGCGCCTGTGTGTGTTTGTTTACCTCTGCTTGAACGGGAGCTGCTACAGATTGACGTTTGTTTCAGTGTGTGCGTGTTGCACTCTTACAGAACCTATGCCCATGCGATCGAATTTAAGTCTTTCACGTTTGTCTTTATTCACTGCTGCTCGAGCCACTCCGACATATCATGTACATACATGTGTGTGTGCAGGTAAAGCAGTACGTGGTGGTGCTGTCCTGGGCATTTGACGCTCACGTGAAAGAGAGCAGGAACTACACTGTGCGGGGGAGGATTCTGAAAGGTAGAGCTCTTCACCTTATGTTACAAACACAGAGAGCTGCAAATGAGCTTCCCCCTGTCTGTGAGTGCTAAGTGCTCATCCATATCTGTGTGTGCGCGTGTGCGTGCGTGTGTGCGTGTGTGTGTTTGCAGTGACTAATCTGACTGCAGGGACGGTGTATGAGCTGGCAACGTGGGCCCACACCAGTGTAGGGGACAGCCCCACTGCCCTGTCCCACCTGCAGACCAACGGCACTCAGCCCGCCCCTCCCTTCCTGAAGGCCCGCCCCCTCAACCAGACCGCTGTGGACTGCAGCTGGACCGGCGCACACGCAGAGGTCAGAGACGGGCTACGCAAAAATTACGCTATACATACTAACTACGCACACATACACTGCATACTCATATTACACACTACACACTAACTAACATAAACACTTATACAGTACACACTAACACAGTACACACACATGCATGCACGCAGTATTCACATGTTCTATGTGTTGTGTGTATGTGTGTGTGTAGGTGTACGGTGTGTTCTTCGCTCCCTCCTTCCTGGAGCTCTACCGCAGCCCTAGCAGCCAAAACAGCAGCAGCAGCAGCGCCGTTGTCACCGTGGATACCGACGCGCAGTACCTGTTCCTCGTGAGTGTCTGTCCATCGGCTCTGATTGCACTATGAATGAGTAAAGCAGAGGCTGAGGTTACCCAGTCACCTCCCTTGTGTAGCCAAATAACATTTTCTGACTGTGTGTGTGTGTGTGTGTGTGTGTGTGTGTGTGTGTGTGTGTGTGTGTGTGTGTGTGTGTGCGTGTGTGTGTGTGTGTGTGTGTGTGCGCGTGCGCGGTGCGTGCTTGTGGGACAGGTGCGGGCGATCGCCCCCTACCTTGGTCCCCCCTCGGAGTATGCTGTGGTGAAGATGATCCCTGACAACCGTCTGCCCCCTCGGAACCTGCACAAAGTCGGGGTGGAGAAGACCCAGGCTACGCTCAAGTGGCAGCCCCCGTACGACACCCCCAGCGCCCCACTGGTACGCCCCTGTCCCCCTGACACAAAATAAAGCCACTGCTGTAATCCTTACTGAGGCTGAGCCGTATAAATGGTAAAATGCTTTTTTATTGCCATTTTATGGGTTAATAAATAACCAGCGATCCCGCGGCTGGCTGTATTTCTGGTGTGAAGTTTCATGGTCTTAGAGGTGGACTCTGAAGACTTGGGCTTCACTTGTGGTCGAGCTGTGCTGTTGTTTTATTGATTAATTTTGTTAGGGCATTCATCAGAAACCCTTATCCTTATTACAGTAACATTACTGATGAATACACACACAGATGATAAGCAGGACTAAGTAGTCAGTTGTGAACTGTTCATACAGTATCGTACACCACATAATGCAGTCAGTGAAAGTGAACTAATGCTTGAGTGGAGTGCTTAGTTTAAGGGAGTAGGAGCAGTTTGTGTAGTAGAGCTGCACTTCAGGGATCAGAGTGAGTGGAGGTGACTATCGCTGTGACCGTCTGTCTGTCTGTCTGTCCGTCCATCTGCGCAGACGTACGTGGTGCACGTGCGTGACACGGTGCGTAAGACGGAGCGCAGCTACAAGCTGAGCACGCAGAATAACACGGTGGAGTACTGCCTGAAGGGCCTGGAGCCTGGCGGCCGCTACAGCGTCAGCGTGAGACTGCGCAACATGAGCAAGGAGGCCAGTTACACCCTCAGCACAGGTACTATACCCAACACTATAAACACAGGCACTATACCCAACACCCTCAGCACAGGTACTATAACCAACACTATAAACACACGCACTATACCCAACACCCTCATCACAGATATTATACCCAACACTATAAACACAGGCACTATACCCAACACCCTCAGCACAGATACTATACCCAACACTATAAACACAGGCACTATACCCAACACCCTCAGCACATGTACTATACCCAACACTATAAACACAGGCACTATACCCAACACCCTCAGCACAGATACTATACCCAACACTATAAACACAGGCACTATACCCAACAATATAAACACAGGCACTATACCCAACACCCTCAACACAGGTACTATACCCAACACTATAAACACAGGCACTATACCCAACACCGTCAACACAGGTACTATACCCAACAATATAAACACAGGCACTATACCCAACACCCTCAGCAAAGGTACTATACCCAACACCCTCAGCACAGGTACTATACCCAACACTATAAACACAGGCACTATACCCAACACCCTCAGCACAATCACTATACCCAACACCCTTAGCACAGGTACTATACCCAACACTATAAACACAGGCACTATACCCAACACCCCCAGCACAGGTAATATACCCAACACTATAAACAGGCACTATACCCAACACCCTCAGCACAGCTACTATACCCAACACTATAAACACAGGCAATATACCCAACACCCTCAGCACAGGTTCTATACCCAACACTATAAACACAGGCACTATACCCAACACCCTCGGCACATGTACTATACCAAACACTATAAACATAGGCAATATACCCAACACCCTCAGCACTGATACTATACCCAACACCCTCAGTACAGGTACTATACCCAACACCCTCAGCACAGGTACTATACCCAACACTATAGACACATGCACTATACACAACACCCTCAGCACAGGTATTATACCAAACACCCACAACACATACTATACCCAACACCCTCAACACATGTACTATACCCAACACCCCCAACACAGGTACTATACCCAACACCCTCAACACAGGTACTATGCCGAATGTTATCAGCACAGGTACTATGCCCAACACTATCAACACAGGTACTATACCCAACACCCTCAACACAGGTAATATACCCAGCACTATAAACATAGGTACTATACGCAACACTCAACACAGGTACTATACCCACACTATAAACACACGCACTATACCCAACACCCTCAGCACAGATATTATACCCAACACTATAAACACAGGCACTATACCCAACACCCTCAGCACAGATACTATACCCGACACTATAAACACAGGCACTATACCCAACACCCTCAGCACATGTACTATACCCGACACTATAAACACAGGCACTATACCCAACACCGTCAACACAGGTACTATACCCAACAATATAAACACAGGCACTATACCCAACACCCTCAGCAAAGGTACTATACCCAACACCCTCAGCACAGGTACTATACCCAACATTATAAACACAGGCACTATACCCAACACCCTCAGCACAATCACTATACCCAACACCCTTAGCACAGGTACTATACCCAACACTATAAACACAGGCACTATACCCAACACCCTCAGCACAGGTACTATAACCAACACTATAAACACACGCACTATACCCAACACCCTCAGCACAGATATTATACCCAACACTATAAACACAGGCACTATACCCAACACCCTCAGCACAGATACTATACCCGACACTATAAACACAGGCACTATACCCAACACCCTCAGCACATGTACTATACCCGGCACTATAAACACAGGCACTATACCCAACACCCTCAACACAGGTACTATACCCAACACTATAAACACAGGCACTATACCCAACACCGTCAACACAGGTACTATACCCAACAATATAAACACAGGCACTATACCCAACACCCTCAGCAAAGGTACTATACCCAACACCCTCAGCACAGGTACTATACCCAACACTATAAACACAGGCACTATACCCAACACCCTCAGCACAATCACTATACCCAACACCCTTAGCACAGGTACTATACCCAACACTATAAACACAGGCACTATACCCAACACCCCCAGCACAGGTAATATACCCAACACTATAAACAGGCACTATACCCAACACCCTCAGCACAGCTACTATACCCAACACTATAAACACAGGCAATATACCCAACACCCTCAGCACAGGTTCTATACCCAACACTATAAACACAGGCACTATACCCAACACCCTCGGCACAGGTACTATACCAAACACTATAAACATAGGCAATATACCCAACACCCTCAGCACTGATACTATACCCAACACCCTCAGTACAGGTACTATACCCAACACCCTCAGCACAGGTACTATACCCAACACTATAGACACATGCACTATACACAACACCCTCAGCACAGGTATTATACCAAACACCCACAACACATACTATACCCAACACCCTCAACACATGTACTATACCCAACACCCCCAACACAGGTACTATACCCAACACCCTCAACACAGGTACTATGCCGAATGTTATCAGCACAGGTACTATGCCCAACACTATCAACACAGGTACTATACCCAACACCCTCAACACAGGTAATATACCCAAAACCCTCAACACAGGTACTATACCCAGCACTATAAACATAGGTACTATACGCAACACTCAACACAGGTACTATACCCACACTATAAACACAGGTACTATAGCCGACAGCCTCAACACAGGTACTGTACCCAACACTATCACCACAGGTACTATACCCAACACCCTCAACACATCTACTATACCCAACACTATCAACGTAAGTACTGCATCTAACACTCAGCACATGTATTGCACTTACATCTAGCACCCTCAGCACACGTATGTTCGCTCAGTTCCATTAACACACAGGTACCTGAAAACAGCACCTCAATACAGGCAGCATACCTCTACCCAACTCTCTGAACTAAAGTATTGTACCAATGCCTAACACAACACACTGTACTACACTCAAAAGCCTCAACACGGGTACATTATCTCCACCCTCTACACAGGTACAGAATCTCTTCCAAACCTTCCCTCTGCCAATGAACCAACCTGAGCATTTGTACCTGTGAACTCATTCTCTGTCTGTAGCTTGTATATACATTCATTCTTACTACTTTTTAAAATAAACCAGACATGGTTACATATCTGTCAGTTAAGTAATCGTCTGTTTTCTAACAGTGTAAATAGGCCCTGGTGATAAAAGTGTGACCTGAATCTGTCTTGTGTAGGAGTGTAATGCAGCCCTGATAAACGAGACATGCCTGTGGTGGTGTCTTCGTGATAATGCTGGGATTGTTGGGTTGTATTGTATTATCTGGGTTATATTGTTTCACTGCAGTTTTGGAACTAATCCTTTTGGTTTAAATCTGCATCTATATTATACAATCAGTTATGAAAAACACATATGTCGTACTAATTTATAATTTCTCTCTCTCTCTGTCTCTCTCCCCCTCCTTCCATCTCTCCCTCTGTCTTTCTCAGTTCCTCTGCCAGCACCAGATGCACTGAAGATATTGACCGAAAACGATCACGTCTTCCTGTTCTGGAAGAGTCTGGCAGTGAAGGAGCGGAGCTTCAATGAGAGCCGGGTGAGAGCCTGTGCCTCTCTGTGCATGTCCCTGTCCTGTGAGAGCAGCATCGCCTGTCTTTCATTATCGATCTCATCTTTCACTGTCTCTGGTTACACTGCCCGTGTCCATCTGTACCTTAGGCACTTCTATCTCTGCACCATGTTTTCATTGGCTGATGGTATGTCTATCTATAGTTTACTTCCGCCGTTGTGGCTGGAAAAGATTATGCTGCTAAGTTGTAACCACAGCAGTATAGCCTGGGGGTATTAAATTACTGTATTTAAATAAGTGGAGTATTACTCAAGTTCAGTGGTGCTTATGGTGTGTTTGGTGTGTGTGTGTTTGCGTGCGTGCGTGCGTGCGTGTGTATTCTGCAGGGCTATGAGATCCACATGTATGACAGCGTGACCAACTCCACCTCTTTCCTGGGCAACACCACCGATACATTCTTCAGGATCAACAGCCTGCTTTTGGGTCACAACTACACCTTCTCTGTTCAAGCGCAGTGCCTGCTGAACACACAGCTGTGTGGGGAGCCGGCCCTGCTGCGCTATACTGACCTGGGCACTGGTGCGTGTACTATAGTATAGTATAGTATAGTGTAGTATAACCTGTGTGGTGCAGTGTAGATGATGTAGGCTGTAGATTTTTTTTGGTGTAGTCTAAGTAATGCACTCTCTAAACTGAATTTGATGTAATGCTACTGATGTAGTATAGTTGATATTAAGTGGGCATAATGTGTATAGTGTAATGTGTGATTTCTTGTGTAGTTGATATTAAGCTGGTATAATGGGTGTAGTGTAACGTGTGTGATGTAGTGTAGTTGATATGTTGATGTGAATGTGGTGTAGTGTGTGATGAGGAGTAATGTGTGTGTTGTAGAATAGGTGATATTAAGTTGGTATAATGGGTGTAGTGTAATATGTGTGATGTAGTATAGGTGATATGTTGATGATGTGTATGATGAACTGTAGCTGATGTGAATGTGGTGTAATGTGATATGAGGAGTAATGTGTGCTATGAGGAGTAACGTGTGCTATGAGGAGTAACGTGTGCTATGAGGAGTAACGTGTGCTATGAGGAGTAACGTGTGCTATGAGGAGTAACGTGTGCTATGAGGAGTAACGTGTGCTATGAGGAGTAACGTGTGATATGAGGAGTAATGTGTGTGTTGTAGAATAGGTGATATGTTGATGATGTGTATGATGAACTGTAGCTGATGTGAATGTGGTGTAATGTGATATGAGGAGTAATGTGTGCTATGAGGAGTAACGTGTGCTATGAGGAGTAACGTGTGCTATGAGGAGTAACGTGTGCTATGAGGAGTAACGTGTGCTATGAGGAGTAATGTGTGCTATGAGGAGTAACGTGTGCTATGAGGAGTAACGTGTGCTATGAGGAGTAACGTGTGCTATGAGGAGTAACGTGTGCTATGAGGAGTAACGTGTGCTATGAGGAGTAATGTGTGCTATGAGGAGTAATGTGTGCTATGAGGAGTAATGTATTGTGATGTATTGCAGGCCCAGCCAGTGACGCTGCGTTGCACTCGGCTGGGTCAGGTGACACGGCGGTTGTGGTGGTTCCTGTGCTGTTCCTGCTGCTCCTGGCGCTGTGTGGCGGTCTGCTGGCCCTCTACATGCGACACCGCCGCCTCCAGCACAACTTCACCGCCTTCGCCAACAGCCATTACAACTCCCGCCTCGGATCCGCCATCTTCTCCTCCGGAGACGAGCTGGGTGAGGCCGCCCGTTCGCCCCCCACGTCTCCCTACACCACCCGTACACCCGTCTCTCATCAGCCCCACACCCCCCCATTGCCCACTCCTTTCTCCCCTGTCTGTCCCCACCCCACCCCACCCACCCACAGCCCCGTTCGTCTTGTCTCTCCTCCTCCCCTCCCATTGGCCCAGTCTACCTTCTCCACCCCTGGGTCTTTATGTTCTTATCGCGTCTCCTTTTGAAGGTCCTGTTCTGAGATCCACATCTTCTCAGTCTCAGGAGTGTGGATGTTTTTTTTTTTTTTTTTTTTTTTTTAAAACATGACTAATAAATGAGTGTGTCTATCTACATCTATCTATCTTCACTCTATGCCTCCCCTCCCTCCACCTCCTCCAACTTCTGTCCTCCATCCAACACTCCTGTCTCCCCTCCTCTCCTGAGTAGGTAAAGTAAAGCTGTAACACTTGTTAAATCTGCCCGTCTCTCTTTCAGGGGATGATGACGAGGACGCCCCCATGATCAGCGGCTTTTCAGACGACGTTCCCATGGTGATAGCGTAGCGGGGCCGCCCTCATCACTTCCTCTCTGGCGTCTTCCCCTCTCCCACCCCTGTTCACCCCCCCCCCCCCCCCCCCCCCCCACAACCACAACCAATGGCATGTATGGAGTATGCCCCCCCCCCCCCCCCCCCCCTCGAGTGGTGGAAATCTAAATGCGCCACCATCGCCAGCCCCGCCTCCTCCCATTACCCGCGAGAAGAGTCCGCAGTTAAAGGGAGACAAAAGAAAGAACAGAACAAAAGCAAAGAAAGATATTTTTTTTAAAGATACGATGCACTTTTTTTCGGATGCGCAATAACTTATTTTTATATGTACGTATATGTATATGTGTATGTGTATGGGTAAAGAGGACTCGCTGTTGCACGCTGTGAAGGAGAATGTTTGTCCCGGACCGCAGTGGAGGGAGGGAAGATCGCTGCATTTCAGACTCGTGACCGCTGAGACGGCGCACACCGTTAGCCGCAACACCAATTCACGCAAAGTGTATTAAACAGTGGACCAATCACGTGAGCGCTCGATTAATCTGGTACGGTACTATGAACCCGGACCACACAGCGAATGGCAAATGGCTTCATTCCGCTTTGTGTCCCCAACTTGTCACTCTCATGTGTGTACTTTTAATCTACTCTTAATTTATCATCAATGCTCATTTTAGTCACAGGCACCACGCTTAGGGATGTTACCTCATTTTTAATATGGGATTAACTCACAAAGCCTGAAATCTCTCATTGCCACTTGAACACAGTGTGATGTGAAAAGCTGAAAACAAAAGAATTTATAATCCCCAGTATGCAACACAAAAGGAGGAGGTTTTAGTCAGAGTGAATGTTCCTGATCGTTGTTACAATGTGGGTTTACCACAGTGATAAAATGATAAAGTCTCTCATAATGGATCTCCCCTCTTAGATAAAGAATGGCAATCCGGCTTAGCGTGTAACCAGCTGAACTTTGGTCAAACGTAATTTTTTGTTTCATAATACTTGATATAGGCTGCATATATGCTTCCCAGGAAACACTTTGGAGCTGAATACTTCCTGTTTACGGTTTCCTGCCACGTTGGCGTTGTACGAGGCGTCCTGGGACTCTGGGCACAGGGAGGTGAGAGAGGCGGGCACTCCAGTCAGGGGGTGTGGAGCCACGGCGGTAGGAAGGTCCTTACACACGGAAATTGCCGTACAGGCCAGTCTCACTGAAAGCTAACTGCTGGGACATTGTACAAGTTTGCAGAAGCTGTTTGCTGTTACGGTTTAAGCCCCTCCTGTTGTGCAGATGTGAAATTCAATGTGTTTTTTTTGTCAGCACTAATGAGCCATTTTAACTGGAAGTCTGGTGTTTTTTTTGTGTTTGGAAAGATTTATTTCATGAATGTATTTTTCACGTTGTGGCATTTAATTTCACGGATGTGGGAATCAGTCACGTTGACACCGCCCCCCCCCCCCACCCCACACACACACACACACACACACACTCCCATTAAAAAAAATATCTGTGTGTATGTACCCAGCATTCCTATGGGAGTCACCTGTAGCTGGGCTATGTGATTGACCTTTGACCTCTGCGTCCATTGCCCACCTTCTGACCAGGTCCAGGACAACGAGCCCTGTCTCTGACTCCTGACCCCTGACCTCTGCCCCATCCAATGAGGGAGAGGAGTACCCTAGCAGACCCCCTGAACCCCCCCCCCCCCACAGGTGGGCTGATTTCTCTGTGATCTCGCCCTGTTAGTTTTCCCATCATCCACCATTCCTTTTTACTGGCCTTAAACAGGATTGTGATGTTAAATCATTATCTCTCAGCAGGCTTTAGATTTCTGTTCTCTTCCTTCAGCTTGCCACATATGCCTTATTATAACACAGATTGAGTAAGTATGTATGATATTGTACACACACACACACACACTGTTACATCTAATGTGGTTGATCTGAGGATATTCCGGGTGTAAAAATCATGCTCTGTTGTTTTACAGCTGTAAGGCAGTTGTTTGTAGCTCATTGTAACATAAGTCTTCTGTTCTGTAAATGTTCTGTTTTTCAAGATTTCTATAGCAGGAAGGGCACATAGCACAGATAATTATGTAAATGTTTTCTTAAATTCATTTTACACACAAAAACACAAAATGCTCTTCTATGTTGTGTGACCCCTTGTACCCCAATATTCAAGACATCAGAAACAATGTAAAATGTTTTTTTGTAATATAGGATGCTTAAAATGTTTCTGTTGCACAAAATGTACTTGGACATCACTATATTTTCAAATGTTTATCTCCGTGCTTACAAAGGGTTTAACGGAAATGGAAATTAAAGACTGAAGAAGTACAACTGAAGGTGTTTTAAGAACCACTTATACTGAAATAAACATGCTGAACTTGTTTGACCAAGCTCCTTTTTTCAGTGCTGGGTGGTGTGTAAGGAGGGAACGCAGAAATGGCAGATTGGAAATGCTGGGTGGTGTGTAAGGAGGGAACGCAGAAATTGGATAATTGTGCAAACTGGATGCATGCTTTCCTTTTTTTCTTTATTTGAAGCTGAAAATACAAATTTGGCGAAAAAGTTAGGGATGTGCAGTATACTGTGACCATATGTAATGGTAATAATAGCATATATTGGAAGCTGAGCAGACATTATTTTAGGTTGTTGTTTTTCTTTTTTTCCTGAGGAGGGGGGAGGGGGGTGGGGTAGTTGTTAAATCTTTGGATATTTTCCCCTGTTTTCACTGAATAGTCTTCCAAAAATCTGAAAGGGTTTAATGGAATCTGACCTAGTAGCTTGAGTTGTTGTCTAGGGAACCCACCCCTACAATTAATGCAGTTTCTCCAACACACAAATCAGACAATAATGATTTCACATAATTATTTTGGCACATGCAACCTATTGTATTTTTTGGTGAACAGCCACATCAGTCATGTGGTCTAGTCCAACTCAAATGCACAGAGTAGAATGTAGGACAAGAACTGTGGTAACCAAAGGGGGGGGGGGGGGGGGGGGGGTTGGGGATTGGGGGTGGTATGAGGGGTGACAGCATCCAGGGGAGGGTGACCCCATTTGGGTCAGTTATGCGAGAGCCTGCAACTGATGACATCACAGGCTTCATGTACTGTGCCGGACGTATCTGGGACACAAAGCACCAGGGAGAATGTGGACATTAATCAGCATTCCAAAAGGAATCACATACTTGTAAAAATTCCCTCAATATTCTCGGCCTAAATCACTAGTTTCATGACAAACTTTTGTGTTCTCCTGCTTAAAGCATGTTAAAACCAGGAGTGTCCGAACATCAGACAAGGGCCTCAGTGTGCAGGCTTTTGACCTAGCCCGGAACTAAAATACATGTTTATGCTTGAAGTCTATGATTAGTCTTTTACTGTTGGACTATTCCAAAAGCCTGCTCCCATGCTGGCCCTTCTCAGATAAGATAGGATACCCCTTTAACAGACGCAATTTGGCCAACAGACAACAATTCATAACCAGTTGAAATTCCTGAGTGTATTCTGCATATTTTCTGTAGTGATACCTTGTATGGGTTTTTATAGTGCTTTCATTTGTAGGGCATAATGCTATAAAATAACTTACATTACGCTGTGGTGACAGGTGGCTAGTTAGTTGTGACCCTGCTTGTCTTTCCTGTTCATTCTCATGATTCTGTTGTGCTGTTGCACTTGTTTCGGAATTAAATGTACTGTATCTGTGGAGATGAAAATGTATTTTTTGATTAGGTCGGGTTTTATTTTTTTCATTTATTAAATTTTTTTTTTAAGGTGACAAAATCTGTCACTATATAATTAGTCTCTTTACAACCTCGTTGTGTCACTGTGTGAGAGACATGGTGGCAGTGTTGGTGTCATTATAGTTTTTGTCTTTGACACTGAAAAAGTCACCACTCTTGGAGGAAGCTACTGGAGAAATGACAAAAGCCGTGTAGCTGTAGAAAACTCCAGGGGGTGGGAAAAGAAGTACACTGGTTTGCTGCTGTAAGCTTACTTGAATATTAAACACAATACGATTATAGGCCATCCAGTCACAATGAATCACATCCTTTTTGATAAGTGTGTTCTAAACACCAGAATCTCTTGTGACATCTCGGTGTCCAAAGAAATATTTAGAAGCGAACGAACACATTCCAGACTTTGCAGGCTATAAATAGTGCCATTAAAGAGCCGTCGTGTTTTAAGCCAGCACGCAGATTCCGGAGCGTCCTCGCTCTGTCAAGCTGGTACTGGGATGTCTTGGACCGTTCTCACGTTGCCATTGGAAACCCTGTGAAAATTGAATTGGAAAACGCCCGAACTCCAGCAGGCAGTGACAGCTTCTATCCCCCACGCCGATGCCTTTAGCGCCTCTGCGCGGAGCCAGAGCGCGTGTGGGCGCCCGCGTGGGCCGCCAGTGGGCTCCCGACTCTCGCAAATCAACTCGCAAATCCGGGACGCTTCTATCGCTGAGAGAGAACTTCAGGAGGGAAAAACAGCCCTGGTACATTTATTATGCGTGTTTGTCAGCAGCTATATAACTAGGACTTCAGTACTGTCTAGGCAACAATCCATAGTCACCTTGTTGCTTTGGAACTGGGCTGGTTTAAGTCATTTATACAGGCTCCCATTCTGGGGTGTGTTATAACTCCCTGTGCAGGGGGCTAAGGGGCTCGGGTACAAATGTGTCATCTAGCTGTGATGTGTCCCCTCATAGGCTGTATGTGTAGTTGTTATACAGCACACAGGCCTACACTACATACTACTGCTGTTACTACTAGTAGTACTGCTACTACTACTACTGCTCCTGCTACTACTACACCTACTCCTCCTCATCCTAGATCTCCTAGTATGGCTATTGTGAGTGCGGAGTTGAAGAATGTTCTGACTAAGGTATGGATTTATTTTGCTAAATATATTTCTTATTTTCCACTTTAGCAGCCACTGGGTTCTTTTTTTTTGTTAAGGTATGCTTTTCAATCTAGATATAGTAAACTGATATAGATATAGTAAACTGAGATTCATCATTTATAATTTTATCATTTAGGGCTATCTAGTGCCTCTGTCTAAATCAACACTTTTTTTTTACAGATTGGTCTGGTGACTTCAGTAAAAATGGGTGCTCTTCCATAGTGGACATTCAGAGGAGCTCCCACATTTAAGTGCTCCCCCCCACAATGCGCTTTTTTTTTTTTTCCAGGCGCGAAAAATTCAGGAAGCTCAAATGACATCACCCGACTGCACACCCACTATTCTCCAACACTGTGGAAAGAACAACAGGCGTACACTCATTTCACAAGACGGAGCACACAAAACATGTAGTAAAAGAGAGGAAAACAAACCCAGCTGGAGTCCCTACCCACACGCCACTCAGCCAGGTAGAGAGCTGCCATCAAAATAAAATAAATTTAAAAACTTTCTTTAAAGGGTAACTACACTCTAGATCACTTTTTTTTCACTGTAAACGTGTTTGTATGCCTACCTTATAATGAAACCTATTCATGCATTCCGTTATTTAAACAATTCTGAAATAATATTGTATATCTACCTACCTATAAACTGGTAGTAAAGCCTCTTTGTGCTGCCCCTAATGGTTGAAATTTCCTTTCTGCTGCCCACACTGCCCCCCGCCCCAATCGTGATGTCAGAGTACCTCTTTGGAGGTACGTCTATGTCATATGGATAATTGCTGTCGCCCACAACGGAAACAGCCGGCACCTGATTGGTTAGACCCGCTACGTTACTTTTGTTTCGCCTCCACGTTTTTAAACCAGAACAACGTGGAATCCTTTTCAATTCTCTTATTCCACCTAAATAGTCCACTAAAATATGTTTCTGAACATATTTGAGGTGAGAAATAGACCATGTAGTTGCTGAATCCTGATTAATATTTGATGTGCAACGTCTGGTTTGACAGTTTGATCTGAGTTATACAAAATAATTTGTACAATGTACGTTCATTTATGCAAATGACGATGGACACAGCTCCTCCACCCCCACCCCTCTCCCTTGCTCACCCCACAAAGTATTTTTAAAAATTGTGTAGTAGGCGGAGACAGGTTGAGACAGTGGGTGTAGTTACTCTTTAAAAATCAGGATCTCAGGAACCGCCGCAGTCTCCTTCTTTACCGCCAGCGCTGCTTCGCCCCGGTCCGCCCGGTTGCCAGTCGTGTACACGGTTGTGCGCAGATTCAACGAGCGCACGACTCAGCTTCAGCCACACGCCATTAATTTAGTGTCAGCACGTTCCTTACTGAAAACAATGCCCACACGCAGAGAAAGCTTCCTCTCCCAGTCCTGGCCAGCAGCCCATAACCCAAAAGTCCTCATTTCTCCCCCCATGTGCGCCTATTTTACGTGGCCTCTCCCCTCCAGGTTTCCTGCCTCCCTCAGGTGACCCGCATCAGCGGCTACTAATTCTCTCCTTAACCTCAATCTCCGCTCTAGGGACCGTCCTGAAATTACGAGCAGAGGGACCAGCGATAACGTCTGACAATAACGTTTCTCACTATAAAGCAGGTGAGGATTATCATGACACTACTGCTGTTGTGTATTACAGCAGTATATTTGGTGATAAATCTCCTTACATGCCTCCTTACAAAACCTCTTTGTAGAGGCACAAGTGCAATGCTTGCTGGAATCTGCATTACTGTCCAAGCCTAGCACTATATATACACCAGCCTACAGTGGACTCATCACTCTTTCACAATGGCAAGAAAGTATTGTGGAAAGTGGATAATGTGTTGCATTCATTTATTAAATTTACACAGCTGTGACAGCATTACACTGATGGCATGGGTAACAGAATAACCAGACATGCAGCATGCACGTGTACTTAATCTAAATCGCTCAACACATCTGCATTCTCATCCACCTTCTATATTAGAAACAGCTGCTTTACTTCGATACAATAAATAAAACACACACTTTCCCGGTAACTAGAAACACGGAAAATATATTTCTGGGTATGGATATGGATTTCTGCTTTTGCCAACAAAAAAAGTTTCTTACTACATGCTCATATACTGGAAAGTTGCTGATGCGGGAAATATTTTAAGTCTTTAGGAAATGTTCTTAACGCCAACAGGGCCAAATGGCTCAGCAGACATTTTCTCCAGAAGTTGTTGAAGTTGGTTATGGAGAGTAATGACCAAATTTATGCACTTGGAAAAACAGATGAAAAACATAATATTTACCAAAACAAATAACTGAATAAATATAGGATGGTGATATAATAGTGACTACCGTTTTGAGACACTCACAGAAAGCAGATTCATTCCTTATACTGATGAGACAAAATCACACGGCTTAGAAAAGGCATTGATGCTTATATTAATTTGATGCATAATTGTAGTTAAGCTTCAAAGTAGCACAGTAAGTGAACATCGGACAGAATATCATCAAAATGATCAATCATTTTCAAAATTATGTTTACACGGTTAACCATTTACCTGTAAAAAGCCCTAAAATTATCAATTATTTTCCAAATTATGTTTACACTGTTAACCATTTACCTGTAAGAAGCCCTACGATGATCAATAATTTTTCAAATGATTACATTTATACTGTTAACGTTTATCAGTAAGAAACCTTATTTATTATTATTCTTTTTTGTATTCACACAGTACGTACTCACTGAGTGCATCGACAGTAGTTTTAGAAACGCATGCTGTGTGAGAGCTCACTGGTCGCAGACTGTACTCCAAATCTAGCTCTACGGTTTTTCTTTAGATTTGAAAGTCAGAAGTAGTTGTTGTGTGGCAGGGGAGTGTTTATTGCGGTCCGTGGGGAGGTCTCTGTCAGTCTGCGGACCTCACTGTTCCGGGGCTGTGCTGTGGTCTCCCTCTAGTCCTTCTGATCCTGCTGGGTCTGAAACAGAGAGGAAAAACCCTGAAGAGTGACAGCTAAAACCACTTTCCATTAAAGCACATTATTAACATAACATAACATAACATAGCATAGCATAGCATAGCATAGCATAGCATAGCATAGCGATGGAACAGGCCATTCAGCCCAACAATGATCACCATTTTCCTACCACTAAAGGCCTACCTAGCGCTCCCCTACAAAGTAGATAGTATCCAGCACCATATCAAGCCTGGTCATGAAAACACCCAGAGAGTTTCAGCCTCTACTACATTATTCTAGCAGTCAGGCCTGTGAAGCAGGGTGATTTCACTAGGGCTAGCATTGGAGGACTGCTTGCGGTGGCTAGAGGACGCACGTGCTGCTCTGCTTTCTCTCAAACGGATGGAGGATGTTGCAGTGATGTGGCAGGCCCTCAAAATAATACTTAGCATTACAAATTGGTTCCAATAATAAGAATTACACAGGCCTGTATTAGAATGAAGACTACCACAATAAAACATTCTCAAGTTCAGACAAAACATGGCAGCTTAAAAAGGGCACTTGGAGTTAATCAAAAGAAAAGCAAAAAAGATCAGTACCTTATCGTACAGTTATCATTTCACAAGCACCTCAGATTGGAACTCGAAATGAAATAAAAAATATTATTATTTATTTATTTAGTTTCAGATTTTATTCCCATTTTCTCCCAATTTGGTATCCAATTGAACCCCTATTCTAATTCAATTCCCCCCGTGTAGCAACCGCTAGAGAATCACTGCTATACAACCCTGTCAGCCGGTAGTAGGAAAGAGGGCGCCACGTCCTCTTCAGGGCGCAACTCCTCGAGCTCCTGACCATGATTCCAACTCGCCCAGGGGAGTTCTGTGCCGATTCTCTCCGAGCCCCTCCCCCCACCCGGGAGCACCCGCCAATTGCCGCTCCCACAGGGCAGCGGCCATGCTCGGATCTGGCAGGACCGGGGTTCGAACCCCTGATCCTCGGGGGAGTCGGGGCGCAACCGCACAGACAAAAGTCTGCGCCTTAGCCCGCTGAACCACTGCGGCGCCCAGCAAATACAAATATTTTTATATATAAACAAGTAATAAGTATTTGAAAATGATTCCCAGGGTCATTGTGTAGTTTAGCATACCAAATGCAGCCAGTTCTTTATAACACAGTTTTATACAGTAAGTTCTTTGTGCTGTGCGCTCAACAAAACCCAAATGGCCGCCCCTGAAGGACAGTGCTGTAATTTGCACAAAAAAAACAAAACAGTAATTTTCCAAGCTGTATAGGGCTGATATCCTGGCCACGCCTGACAAAGCACAGCCTCTGTCTGCTGCTTTGTTAAAAGAGCGTGAATTATACATGCAGGCGAATGGCTTCCTTTTGAGACCCGCTTTGGGGGTGTATGAACACGGCCAACGAGAAACCATTAATGAACCGCTTTCAACTCCAAACCACAGACTGAGCTCCCGCCAGACGACGGTGAGAGAATAAGAAAATAAACATTTATTCCTCAAAAAACAATGAACTCTCATACCCATACCTTAACACACTAATAAAACAACTTTACATCCAGATTGACTGGACAAAGCACACAAAGTGCAGTCGCTAAGTTTGTAATAACAACAGATAGTTAGCAAAGGATAGCTCTTAGTGTTAGTAATAGTGCAAACAAGAAGTGTAAACATGAAATTCTGTTAATGTAATCACCTGTCCTGAAATACAGGCACTCAACTATCTAGTCAACACATCCGGTATTAACCAAAATTAAGTCCACGGATGAAGTCCTCAGATTTGGGCTACAAAAGACTGTCATAATAACTTTGCTTTGCATCTATTGATTATGGCATAATAATAATAATAATAATAATAATAATAATAATAGTAGTAGAAGTAGAAATAGTAGTAGTAAACAACCACAGGAACACCCAATGCACTCTCTGTACAGAGACGATGTTACATGGTGCATAACTTAACTCGGCCCTGCTTGCTCCTATGTGCATTCAGGCCGTTTTGTTTTAATATTGTCTGGAATATGTTAATGCTCTTTCAGAGGAGGGGTGATTATGGAACCAGGCAGGCTGTAGTTGGGGAGCGTCTCCATGGAGGCGTACATTAATCCAAGCTTGTCATGGTCCGTCAAGAAGATGCACCTGGAGTTAAAAATAACACCTCCATGCCCAAGATGCTTAGCAACCAAGAACTAGGTTGGCGTTGCTAAGGAAAGGCCTAAATTGGGCAGCAGTCGCCCGGCCTCCCCCAAGGGGTTGGGCGAAAGACTTTGACCAATCCAAGGAGAGGTATGAAATTGGAGAGGCCTATACCTGCAGTACAGTATGTGTGAAAGTCGAAGAACTCTCTCCCTCTGTCCCCTGCATTCCACCATTAGTCTAAAGCCTGGGTTTATCTTTATCTTTTTCTTTTTTAAGTAAATAACACATTTTAACTTGTGATTGGGTCTCCTGGGTGCCTTTGAGCCTGGGTGGGGGTCCCTGTATTAGAAACAGTTGAAAAGCCCTGGTCTAAAAGCATACAGGAATACTGTCCCAGCCTAACCTGGGCTCTTTCACTGCAGCCTCCATTTTGAGATAGAGCGAAACATCTTCCCACGAAATCACAGGTCCCGTTTTATAGGCCATGTCTATCTTGTGCATGTGGTATAAAGGTTTAGAAGCAAGTACTAAGCATTATCTTCACACAGCTCTCATGTTTGAAAACCTGGATGGGAAACTTCCTATATTGTTGGTGAAAATAGTATTGTTGAGCCAGTAGGGGGCAGTCTTCCCTCTGGATGAAGTGGAAATCTTCTCCAGTTCAGTAAGGAGGATACTGATACTTTACTGTATTTTTGACGAGACGTTAGTTCAGTTCTGGACTGCCACGGCACTTATTGCAAGAGTAGGGGGTCCCAGTTTCCTGATTTCACACCATGCTCTCTGATTTCATCATTCTCTCCTTCCACCTCAGCTGGTGAGCTTTTAGTTACAAAACTGGTGTTATTTGAGATGAATTTACCCTGTGACCTATAAAGTCAACAGGGGGTAAATATGCAATCCATTCTTCTTATTATTCTTCTTCTTACATTCTTGAAATGGATGGTTTGCTGAAGCTTAGAGGGGAATATGGCGCACATTTATATTTAGGTTTATTTATGTAGCAAATGTTAGTTTTTTTTCAGTGCAAAACATAATTACGTATGCATTTATTTATGCAGATGTGTGATACAGTAATAATCACAAATTTAGTAACTACAGCTCTGAGAGACAAAGGCCTGACTATGAGATAGAATATGTGGCATATCTACTGCATTGGCTCAATGCTGTAAAATGTCACCATCCTCTTATGTCAAGTTTATGTATTTTAATGACCTGAAATTATTCACAATTTAGGGCAGGCATGAAAGACATTAGCCGCTGGTTTTCACTTCTGTATATTCAGAATTTGAATATGAATTTTATGCATTAGTAGATAATCCATCAGCATATTTTTCTACAAGACGCTTGAGGCACTGAAGGTGTTTTCCTCGTTCTCGCAGCGTTGAAAGTGAGGAAAAGTGAACAACGTCGCAACACAGAAAGGGCAGTGTCCTTCAATGCTCTAGAGAAAAGTACAGCTGACAGCTCTGAAATGTGCATCTGGCAAAACTAAGGCCTGCGATATTAGTCTCTGAAAATCAATAAAATTCATATTAGGAGTCCTGGAAGGATTCCTGAGTGTCCTGCCTAACACAATATGGCCGATAATAGAGCGGTATCTGAGACCAGCTCAATATGCTACCGACACTCATAGGGCCACATTTACTGATCCTCAGCTGGGTGGTGTGGCTGCTCTATATCTGTGGTAACAAAATGCTTTATACATCTAGATATTTATATCTATCTATGCCAAATACTGGCCTGCATAATGATGGTGTCGATGGGCAACCGTCTCCTTACGCAGTACTCATAAGGCTTGCAAGAGTTCGGTGGGATTGGAAATGTTTTTTAGGGTGATTAACTATAACTAAACTGGATCCCTGTCAACCAGAGAGGATGAAAAGGTGGCACGTATGGATTAAAGCTCCCAGCTTTACGGTGTTGTGCTTTAGATGGGAGTGATGCCCCCTGCGGAAGGGGATCGGCTGCTTTTCTCGCGCGCGGCTCTGCGCGTATATAAACCAGGCCCTTTGAGACCCGCTTGAGGGACTGCTTTCTGCTCAACAGTTTCACAACTTTGACAAGGATGAATTCCCCAGCAAAAACAACAAAATAATAATAGAAAAATAACCTAATTGTATGGGCGTGCCTACGCTGCGTACGTATAGGTTAGAGAGATACTGTACAGGTTTTTGCTCTCCAATGCTACCTTGAACTGTGTGAGGACCTCAGGTAGAAGCTGTAACTGACTGACGTATGTGAGTGTTGTATGTGTATGATATGAGACAGAGGATGCTATCACGTAGTGTAGTGCGTATCGAAATTTGCAGCATAGATTGTGAGTGCCTTTGTGCTCTCTCTCCTGGCCCACAGGAGTACTGTACTGTATTGTCTTGACTGTTATTTATGTTTTTATTCAGTTTTCCAGTGGAGTAATATGTTTGTTTTTTTTCAGTGGAGAAGTAGGTGTTCTCATTGGGCACTCTCATCCGAGTGTTCCCTCGTCGAACATTTAAGGCTCTTCAGCAGCAGAAACAAGGTTAGCATTTCAAGCAGGGAACGGTAGAGGCGGTAAAACGTACCCACGGTGCCAGGTGATTAATCTCTCACTGCTGGAACTAATTAAGGCTTACCCTCCTCCCTGGAATTCTGCTCATGTTAACTAATTAGAGAGCTGCAAATGGCCATGCTTTAAAAGTTATCTGCTCTACATGAACAAAAATGTCAATTATTAATGTAATGCAATTAAAAATGTATTTATCATCAACTGAAGAGAAGAGGATTTTTTTGGAGGAAAGAAGGATCTTGCACCCTCTGAATGGTGGACACAATACATGCAACGTCTTCACTGCAAAGCGTCTAAAGAAGCCTTTTTATAAAAGAATACTGCAACCTTTAAGCAAACGTGCTGTTGAAACCCAAGCCCTTATGGTCACCCCCGCTGAATCTCAGCTCAGAGAACGATCTTACAGCTCTGCCTTCCATTTACACTATGATGTGCATAGTCACTGCACGCTGTAGCTATATAAAGCTATAGGATTGCTATATCTCCTCATCTGACCACCAAGCAAACCCCCCCCCCCCCCAAAAAAAAAATAACCAAAGAGACATACATACTTTTGAAAGGGGGCTACACCACTAAAAGGAACAATGAAATCGCTTTTGATTACCTTGCTGGAATAGCATGCTAACCCAAGCCAGGCGTGGCACTTTACTGATCTTAGTCCATAAGGCCCTACCCCATTCCTGCAGTCCTCATTCCCGCTCTTGATCTTACCCGTTATTTTCAGCAGTTAACTCTTAAATTAAAAGCAGCTGATCACAGAGTACAATGCTAGTTCTCTGAACCTGCTTTTTGGGTTCCACCAGCCGTGGCCAGGTTCAGGTGGTCCCGCTCTATATTACACGCCTCCCTTGCCACGCCTCCCTTGCCGTTGGGCACGTCACCGCTGCTGCTCACCTCCTCCCGCGGCTTGTCGTCTTTCATCTTCTTGCGCGTCATGTGACCGCGGAAGCCGGCCTGGATCTTGGCCGCCGCCTTGTTGGCCTCAGGGTCATCCAGCGGGATGTCCATGACGTCCTCCTCCTCCTGGGGCTGGCTGCACTCCTCCTGTTGGCCAGAAGGGGGCATTAGGCCTGCGTGCGTGGTAACTGGAGCGGCTTCACGCGCTTTCCAAACAGACTCACAGCTTTTTAGTTTTTCTTCCCTGATTTGGAAGTGCCCAATCATAATTGTTGGCCTGGCCTGGCCTCTGTGAAGGCTTCTAAGGTCACACTGTGAAATGCATTCTGCTAGCCACCGCTTCTTTAGACTTTGGAGTCCACCAGATGGTGCAGGCAGACTGCTGATACCTGTTCAACCAGAGGGGGCATTATAGTGTGATGGGAGGGGGGTGCATTCCTGGCTGAAACTGTCCCTTTATGGGAGATGCTTTGGCCAAAGTTGGCCCACGGGGCTCCAGGCCACAGGCAGCACTGGCACGGTCACGATTCCATCACGGCCACAGGCCTCATCACTGCACTAGAAGTATCTCCGCCAGGTACGCCATCTAGATGCCCAAATCATGGTGTGCTGTAGGAGAGCAGTTTTTTGACTGGCATATATGAGTCAGTGATTGACAGGACATAGCAGACTGAACATAGTGTTTGTGACACCTTCCCATTCCATCTGTGGGATTATTTTTAATTTTCTTTTCTTTTTTTCTTTCTTTCAATAATTCTTATTACATCATGTATGATGTAATAAAAATATGTCCTTAAAAATAAAACTTAAAGCCAAACAGAATCAAAGAAAAGGCTGAAGACTGATTGACAGTGCCTTTTCAAATACAATGTGCAATCCATAGCTTTGGTGTTTTTTCGTGAGGAACAGAACTATAGGAAATGTGTGCCCTAATAAGGACAATGTCCTCACAAGATGAAACTCGAAATATGGCTTATACGTTCTCAGAGAGAACTATATCCAGGTTGAACTGCCACAGATCCTTTTACCAAAATGATTATCACATTTGACCAAACGCAGCAGATGGAAATGGATTAATTTTTGCACATTAACTAATTTATATATTTACAACCACTTAGCTGAAGTCATTTATGGATATTACATCAGAATTGTAGTAAAGTCTAAGCGTTATTGTACTCACTTCAATATGGTAGGAATGCATTAGTCATGCATAGTTACAATCAAAGCAACAGACAAATAGGCAATAATTGGCATCAGAATTACTTTGAATTTCAATTGCCATTGACATCATGTAGCGACAAAGCCTCGAGCAAATCTATATTTTTGGCAAACCAGATTAAAACATGCAAGGGAGATTTGGAGTTCTCATTATGATAATATGGTATAGAGTACATGTTCATTCCACATTAAGTAATAGCATTAAGTTTCAGCTGATCATACCACTGTCCCTAATGATGATTCCTGGTTTAAAATAATTTATGTTAAGTCATAGTCAGGAACACGTTATGTTGTTGCATTGATGATGAGCAGCTTTTACTTAGGTAATCAGTAAAACAGGCCGATCTTATGGTTCAGTTCAGGATGCTGTATCGTGACCTTTAATTTATCTGTCCAGTGTATCCAAAAGCAGAGACATTGGTACCCGCCCACTGACAAACACCGGGATTCATGAGCGCGGACGTGAAAGGCTGCTGATCCGTATAAAACCTACTTCTTACTGCGTCGTTGTGCCACCCTCATCTCCATCCTCATAGCGCCATGACAGAGCCAATCATACGCTAGTCCAGCTTCCCCCTGGCGATGCTGGGTGATGACATCACATCGCTACCCTGAGGCTGGAGCTTCCGCTCATGAGCTCCATCACATCACCCCAGGTAGGTCATGGGTAATTGCTCCCTGGAATCGCCCCAGGTGGTCATGGGTAATTGGTGTGAGACTGGAGGAAGCCGAGCACAGCGAGGAGCACGGGGAACCCACGGAGAGACCCAAGAGCTGAGTAATGCTCTCTTATACAGAACAGGGTCCTAAAGTCAGAGACCAGAACCTGGGACTACATGCCCCTCACTTTAAGTGCATGTTAATAGAGGTGTGTTTAATAGATCAGTTTGAAGGTTTTTTTTGTTCTTTGATCTGCTCAGTGAACTGAGTGAAAATGAAAAGGACAAAGAAGCTAAAAGTGGCCCACACACTTATTGGAAATCACAGGGAAGATATCTAAATCAGCTATAAAAAAAAAAGAAAAAGCTCTACATTATATATACTTTAGAAGAGATTCCATTCTTCTGTGTGCCTAATATCTCAGTTCACCTAGTACTGGGTACAAAGCAGTGGTCCATTTTAATTCAACTGTCTGTACTGGTCAAATGTTTTACTTACTCAGGGTCCAAATGGAGACTACTCATGAGATGTGACCCTGCTCTGTATGGGATGGGTAACTAATTTGGATTGGAGGTGCAAAGTTACCTACAGATTTGAATCTACAGGTTACTGTAGAATGCCCTGCTGACTGCTTTTTTGTCTGCACAAAATGCTAGCCTGAGCGCGGCGATAGAGCTCACGCATTCACACACCAAGAACCCAAACTATGGCTCTCTGTGTTGCTATGACCAAAAAAAAATACAATAGAAATACGATTCATAATCTACTGTCTATATGTAACTATATCTAAATATTATTACCTCTGTTACTGTAAGTCAATGTGTTGGAATGATGAATCAGTGAATATGAGCAGAACATCATTAAAATTCCAATTCTATAGTACTTGCTTCCTGTTTTCTATTTAACTTGTGTTTGTTTTGTTAAATAGTTCAGAATGTATAGCTGACTGTGTACTATACTCTACGTCCATTACTAGGGATAGCTCCTACGTTGTGAGAAAGTTGTGCTTTGTCGGATCTGCTTTGTAGTCGCGTCAATGACCTTCAATTTGCACTTATTGTACGTCGCTTTGGATAAAAGCATCTGCCAAATAAATGTAACGTAATGTAATGTTTAAAAGCTCTTCAACTTCAGATGTAAAATGTTCCATTTTGCCAGTCTTTGAAGGCTGAGAAAATGAGTGTAGTTGATCACAGCTGTTGCTATTAAGCTCACAGGTACACCCATTTAATAGACTCTTTTCTGTGTAATGGTACCTGATAAGGTTGTGATGCGTACTCTTGTTCCATGCGCAGTTAAATTCAGCTGGACTGAACGCACGGCAAATACGAGGAGGAAGAGGAATAAGAAGAGGTAGAGAGGCGGCCAACGAGAGTGATCTTTTTTATCAAAAAAACAATTAAGCAAGGTAAGCCATGGGGGGTAGGGTGTGGTCTATCATTGTTCTATCTACCCACACACACACACACCAGTGCCCACCCTCACTGTGTCCCCACTGAACCGAAATCTCCCGCAAACAGTCGAATTTCCCCCAATCTAGTCTGTGTCTGGAGAGGTCTGCGTTTCCCTCCAGTGGCTCAACTTCCTCACATTCAAACAAAAATAACATGCACTGTATACATTGTCCACCGCAACCTTAAATCCTCCACTGCTGTGAACTCAAACAGAGAATAAACCCCATTAGCAGATTACATATGCAGTACATCCATGCAGAAATAAATGATATTGTATCTCCAGCTCCCGGGTGCCTGTCCCCCCCACTGAACCCCGCCCCCCATGTGGGAGTGTGTCCACCCACCTCTCAGGCTGTCGTTTCTTAGCCGCCGTTCTTAGCGCTGTGCATGCCTCCCAAACTCCCGTATCAAGCGGCAGCGGGCGGACAGCGCCGTTTTATACTCCCTCCTTTTCGCCAAGATGCCAAATCAAATTCTGTGGACTTCAGATAAAATCGCAAACAATCTCCCTCCTTCTATCGGTGGATGTTCTCCCTTGAGACGGATAACCTGTGGGGAGTGTGGATGCGGCTTTTCCTTGACATTTAATAGAATGGAATTTTGCCCTTGTGATGCAATGGACTTGTGGTGACTAAAGAGTAATAAGCACTTTGTTGTAATAGAAGTAATGGCTTTTTCCCATTGTAATGTTATGGAGGTAATTAACTTTCCCCCTTGTGATATAATAGACATAGCAGTCTATGGTTGACTGTTGCACAACAGGCAACAGCCCTTCCAGTCTGTTTGTCTGTCTGTCCATCTGTCATCCATCCATTCATTCATATATGCTAGGTCTGTGCTGAGAATTTCTTAACAAATAAATCATGGATATAGACACTATAATTACAGCAAACAATGCATTCGAACAAAATAACAAATCAATAATCACTACTGATTTATTTCCAATAAAGTAGCCATATCATATTCAACCAAAATGCATTCTGAAATAGGCATGCGATATTTCTTGGCATACACTTACCCGTGTTACAATGTTTTACATTTTGCTGTGCTCAGTATAAATTACACAAATTCCTGTTGAAACGTAACTCGAACAGTTAAGCAACCATAAATTCCGGAGGTGGAGGCACCGACCCGGGGCAATTAAAGCCCAGCGCAGCACGCCCAGCTGGCGGCAAAAAAACCGAGAGTTCAGCGACAGCGTGCACGTTTGAAACTTTCAAAGACAACATTTAACCTTATACACTTACTGTTTCCAAAGTATCTTTCTGAGAGAATTCCATTCCAAATCGGTGCTTTTCATATTTCCTTGATTTTTTTTGTATGTAAATAATAATAATAATAATAATATAATAGCCAAATAATAATAATAATAATAATAATAATAATAAAGTTATATTTGGTTACTGTCAGCCCAGGAAGGAGTCTTTATCTGAAGACGAGCATCGTGTTCTTCGCGTTCTAAGACGAGCATCGTGTTCTTCGCGTTCTAAGACGAGCATCGTGTTCTTCGCGTTCTTGTAACTATATGTGGTCGGTTAAAACACCTTAATGGTATTTAGCGTTCGAGTTTTAATAACATTTACTTCGATAAGCGTTCAATTGTGAAACAAAACTAGATTATGCAAACTTGAAAATGAGTTATAAATAACTATTTTATGTTTCTTTTATAAGTATTCGTCTTGAATTTAGTTACATCTTTAGAACTATGCTTATTTGTAGGCTACATCATTTAATCACGCAATTAAATAAATATTAATAGGCTACTTACGATGTGACAGTCCATGTCGAGTGGTTAGACAGTTCTCAACTTTCAGTAGCAATATATTCTTACTGTGGGCTATTGGTGAGCGAAAATGTCTTCGCAACACAGCCTCCTACAGACACAAATGGACTACACAAGCTCTCTCTCTCTCTCGCTCTCTCTCTCTCTCTCTCTCGCTCGCTCGCGCGCGCACACACACACACACACACACACACACACACACACACACACCACACACACACACACACACACACACACACACACACACACACACACACACACACACACACACACACACACACACACACACACACTACATGTCTTACAGTAGCCATTAGTTATCGTATAGGTGTAGCTCAGAAACCGAACACAAGCAGTTGTAAATAGAGTAGATAGATGTTCTCCATGAATCATTAATACCGGCAGTAATATTCCCCGGGATTCCCCGCTGCATACTGATGGTTCACTGTTATAAGCAGCGTTTTACGCTTTTTCAGAGAATAACTTAAAAATCGTGCATAATTTGTTCCCTGGTCACTTCACAGGCTCTATATTAGCTTTTAGAAACACACATATTTAATAAAAGTTGTGGCCATGTGTCAAATGTAATGCTTAAGGAATATTAAAGAAAACCAAAAGTATTAATGATGTAGTCTACTTTATATAGGGTGAATTCAGGTATTGTGGGACATCAGGTAATGTGGGACAACTAAGCTTTGACATGTTTATTTCCTGCTCTGTCAAGAGCCAATCAAAATAATTGTAACTAGGTTCTTGCAGAGAAACTACATGATCAAAGTCACATGATTTCACTGATGTCATGTCATGATGGGGATCATGGCAAGCTTCATATATGAAGGTCACCCGGCAAAATACATGGTTAGGTCAATGACATAAGCTTTTGCTTGAATTAATTTTAAGGCTCTAAATCTGTCATAAACAATACACTGTGCCTAATTATGATGTAATTATGCATATGAAATACTTGTGCAACAAAAAAAATTTAAAAGTGGTAAATATTATCTTTAGACTTTTTTAATTCAGGCATTTCTATTATGTCTCACATTACTAAACACAGTCAGGAAATGTGAGACAGCATGTTTCTGGTAATGTGGGACAGTGTTTTGGGCTATTCTAATGGAGGAAAATTATCCCATTTTATACTTAGGGAACCTCAGTATTTGCATATGTACATGGTAATGTACCCTATATTAACTGTAATGCAACTCTAATACTTTTTATTTTGCTGTCAAGTCATATTTAGGTCAGTGGTCTCAACTTTTTTGTCAAGATGAACTATGTTATGATTGTTAATAAGTTAATGAGTTTTAGAGCTTATCTTTAGAGATAATGTTCTATCAAGTTCCCCAAGAGAAAGACATTTTATACTTAAGTATATTAAAAATATAATTTAAGTATACCAAATGTGTTTCAAGTGTACTTATACTTTTAATACTTAATTTAAAGTATGCTTAAAATGTGTAATTCATTTGGAAATATATGTAATTAAATTGTACTTTAGTGTTTTACATATTTAGTGATATTTTAGGGTACTTATAAAAGGTATATAGCCTAATTTATTTTATCTCTTGATAGCATAGTGAGGGGCCGTGAATAAAGGACTTAATAAAAATGCTGAGCTGATTACCATATATATCTTTTAAGTGCTTAAAGAACATGTTTAATCCACGTATTATTCCTATGATTTAAGTGTTTCTTTACATTCCATTTATTGCAATATATGTTTAATGCACATTTATCCGTAGTATGTAATCATTAAACTAAAAGGAGTGTGTTGTTGTCGAATTGGCATGAAGCAAGACTGATGACAGGGTACATCCTGCCTTCCGTGTATCCCTCAGATTTAAGGAACTGAGAGAGACAGATAGGGGCCCCTTTGCTTCCCTTTTCTGATCTATCCAATGTGCCGAGACTAACCTTATGGCCTCTGAGTTAGGTCAAAGGGGAATCATATATTTAAGAATAAGAATGTACTAACAATGGCTATTCGAATGAAGCCTATGAAATTAATGACTAATTGATGATTGAATAATAATTGTTGTAATAAGATATGATGATATGTATCAGTTAAAATTAATAAGTTAAACCTTTTTGTTTTAATTACATAAGTCTAACCCTTAGGCAGGGGATTAGGCACCCCGAACCTAGGGGTTAACAGGCGGCGACGGAATTGCAAAGTTCCGAGGGCACGTCAAAAAGGTCGTATAGTGTAGGGGAGAAGACTGAAGGCCCCCGTGTCTGATGAAGTATGAATTGACATACTGCCGTGGTACCGTCTAGTCGGCGTAGTTGTAGCATGTAAGTATGCAGGCACTGCGTGGTACGTGGATGACAGTCCACACCTAGCAGAGGGGCGTAAGAGACGACCTCTGTGAACAGGCAAGGCTGGTGAAAACGGTCAAAGTTTCGATACCCATAGCAAAGTGGGATAGGGATCAGACCGTCGGTTCCCAACCGGGTGGCTGGTTACCACTACGGGGCTCGGTGTGACACTGGGCTGGGGATCGCTATCGACTGGGTCACCGGCCGGTCGGGTCGCAGAGAGCAGTAAGACCATGAGTGGCGTCCCTGTAGTGGAGCACATGGCCGCCGCGCTCGGCTCAATGTACAGTCAGGCCACTGTAAGCTGAAACCGAATGCGATAGTAAGCGAGCAGTGCTTTCTGTGATCAGGGTTTCGGGTGGAAGGAAGTTAGACCAACAGACAAGGGGTTAGAGCACCTGTTTTCCCTAGTGGTATAAATGGACGTTGGTCATTAATTCCTCCGGGAGAATGCTTATTGAAAAACAGATAGAGTATCAGACACTGATTGTGTAATGTACCCAAAACTCAGAAAAAGTGAAGTGGACTGCTGACATTGCACCAGCATCTTGTGATCTATGTACTCACCCCTCCTTCCTCCTTCCTTGAAATGGTATAAATATGTGAAGGAACAACAGATGAGCAGCGCTGAACTTTGCTTTCCTCTGTACATTGCTTTTGTGGACCACAATATTATTGCATTAAAAAAACTATTATTCACCAGCCCTGGATTCTGACTCTTTTCCCGACAACCGATCTGTCACATAGGCTACTACTTTTAATGCTATTTAAAGTATATTTCAAACACCGTAGTCATAATCTAAAATTGTATTTCCAATACCTGCAAATCACCCTTTCAATTAGTATACTTAAATATACTTTAAGTTTGTAAGACGTGTCTCAATTTAGTACACTTAAGTACAGTAAGTGCACTACAGTTGTACAGAAGTTCTACAAAAGTACAACTTTAGTGCATTTATTAGCCTGTACTTAAAGTGTGGCCAGTTTAACACAAAATTAGTAGTTACTACATGATGAGTACGTACTAAAAGTATACTTAAAGTATAATATTTTTTTGCTTGGGTCCTGATGTTTACTTGTGTATTTAAGCATGGTGCACCATTAAAATATATTGCAATGTACTACATTATAGCTTGTTATTGGGGTTTTATTATAAAGAATTGGTGTCCCAAATTACCTAATGAGCTGTCCCACATTCCCAAACGCAGATGAAAAAATGTGCTGTGGCTCAAATTAAATATAAAGGTGTGTCACGCATCCTGTGAGCAAGATTTCTACATTTTTTCTTTTTATGTGGTCAGATAACATCTTGAGGATTTCAGAATTGTATCATGTGCTGTGTAAATGTGTTGGACTAATATCGAAACAGGTAACAGAAGGCAAAATTCCAAAAAGTGTCCCACTTTATCTGAATTCACCTTATCTGAATTAATCTAAAATTATGAACGTAGGCATTCTGACTGCCAAATCCAATGGGAGAGATGTTTTAATGTCTGTGTTGCCAGAACCTTTCTTTGACTTATTTTAAGTTGTAGAGATCTGTTTTTTTAAATCTGTAATTTACACATTGTCTCATGTTTTCAATGTCACTTTCGTATTAAAGGTTGTATCAGCGATTTTGGGTGGAAACATAAATGATCACATTCATCTGATTTTTCCTCACGATCCGCTAGCTGCCCGCCCCATAAGCAGGCCGTCAAAAAACCGCGTCTCTGTAGGCAGCCTATGCTCCGAGATCGTACACAAAAACAATGGTACTACCAACTACTCAAAACCAAAATAAACAGTATTCCAACCAATCACAATGATCTGCACAAACGTGACGTCACTTCTGAAGCGAAATCCCAAACAAACATACTTATGAATAATTATGTTATGTTTTAAAAAATAGTTTTCAAGCATCCAGAATTATAACCACGTTAATAACGTTTGTAAGAAACCAAACCGTTTGTAAATCCGTCAAGATTTCAGCGAGATAAGAGTATTAGCGTTTGTGCAGATCATTGTGATTGGTTGGAATACTGTTTATTTTGGTTTTGAGTGGTTGGTAGTACCATTTGTTTTTGTGTACGATCTCGGAGCATAGGCTGCCTACAGAGACGCGGTTTTTTGACGGCCTGCTTATGGGGCGGGCAGCTAGCGGATCGTGAGGAAAAATCAGATGAATGTGATCATTTATGTTTCCACCCAAAATCGCTGATACAACCTTTAAGATCCAGCTAAAATGATATACAAATGGTAGTCTATATAATTAATAGTCCTTAAACAATAATAATAATTTTATAATAATCTCTTTTATATCAGTATAATAATAAATAATAATCTCTCTCTCTCTTTCTCTCTCTCTCTCTCTCTCTCTCTCTCTCTCTCTCTCTCTCTCTCTCTCTCTCTCTCTCTCTCTCTCTCTCTCAATTGTTGCAGTTTTGGCTCTGTACCCCATTACATTGAAATAAAATAGTGAATATGAGGTTAAAGTTCAGTACTGTGAGCTTGCATTTGATCGTATTTACATCCATATTGGGTGATCAGTGTAGAAAATGAATGGGACAATTGGCTGCTCAGCTGTTTCTTGGCCAGCTGTGTCTTTGCATAATTAGTTAATGCACAAGGAAGCTAACAAAAGGTCTAGAGTTCACTGATATACATTATATGTATGGAATTTGCATTTGGAATCAGTTCAAAATCAATGTACTGCAGTACAGAGCAGTACAATTGCATCACTGTCCCAACATTTTACCATTTAACCTGCTAGTATGTTATTTGCATGCAATTATCCTGTCCCATATATTAACATTTAAACCATGCTGTCCTCCTTTTCCCCACTGACACGCTGGTCCCAGTGCACAAACATCAAAGAATCAACTTCAAAGGCTAGCACCTTTAATTAAGAGTACAGTATGACACGGGTCAAGCTAAATGCTTACTGCCATTTCAGATACGATGGTAATAGGTCAACCAACAGTAGGAGGTCACAGATCTCTGACCATGTCCTAACACATTTAAATTCACCATTCCCCATGCAACAATTTTACCACATCAAAATGATTTCTGTGTTCATATCTTGGGCTTCTGCCATAATATGAATAGGTAAATGCAAATAAGGGTGACTACTAAAGGTGGAAGCAAATGCCAATGGCAGAGGACTGAGCTGAATATTATTATGAATAATTATTCATTTATCATATTTCTATTTGCAGGGGTTCCCTGGAAATGATGGCAGTTGAAGTACAACTCAGTTTAAGGAATAACAGAATGACTGACAAACTGTATACTTCTCAGCATAACCAAGAGTTACTGGCAACATGCCTTTGTTTTTCTCGCCACTGACTTTAACCAATCTTAGCCAACTACCAATAAGGAACTTCAATGGGGGTAATGGATCATTCGACATATAGAATGTGGTTATTTTGTCTACAGACTAAAATGCATACAGTAATGTACCCAGCCTGATGGTCTTAAACACCCCGAGAACCTCTACTTCTACTGTAATGCACAGCCTGGCACTTCAGACATTCTATATATTAACATTTACAGAATACAAAATACTAATTTCCGCTTGTGGGAACGGCAGTTTCACTTTGCTATAAACTTTATGTCTGTCTACAATTCCTTCAAGCGCTTTGAACATGATTGACTCAGAGTTCTGTATACACATTTGAAACCAGATACATAGTCTTACTACAAACATTTTTGCTGTCACGTGTGAGATATACGCGTAAACTAGTATCGCTACACGAGCATCCTCTGTCTGCTGTTGCAATTAAATATACAGTATATACACTTTCTGTGGAAAGACCAGAATAGGATTGCTGGAGGTGAAGTCAATGCTGGCTCTTATTTTAAACTGCAGTTGCCTACATGCACCATTACTAGTATTATGTATTGATTGATTGATTCGTTCATGTTATAAAATCCTTTTACAATTTCTAAACGCATGCATTTCTAAATCTTAATTTCGGTAATATGTTTTTTCAAATTAAAAAAAAACTTGGTCCAATTTTGGTTCAGAATTTAAAATGGATAAACCAAGCATTTTGTAACAGGAGGGTTTTGTGCTGAAAATGTAAATGCAAAGGTAAAAAAATTAGGATAATTAAGCTGCTTTTTACTTGACCGTTATAATTATTTGCTGAAAAATAAACAGTAAAATGACTCGGGTATTGCTTGTGCCCAGGGAGATGCCATAAACCGATTTGAGAGAAGAGAGACTTTGGCTGGTCTCCTCCATCCTTCAGCACCACCTTCAGCTTGCTGTCACCATGGTGACACACATCAAGACATTAAGCAGAGCCATTTGTCTGCTTTCTAAGTTCCGCTTGATGTAGCTACTCCCCCCTCCTATCCGCCCCCACCCTAGTTCCATTCCATTACTCTAACAGATTAGCCCTCAGATATAAAATATTCAGTACTCTTCTGTCATTGTTATTGTAATCACCCTTTATTCAATAAAAACCCGATTAACCATCTTCCACTTATAAAAAGTCAATTTAAATAATACGGTGAGGAGAGCTTGTGGATGGGGTGGGAGATGGGTATCTCACTGACCACTGTTACCCTGTGGGCCACTGGAAGGCACAGATGTATAGGTGACCCAAGGAATGCTGGGTAATTTAAACTCATCATAGCCCTGATGGGATGAGGCCAGCTATGTTCCAAAGTCAGCGCAGATCATAACCGAGGCTTGAAACTGTGACTATATGGGCCAGCCTCAACAAAACTCTTGAATAGGGAGCAGCTAGTCGGTGCAGACGCTCCTTTTAATAAGTGATACCGGCTTACAAAAAGTCAGATAATGTGCATTCCTGGGTGGATTTATGTGCTTTTCATACGTACTTTACTCAGATTATAATCTCTGTCCCCAGACCCATGCAATGTACACAAAGTGTGAGAAGTGTCGTTTAGACCTACTCTTAAAAAAATAAATAAATAAATGTAATGTGTCCTTTATGAAAAATTATAGTTTTTGCTGTCGTAGTCCTCATAGGGCATTTTTTTAAACCTATGCTAAATGATAAGTTAATTTTGATCATTTAAATAACTTCTGAAACTTATTTTGTTTGTTTCCTTTAAATTTTGTGAACACTTAGCCTAAATCAAATTTCCTTCATAGTCTCATTTTATTGTGCCTGAAGAGATTAAGTGATGATCTTCCTTAAGAACTTTCCATACTTTACTCTATTCCATACTTTATTCTTTCCATACTTTACTCTATTCCATACTATTCCATACTTTATTCTTTCCATACTTTACTCTATTCCATACTATTCCATACTTTATTCTTTCCATACTTTATTCCATACTTTATACTTTATTTCCATACTTTAAACCAATTTATTGCCAGTTCTTTATACTTTGTAAAAGGAGTTCTTCTCAGTGGGAGGAAGATGGTGTTTCTATGTGTGACTCAGTTACAGGCAGTGCAATCCTCTTCGGAGGCCTGACTGATACATCGCATCTAGAGTAAAGTTTTAACCACATTAAATTATTTTGGCCTTATTGTAGTACAAATACAGTGCTATATACATATTTTTTTGTGAGTATAAGAATTGTTTTATCTAATCTAAAATGAAGATATTTTTCAATCTACAATCTCCCACAATGCACTTATTTCTCTATTGCCAGCAACAACACAAAAACCAGACATTGCAGTCTGAGAAAATAAGGCAATTGTGCAAAGAAAACAATGTATCCCTCTCCATATTGTGTAATGTTTAACAAAAACAACAACATTCTCATTCCCCTAAACTTTACTGAGAAATTTACAGAGAATTCCAGACTGCCTTGAAATTGTGTCAGTGATTTTGGTAAAAAAAAGGGACAAAAAATTAAATGTAGCTAGATTTTTGAAGAAAGTTGACCTTTAGGTAGAAAGTCACCATCTCACAGTTTAAATGGATTCAAGCTGAGGCGTCAGACCTGCAATGAAGCAATTTACCCACAAATATCACAGCAAACAATTACTGACTGCACTGCAAACCTGAACCAATCCCAAATCTTAACTTTTTACCTGAGCTGTTTTGGTACATGGACGGTGATTTCTTCCTCTTTTTGATTGTTAAGGAGATGACTACTCTATTATTGTGTGATGAGCCCAGAATGAAATGTGTTCCTCGCTCTTGTTTGTTGCGCTACCTTGCAGACAGTCTAACTTTGCTCACTTCCAGATGTATAGCGTGGCATCCAAATATAGCCTTCCCCAGGGAACACAAAAGCAGGTCACTGTGTGCACCATTAGAGCTGTACCTGAGTCCAAAGACACTCCTCTTCTCCCTTTGCCACCAAGCCTTACGGAGAGAATAAACTAATACAGTTGTGCACTGACCCACAACCTCCTATTGGCATTAAACGCTACAGGACTGAAACGGGACATGGCTAACTGGCGTATCTGCGCCACCACGGCGTGCTGTGACACCTCGATCCAATTAGAGCTGCCGTCTCACATCACTTACATCTGACTACAGCACGGCTGACAATAACACGTTTCCCCCACACACAGATCCTGTGGAAAAATCTACTCAGATTATTCCAAATATTAAAGAATGTGTCAAGAGACAACAGACACTACATGAAAATAAACACAAGGTGCACATCTGCGTGAATTGAATATAAAATAAAGTGTTAACATGCCTAAAAGACCATACCACCATACAAGTCCCTCTGTATATTTATGAGAGTCTGCTATGCTACTAAATAAGTACCAGTAAAATAAAAAGATGCCTAACTTTTTATTAAGGGAGCACCTGTATAGCGTGGACCCGCCCACATATGACATCACCAAAGACATGCGATTGGACTACAGGATTAGAGCAGTTTAGCAATCGAATCCCACAGGATTCACATCGGCGCCAAGCTCTGCCAGCTTCCTTACATCTAATCTCCATGTTACAACTCCTGCATCTAGTCCTTAATACGATGAAGAGAAAATTATGTATGTTTCCATGGCGATGCTGTGATCAATCCCCCTCCCTGTCAGTGCCCTCAGTGAGCGACGAGTGAACGAGCATGTCTTCAGACTCCTTTAACTGGTTATGTGGATTTTGCATGGCTGTTAGGTGCTGTGGAGTCATTGTACGGTGGGGAGACGTGGTCTTTCTTTGTGCCGGCTCAGTTGTTCAGAACAGACTCAGCCCTTTCCCCAAGAGCCAGCAGAACATTAAGCCTAACTACATTATCACAGCACATGTGGGAGTTTGCAAATGACTATAGACAACAAATATAGATAGTTATTTTTTTCCCCTTGAAGTTAGCAAGAAAAGATCAATGCATACATCAGATCCATAACAAGATCTATTCTTTCTGTATCGGTGAGCGAAAATGTCTTCACAAAACAGCCTCCTACAGACACAAATGGGCCACACAAGCTCTCTCTCTCTCACTCTCTCTCTCTCTCACACACACACACACACACACACACACATGCGCACACGCATGCAGTCATGCACAAGACCCGTACATGTGCGTGCACTCAATAAGGAGAACATTATCTGCCAGCCTGTCTTTTCCATGCCAAAGATTCGTGAAAGGGCAGATTCAACCACACAAAGACAGTCTTTACAGTATTGATTGCGACAGCAATGCATAATCTCTTCCAAAATGAGCAGGCATCCAAATAGGGGACTCTCACAGCGCACTGGGCGCCCTGATAACCAAAGACAAGGTGAACGGCTCCTTCCGCTCCCTCTCTGACTCTAACCCACTTTCCCCTCTCTGTCTCGCGCATGGGTCCGCCCTCATGGCGAATGTTCAGTTTCAGGTCTGTCGAGCAAAAACCTTTAAAACATTGTGCATTTGTCTCTGAGCAGCGCTGCCTAACTGGTCTGGTTTTAAGTGCCGCTCATTCGCAAGGCACTCGTGAATGACGTGTAAAATCGGTGTATTTCAGGCCATCTAGAAGCCAGGCTATTTTCGTTACATCTTCAATCACTGCGCCCTGGAGACCCAAGGAAAGGTAGACATCCGTGCTGTTGATCGGCAAAGTCCTTGAAGCTGCCATTTTTACAGAACATCTGGGGACCTCTCTAGAAACAATGTGTGCAACCCAAGGTCACCTCATTGTTTAGTCTTTATGTTTTAGGTCAGTTAGAGTCTCATTTATTTTGGGTCATAAAGACTTATTTTGACATGTAAGAGTTCAATAAGAATGCATTAGTAGAATGTAACAGTAGGCTATAGACTAACGTTTATATTAAATATCTAATCACAAATGCTAATTACTGTTATATTTATATTCAATATTTAATTATGCTAATAAACATACTAGTGTTAAATATTTTCACAATTACTGTCAATTTCAATATTAATGTTATAACTATCAATTGTTCTTCATATTTATTTGAAATAGTTGATGAATCTAATCCTTCCAGCAGCTGTGAAATAGCATTACTGCCACATCATTGGTGTTTTTCTGGACAGTCACAGGGGACTTGTAATGCTGTGAAAAGCTCAGGTTTTACCTACCTTGCGTTCACCTTCTCCACCCACAGGTCTGACCTTCTCCTCTTCCGGCTGCGCTAGCTCCTGCTGCGCCAGCTCCTGCTGCGCCAGCTCCTGCACGTCACCATCATTCCCTTCATCCAGGTCCTCCCTTTCCTCCTTAGGTTCTTTTTCATCCATGTTGTCCTCAAGTATCACAGCTGGGACCTGCTCCTCCAACACTTCACCTTGGGTCTGCTCCTGTGACTCTTTATCCTGTTCCTGCACCTCCAACACTTCACCTTGGGTCGGCTCCTGTGACTCTTTATCCTGTTCCTGCACCTCCAACACTTCACCTTGGGTCGGCTCCTGTGACTCTTTATCCTGTTCCTGCACCTCCAACACTTCACCTTGGGTCTCCTCCTGTGACTCCTTAACCTGTTCCCGCTCCTCTGATTCCTTAACCTGTTCCCGCTCCTCTGACGCCTTAACCTGTTCCTGCTCCTCATCAGACCCAATATCCGGTTCCGGCTCCCCTGACTCCTTTGTGTCCTGTTCCTCAGCCGCTATGCTCACCTCATCCTTAGATTTATCCTGAACATCTCCAACACAGATTCCATCTGATTCAGCATCTGCAACCATAGCTTCTGTCTTTGTCTCCTCTTTAGCATCATATTCATCATCAGCCTTGTTGTCAGAGGTGCTCTTCATCCCTGCTGAATTCTGGGGAGGTGTGTCTCTGTTGGCGGCTTCAGCCATGGCGATGGCTTCTTCAGTACAGGTCTTCTGAAGCTGGATATTCTCTCCAGCAGAGTCCAAAGCTGTTCCTAAGGTTGGGTCCTCCTCTACTGCAGACCCTAAAGCTGTTCCTAAGGTTGGGTCATCCTCTACTGCGGACCCTAAAGCTGTTCCTAAAGGTGGGTCCTCCTCTCTTGCAGACCCTAAAGCTGTTTCTAAGGTTGGGTCCTCCTCTCCTGCACAGTCTAAAGCTGTTCCTAAGGTTGGGTCATCCTCTACTGCAGACCCTAATGCTGTTCCTAAAGGTGGGACATCCTCTTTGGCTTTGACCTCTGGATCTAAATGAGAAATCTCCTCTCCTCCTGTTTGGGGTTCAGTTGTGGATTTGTCTCCTCCCTTCGAGTGCAGTTCCGACTTTGTGGCCTCATCCGTGTCAGCAGCCTCTATATCCCTATCCCGCCCTTCAGTGTGTTCCAACACAGCCTCTGCGTTTTCGGGTACCTCTCCTCTCACGTGCTCTGCTATGTCCACCCTCAGAGGAGTTCCCTCAGCGGCATTACCCGGGAAGACATCTTGCGTTTTTCCCACCTCCTCATCTCCGAAGTCCAGCAGAAGGCTTCCTGGGGACCCTGTTGCGGGGGTTCCCCTTGTGCCCCGGAGGGGAGTAGGCAGCGGGGAGGGAGTTCCCATTGCGAAGGCGAGGTTGAAATCCCTCTCTGACTGAGGTCCCAACCCCCCGGGCACTCGCAGCCCTTCTGCGCAGACGTCCATGTTTGCGATTCCTCCGTACGGGGCCACGGGCGAAGGGTCCAGCTCGGCACCGCAGATGTCCTCGCTTGCCTTGCTGCCGATCCCGCCGTCTGCCAGGGACTCCACACCTGGCACATCATCGAAGATGTTGAAGTTTGCACTGGAGACGGTTGAAATGTGAACCGGCTGGATGAATTCGTGCTCAATGCCGCCCAGGGTATCAGCCGGGCTGCTCCTGAAGGGGAACGGATTGATTATATTGAATATATTCACTGTTTCTTGTGTGTTAAAAGCAAATGACACAAAATTTTACATCTAACAATAATGCTTTCAAAGGACAGTACGAGGCCTGTAGCACACCAGAAATTTTAGTTTAGTTTTTTTTTTGTTTTTCCGTGTTTATCAAGGCCTAACTTTATTAGCTTCCTATAATGGCTGCATCCAAAATGTACCGTGTGCCGTTAGTCCCCAAACATACCCATGTTTACACTTAAAGAACAGAATGTGGCTGAATGTGAACAATAGTCTTGGCAGAGGCACCAGGCCGAGACGTCTGTTTCGACAGCACAGAGGCAAAAATGAATCTGGATTATGCCCCCGTACATTGCCAGCCAAATGAAAGACCATTGTGTCAAAACATACTGGCTAGCCCACACCCTGCTGGCAACTCATGGGAACATGTGGCTGTTTTAGGATTGAACCTCAGAGGCGTTTCCTCAGCGGCCTTGCTGCCGATCCCGCCGTCTGCCAGGGACTCCACACCTGGCACCTCATCGAAGATGTTGAAGTTTGCGCTGGAGACGGTTGAAATGTGAACCGGCTGGATGAATTCGTGCTCAATGCCGCCCAGGGTATCAGCCGGGCTGCTCCTGAAGGGGAGCGGATTGATTATATTGAATATATTCACTGTTTCTTGTGTGTTAAAAGCAAATGACACAAAATTTTACATCTAACAATAATGCTTTCAAAGGACAGTACGAGGCCTGTAGCACACCAGAAATTTTTTGTTTGTTTTTTTTTGTTTTTCTGTGTTTATCAAGGCCTAACTTTATTAGCTTCCTATAATGGCTGCTTCCAAAATGTACCGTGTGCTGTTAGTCCCCAAACATACCCATGTTTACACTTAAAGAACAGAATGTGGCTGAATGTGAACAATAGTCTTGGCAGAGGCACCAGGCCGTGACGTCTGTTTCGACAGCACAGAGGCAAAAATGAATCTGGATTATGCCCCCATACATTGCCAGCCAAGTGAAAGACCATTGTGTCAAAACATACTGGCTAGCCCACACCCTGCTAGCAACTCATGGGAACATGTGGCTGTTTTAGGACTGAACCTCAGAGGCGTTTCCTCAGCGGCCTTGCTGCCGATCCCGCCGTCTGCCTGGGACTCCACACCTGGCACCTCATCGAAGATGTTGAAGTTTGCGCTGGAGACGGTTGAAATGTGAACCGGCTGGATGAATTCGTGCTCAATGCCGCCCAGGGTATCAGCCGGGCTGCTCCTGAAGGGGAACGGATTGATTATATTGAATATATTCACTGTTTCTTGTGTGTTAAAAGCAAATGACACAAAATTTTACATCTAACAATAATGCTTTCAAAGGACAGTACGAGGCCTGTAGCACACCAGAAATTTTTTTTTGTTTTTTTTTGTTTTTCTGTGTTTATCAAGGCCTAACTTTATTAGCTTCCTATAATGGCTGCATCCAAAATGTACCGTGTGCCGTTAGTCCCAAAACATACCCATGTTTACACTTTTTAAATTTTGTTTCTGATTTTTTTCCCATTTTTCTCCCAATTTAGTAGCCAATTGAACCCCTATTCTAATTCAATTCCCCCCCGTGTAGCAACCGCTAGAGAACCACCGCTACACAACCCTGTCAGCCGGTAGTAGGAAGGAGGATGCCACGTCCTCTACAGGGCGCGACTCCTCGAGCTCCTTGACCGTGATTCCAGCTCGGCCAGGGCCGCTATGCGTGCAGCGATTCTCTCCGAGCCCCTCCCCCCACCCGGAAGCAGCCGCCAATTGCTGCTCCCACAGGGTGCCGGCCATGCTCGGATCTGGCAGGACCGGGGCGCGAACCCCGATCCTCGGAGCACAACTGCACCGACTGAAAGTCGGCGCTCTTACCGTTGTACCACCGCAGCGCCCTTCCCATGTTTACACTTGAAGAACAGAATGTGGCTGAATGTGAACAAGTCTTGGCAGAGGCACCAGGCCGAGACGTCTGTTTCGACAGCACAGAGGCAAAAATGAATCTGGATTATGCCCCCGTACATTGCCAGCCAAATGAAAGACCATTGTGTCAAAACATACTGGCTAGCCCACACCCTGCTAGCAACTCATGGGAACATGTGGCTGTTTTAGGATTGAACCTCAGAGGCGTTTCCTCAGCGGCCTTGCTGCCGATCCCGCCGTCTGCCTGGGACTCCACACCTGGCACCTCATCGAAGATGTTGAAGTTTGCGCTGGAGACGGTTGAAATGTGAACCGGCTGGATGAATTCGTGCTCAATGCCGCCCAGGGTATAAGCCGGGCTGCTCCTGAAGGGGAACGGATTGATTATATTGAATATATTCACTGTTTCTTCTGTGTTAAAAGCAAATGACACAAAATTTTACATCTAACAATAATGCTTTCAAAGGACAGTTTCACAGTACGAGGCCTGAGGCACACCATATATTTTTTGTTTTTGTTTCATTTATAGTTTTTCTGTGTTTATCAAGGCCTAACTTTATTAGCTTCCTATAACGGCTGCATCCAAAATGTACCGTATGCCGTTAGTCCCCAAACATACCCATGTTTACACTTGAAGAACAGAATGTGGCTGAATGTGAACAATAGTCTTGGCAGAGGCACCAGGCCGAGACGTCTGTTTCGACAGCACAGAGGCAAAAATGAATCTGGATTATGCCCCCACACATTGCCAGCCAAATGAAAGACCATTGTGTCAAAACATACTAGCTAGCCCACACACAGAGTGATGGTTTGGGGCTCACTGGATAGCTCAGACCCTTGATGACTTACAGCCATTTAGCCAGCCATGTGCTCCATACTGTACCAGTGTAATTTACAGCTGAATCTAGTCTCACCCCCCAATTCCCATAGAGATCCATTCAAATGCAGAGAGGTTATAGTATCACTTATAACAGTACCTGAAAATAAGATATAGAGAGTCTTTTGATGTTGATGGGTCACAGACTTCAGAAAGTAACATTATGCAAAGGATATGCGACCAAATATGAAATATGATCCTTTAAAAATACATTAAAGCAAAGGGTATGAATACTTATGCACATGTGAGATTTCAGTTTTTGATTTTTAATACATTTGCAAAAATTTAAAAAAACATGTTTTCACTTTGTCATTATGGGTTATTGAGTGTAGATTGATGGGCAAAAATGGAAATTTTATCCATTTAAAATAAAATCTACAACACAATAAAGTGTGCAAAAAGTGAAGGGGTATGAATACTTTCGAGCAACACTGTATGTGTTTCTGTGTGTCTTTGAGCACCACCCAGCTTTAAAAGCACATCATAAAGTTATTATTCTTACTATTATTATTATTAATATTATGAGACACACACGTGAGAGATTGCGTGCCACACCACACTCCTCGCTCCAGAGGACGGTGGTCTATGTGTCTCTCCCTCAGGCCAGTTCAGTGTATGCGGTTTACCACTTCCCCCCCGCGGGCAGCCTGCAATCACAGAGCTGCCTTCATCTCTCTGCGGTACAAGCCAACTTTCCTCGGTCTCAGTGGCTGATAAGCCGTCCGTCTCTGTGATACCCTCGGTATCTGCCTACTCTGCTGGGCATACATGCAGACACTACAGACTAATCAAATGGTCGACTCCACATTCTTAAAGGGATAGCTCATTTTCTGGGGTTTTCAGCTGTAGTGTATTTTCAATTGGCCCAGGCAAGGGTTTGTGTGATGAACCATTTCAGATGTTTAGAGAAGTTTCTGACGACCTGCGTGAGTGAGTGAGTGAGTGAGTGAGTGAGTGACTGAGTGAGTGAGTGAGTGAGTGAGTGAGTGAGTGAGTGAGTGAGTGAGCGAGCGAGCGAGCGAGTCTAAATGATCTAAGTATAACCTGATCAGTGTGTAGCTGAAGGCAAGGCATTTCTCCAGTATGTACTCAAAACAGGTTTTCACTGGGCCCTTGTGGATTTATGATATATTACAGAAGGCATACCGTGTGTGTACACAGGGTGCTGTAGGTCATACTATACTGCCTATAGTACCAGTTGTATTATTTGTATATAGGCCTACAGTAAAAAGGAACGCCATTGATAGAATAGATTCACATGCTATTTTATTCAGTTCAAGGCAAGCTTAGTATCCACAACTGAAAAGGATTGAGTGAAAATGGATGTATACTGTATATGGAACTAATGCCTTCTAGTGTTCACTTTGTGGTACTACAGCTTCTGTAGTTAAGTCGTTTCCTGCACCATGTGAATTATGTTAATGTTTTGGATTATGCCACGTTCTGTCAGTACAATGAACTGGAAGCTAAAACATTATAAGTATAAGTAAAACATTATACTGTATGAATGCAATGAACATAACATCATCAAACTTTATTCATTAATTTAATGTTTGACTGCTTCTTTCTCCCTGTGTCTCTCTCCTGTCTGGAAAAAGCTTTCCAAATACGCTGAGGTAGTGGTATAAAAACATTCTCAAATAGAATTTCACATGCTAGCGCCAACATATATATGTTTTTACTATCAACAGACATTGAATTTTCCCTTTCAGTAGGGTAATATCGTAGTAAAAAAACACGTACATGTACATACAAAATGTGGCAAGTCTCTCTCTCTCTCTTGCCCCTTCTATCTTTCTGTCTCTCTCTCCTTCTATCTGTCTGTCTCTCTCTCTGTCTCTCTCTCTCTCTCTCTCTCTCTCTCTCTCTGTCTCTCTCTGTCTCTCTCTCTCTCTCTTTCTCTCTCTCTCTCTTCCTCTCTCCCCTTCTGTCTGTCTCTCTGTTGCTGGATGCTGCCTGGCTTCCTTGTGAACGGTGTCGGAAAGGCGGACTCACTCATGGACGGTCCCGACGGCTTCTTGCTGTGGCTCTGAGCTGCCATCTGCTTCCCTCTCTTTTTCCAGCTTTATGCAACACAGAAGAATGAGACTTTGGCAAAGGGAGGTATTAAAGGTGTCATTACATATTCGGCACACTGGCAGACTGGACAAGACCTACTCATGTATTATGCCTTCATGACCTGCAAGTCATACTGGAAAAAAATAATCTGCTAAAACAATTACTACTACTACTAATACTAATAATAATAATAATAATAATAATAATAATTTTGGTATTTTGTAATAGTTTCTGTATTTTGTGTGGGTTTCGCTGTTTTGGTCAGACTGGGTTAAATTGGGACTGAGGGTGAAGACTTTACCTTAAAAGCATTATTATTGTAGAATCTGTCTTCAAGTTTGGCTCCCCACTCTGCAGGATCCAGGCCACTTTCTGCAGGCAAAAGCACTTCAGACCATGTCTGCTATGGCATCCTGCTAAAACATTTAGCAAATGCCTTCTATCTCTAATGTTAGCTCATTGTATTGAATAGCAAGATTCATTTCAAGATTTGGCTTTTAGCCTTTGCTGACAAAGACCCTGAGGGGGACAGACCTTGGCATTTTTATTTTGGGACCTCTTCTGACTGGGGTCGCTGAAGTTTTACCATTAATAACTGCACACGTTCATCTAGTAACATTATACCGATTGTTCATCAATCTAGTTAAAAGACAAATGCTAAGGACTACAACTACTACCTCTACCAGTAGGCTACTACTACTACTACTACCTACCACTACTACTACTACTAATATTAATAATAATAATAATAATAAACGTTACCTTCTCTTTCTTTTAGAAGGGCACTGAAGTACAAGGCGGCGAATTTCGGGATGTCCTGTGGCTGATTTCTCAGGACTTCTCTTGCCAGCCCCTCCAGAAGGTTTCCAAAGCCCCGGGGGACGCGAAGGTTGGTGTTTGAAAAGGGTATTGACATCCCGCCGGCTTAAACGCAAATGAACACAACCACAACGTGGATTCGTGGTGAAATATCCGCATCACACATTAGGCGTATAACATTTTGGGATCGATTAGTTATCGAAACAGTCCGTCTCTGACCTAGCTATCTAGCTAGTTAACCTCCTGCTAAATGTATAGCAACTAACTGTTAATTAACGTTAGTTAACTTTATGTTGGCTAAGTTATTCCAAAAGCAAGCACCGACTTCTGCGTGCCCAAGCTTCCATGTAGCTAGGCTCGGTACATAAAAAAACCTTTGCTTTTTTAGGTAGCTAAGTAGATAACAAGTAGTTACATGTTTCATTGCTAATGCGTCTTACCGTTTCAGTTAGGAGGTTTATAAACCTCTGGTTTCATTGACAGTTCCAAGATGAAGTGTTGTCACTCGTTCCTAGGCAACGGAAAGCCCTGAACTTTCTCTACGGGTGCTCAAAGGGGTTAAATAAAAGTCGTTGCAAACCTTTGGCAAAACGTACTTCGCCAACAGACAATGGAATGTGATATTCACGAGTCATGATTACTCATGACCTCTGTGTGAGGTGAGTCTTTCTTATAATATACATATTCCCAGAATCCTATTTTGTGCGAAAATAGTGTGTTGTGGGATACTGAAACGATCATCTCCCAGTCACAACACACACTATTTTTTTTGCACATATGTGATGTGATATTTGCACATATGTAACATGATTCAATAACATTTTTCTTTAAAAAGGCAGTCAAGAAAATGACAACTTATCATGGTAGAAATAACTTTATTACAAAATTGGAAAAACATCACAGATTATCTTTATTTCCTACATGTAATATTCACAACTCAGACTTGATTTTGCACCAATTTGTATGTTAACAACAGTAGCCTACTTATGGACATAAAATAATTATCAGTAGTACATAATTTGTCAAATTACATAACGGGTCTTTATATTGTTTTACATTTGTTTAATAGAGTTATATAGTTTTACATTTGTTTAATAGAGTACAATGCATACATGAATCCAATACTGTATTATTATCAAACATTTGCCTGTGTATGGAAGGCAGACTAAATGCAAACATCATTGGACAGCATTGTGCACGCTTTCTTCCTCAGTCGGAAAAGCTGCCGGACGTGTTAAAACATGTACAAGCAGCAGGGGGAGGTATTGTGCTTGCGTCCTCTCTCTCACTCAGCCAAGTGGCTCAGAGCGATATTGAATGACTGCATATTCAGAGCTGGTGCTCATTTTCCTGGCTACATCCCTCTGGTGGACATGCAGTCTGTCAGCCGAGTGGGAGACCTGCAACAGACTACTCGAGCCTTGCTCTTCCTTCCACCACTGCCAGAGAGGGCACAGAGAGTTCATAAGTCAGAGGTCATAGGGGACAAAGTGAACAGTGTGGGTGCGTCCCAATATTCTTCACTCCCCACCACCTTTCCTTCACTCCTCACCCCCATTCCTCTCCTACCCGGACATATGCAAAACTGCCTGTACGTTTCAAGTACAAGTAGTTGCATGTACAGTATACAATATACCTAACATTGCGGTTTGCGTTGAGACATTAATTAATATTTAACAATTAATATGTAATTAATTTGAAGTAACATTAGATTTGGACACAAAGATCCGTTTCCGGGGCACGGAGGAGAGGAGGTGGTAGCGGAGGAAAGGAGGGTGCATTTTTTGAGTATTGGGACGCACCCTGTGTATCGTCTCTTCCATGTCCATCAGTGTCAGCCATCTACAGAGCCTACAACACCTGACTTATGAAAACAAATAGCTGAGTGTGATTTGACTATAAGGGAGGGCAACTGGATGTGGGAAGAATATTTCACAGGATTCAGTCTTGTATGGGATGAGACAGATAGTTTTCACTTTTTAAAAATTAATACTTTTTCGCAATGCTCCCCCTCAGATGTTTTTTAAATAATTCTGCAAGGCAAAATAATGGGGAGCAAGTTAAAGATGGTTCAAAACGGTCCCTTTAAAATATGAATGCAAAGAAGTTTAACTATAACATTAATTCTCCAAAAACTTTTTTTCTTCCAATATGAAATGTGCCGTCATGCTTTTTAGTCTGATCCACTGCCACGTCCTGTCAGTTTGCGTGGGCACAGGCAAAGTGTGTGGCGCCAGCTGGCACTTCTCTATACCCTGCACTTCACCCTCTGAGCTGCCTAGTTACTGCACAGCGCTGCATAACTAATGCAGAAAGAGCACAGTCAGGACTCAGGTGCACAGGTGTCTAATCAAGGAGCGGAGGAGTCACTACTGCACATGGGCCTTCTGTTAACCGGCCACCTGGTATGCATCCATATGTCATTTTAAACAGGGCTTCATGTTATCTGTCGGTTCAGGAAACTTTACTTAAGAAAATCTCAAAGTGATGAGCTAATTGGCTGTGGTCAGTCATGTGGTGGTGCAGTAGTGTAGGTGCAGCAGTCTAAAGAGAGGATGACTCTTACCTGCCTGTGCTCCCTGGGGGTGGGGTCTGGGATGTGTGTGAGTTCAGGTGTGCTGGTTCCTCTCACAGATATCATGATGTCAGCGTAAGGGACCTCGTGATCACTTTGACTGTCTGGCGGGAAGACAACAGCGTGAAGTTTTCCACGCACGCGGTACAAAAGGTTCAGCCTTCCAGAGCTGGTTCTGATGTTATCTTACCTGCTGGGGTATATGTCACTGCCACCTGTTCCCATTTCACTGTGCTTTCACCTAAAGTATCAAATATTTATGTGAGAACAGTGTCTATCTGTGAGTTAGCTTGTATATAAATGACGATTGAAAATCAAGGTTTACCTGTTGCGGAGTGGTTTTCAACTCTCGGTTTGCTGTCTGCTGTACCGCTGTCAATTAGATAAAATGAAAAAATACTTACATGCGTCCTCTGTGATATTTAAAAACAAAACTAAAACCTAAATCTTTGGCTTTCTCAAATTAGCTTGTGCTTCTGTGGTGACATTTTGGAGTTGTTATATAAAGAGTGTCAACAGAAAACAAATTAAAGTAGTAAACCAAATCTAGCTTCATCATGAGAGCAAAAATGTTGAACGGTTATTATATGAACTTCCCACATTTAAATTCCATGCCTGGGAGCTGAAAGCAATGACTTCTACCTAAGCATGAAGGGACATAATGTTATGAAAGCAGCTGCCACGCCCAAATAGCAACTAAGAGCAGAGCATAAATGGCAGATTAGATACAAAGAAACTGCATGTCTTACCTGCTGCAGGTGGTGAAAGCCAGGTGTGCTATAATGTACAGGAAATTAATTGATTAGCTTAATCTTAAAATTAATTGTAAATGAAGATATTAAAGTGTTATGAGACCAATAGCCTTTAAAAAGCACAGTCAAAATAAAAATATTCAGTTAATTTAAATACTGTAAGTTAAATATTTAGTCTACCTCATCTAAAGAGCTAGCGCTGCCGTCCTTGTTGCTAATACTGAAACTGGAGCTCACCGTCTCTCTTCCCTCTGCTGGTCAGACAGATGTAAACTGCAGCAGCACCCAGCACGGTTGCCACGGTCACCATAGTGACAGCTAACACCTTAAACCAGCTGACCTCCCCTGGGACACAGAAAGAAATGGCACCAGTGAAGGATATGAACTGTTGCTATTATTGAGAAAGGAATGCACAGATGTGTAGGGATGGGACCGTGTCAGCACTAAGCTTCCCTCTCCAATTGGATTGACTTTGTGTGTGTATATTGCAGGATCGTCATAGTACTTTATACATGGCTTTCTGGGATTCAAATATTTAAAAGGATTTTCAAGTACTGCGACAATCCTGCAATATACACACAGAGTATCTTGGTCTTGTATTTGTATTGCCGTAGGAAGATTTGGGAAAACACTCACCAGGATTAACTTCTATTATAACAATCAAGTCCTTGGTTTCATATCCTGTAGATGCCACACAACTGTAGTTTCCAGCATCTTCCGCCTTTACTTTGCCCAGCGTCAGTGTTGTGGCAGTACCTACTGCCTGCCTGGAGGGGGCAACATTTTTTCTCATCCACTGTCCCGCAGTTGGGGGGTTACTGACCACCAGGCAGCAGAGCTTGAGGTATGTGCCCACCCTGGTTCTGATGGTGCGAGGTGGTGGTAGGGCCTCTGCAGTGCTCTCTAAACTGTCGCTGTAAGATACCTGCAGGGATAGATCTGGAACATAGGCCATTAAAATAGCATGTTGGAATCTAACCGCTTCTTTTAGTCAGTGAGCAAATCTACTGTCAATGGGTACTGATGAAATATCAAATACTGATTAAATATGATAGATTAAAAAGGGCATGGGAATGTCTTTGTTAAATTTAAAAAAATGCCATTAATTGCACAAGGTAAGCTCATGAAGTACAGAGTAGCTTGTGGTATACAGAGAGTAGTATAATGGGTAGGGAACTGGGCTTGTAACCCAAAGATTCAATTCCCAGGTAGGACACTGTTGCTGTACCCTTGAGCAAGGTACTACCTGAATTGTTCAGTATCCAGCTGTAAAAATGGATAGTATGTAAAAAAAAAAAAAAACGTATGTCGCTCTGGAGCGTCTGCTAAATGCTTGTAATGTAATGGTGAGCCTCGATCTTTCTTACATATCACCTCCAGCGTGATGTTAGCTCTGAGAGGGCGACTCAGCGCCTCATGGCGGATTTCGCAGGTGAAGACGCCCGTGTGATAGGAGGCCGTGGGCGTGACAGAGATTTTGCTGTGGGCAGAGAATGTTCCGTCAGCGTTTGATCCCACGGTGAGCTCGTTGGTCCCCGTCACTGGAGAGCCATTGAAGGCCCATGTGACCGTCATGTTCCTGGGATAAAACCCCCCCGTGGTGCACATCACCCCCATTGGCCTCCCGGCCCTCACATCACCCTGTGGGCTCACTGTCACCACTGGGGCACTGGGAGGAGCTGAAACAAAATGTATGATTTTAAAACAATCAAAATGTCTCCTTTTTCTTGGTAATAATTCCTTTACTTTTTGTCACAAATTAAAATGTTTCCCAATCTTTTTTTCCACAGCTCTTTTAAATTTAAATTAGGCAGTTTACTGCTTTGAATTATTTATGGAATAAATGTTGTGTTGGTGTGTTTATCTGAGTAAAAATTAAAGGATCGGAATTTATCTAGCTCTTTTGGTTGCTAATTAAGGCTTCCAAAAGTCTGTCAAACTAAACTTTACAAAACCTGCCTAGGCTTGCAAATCACCTCAATTTGTGGATTTATCACACGTTCTAAACACTGCATTGGACATTTTTGGAAAGATTAAGTTTTTCGTTCATGCATTAAGCCTTATGCCTATAGCACATACATATCTTTCCAAAGTTGTTTGACTAATGTGTCATTTAATTGCCCTGCTAATTTTAACTGTTACCACCCTACTGCTAATGAGTGAGCGGTCTCAGTGTTGAGACAAGGGTGCTCTGCTGTTGCCCCAGTTCAGGATCGGGCCGATTTGTCCCTCACCTTGAACCCAAACCAAAACCTGCCGCTCTGTCTTCTGGGTCAGTCCTGGGTCATCTTGCTCCGCAGAATAGCAAACATACTCATAATGGGTTTGATTCACGGACACGTAATTGAGAGAGAGGAGCTCTGTGCAGAAGCTGCCATTCCTGATCATTTCCTTTGTCTCCTTAAAACAGGACATACAGGGGGGCGCCCCTGTTTTCTTGAGGTGCCAGGATCCACGGGTCCATGCGGTGCAGTTGTAGTGACACTCCAGCGTCAGGGGTACCCCCAGTTGGGCAACAACCTCGTATCCCCTCTCTGAGTCCACGCCAGTCACAAAAACACCTACAGAAAGGATAACAGAAGGACTATTTAAAATAATTATGGCCATTACCATGTGATAATACCCTCTGGTGTGTGTGTGTGTGTGTGTGTGTGTGTGTGTGTGTGTGTGTGTGTGTGTGTGTGTGTGTGTGTGTGTGTGTGTGTGTGTGTGTGTGATGTGAGCACACTTTGATGTACAAGTCAACAGAAGTACAAAAAATAAAAATAAAAAACAGGTGATGCAGGATTAACATGGCAATGATTGTTAATGGCATGTGATGATGACGCTGTATTTGTCCCTTACCAATAGGACTGAATTATATATTTTTAAAAGGTTGCACAAAGCACAACCACAAGATACAACATGATAAATGATATGTATAAAAAAATGTATATAAATGTGAGGTGACATGGAACATACAAAATTTTATGAATGTTGGATGACAGAAATGTAAATGCTGGTACTTATGACATTTACTGACATGGAATATACTGAAAATATATATTTTTTAAATCTTCTTCAAAATATCAATCAATTATATATGGGCAATATGAAAATTTATATGAATAATATATGTTCAATATGCAAATATTTCTGCTGTCAGATATTGGATTTTATTACTTGCATTATATTTTCAAAAATGTGTACATGCGTATAACATATTTCAGTATGTACCTGCTATTTAAAAAAATTAAAAACATAATAAATAAATAAAATCTTACCTTTGATCTCAAGCAGAAGCAGAAAGGTCAGTTGGGGTAAAAGATTCATGTTTGGTCACTCGAGGCCTGGACTGGTTTATGCAATACATGTGCAGTTGAGCTTAACAAAAAATATTTCCCTTAAGGTCCTCCGTCTACATTACCTGTCGGCTCTAAAAGACATCAGGCGGTATCAAGAAGAACAGGAAGTGGAAACATCAGGAAGTGGTAAACTAACAATTGTTAAAACAGCTCTATGGGGGTTGCATATTTCCATGCTTGAACTGATGCTAACATGATGAAAGAGAGTATCATGTAATCTGAGTGAAATCCTTCAGCTCTAAATGACTTGTTGCAGTTTTTCCCATTTTCTCCCATTTTCAGTTTGAAGCCATGTTTCTAAATTGTATTTTCACAGCCAATTTAATTTTAACTTAAATTAATTAATATTCTTAAAATATTTCACACTTTTCTTCAGGTGTTTGAAAAGAGATTAAAAAAATTAAAAGATGGCATACATGTAAATTAAATGCATGCTAAAATGGGCAGTTTGGGCAGAATTCAAATGTATGTTTTGGGTTTATTATTATTATTATTATTATTATTTATTATTGGTGATTAAAGCACTTAATGGTCTACCGCTTTCATACATTTCTGAAATGTTAAACTAGTTATGAGTCCACTCATAACTCATCCCTTGTGAACTTGCTCACTGTGCCACAAGTTAAACTCAAAATGGTAGGGCAACTTTCTCATTTTTTGCAACTTGACTGTGGAATATGCCTCCTCAAAAAAAAAAAACATTTAAAATCAGCGGGACTACCAAAATATTAAGAACACGTTGAACACGTTTTTTTTTTTTAAAGCATTTGGTTGATCATGTTTATTGACATGGCTGTTCTAGTTACTCTAATTATACATTTTTACTTTTTTATTCTACATGTATTTATTCTTGTTTATTATTATTATTATTGCACAGTTGTTTTAAAGCTGTTTATTTATGCATCAAAAAATCTTTAAAAATCTAATTCTTACTAAAGCTTGGTCTACGTCACAGAGACTCATTATCTGTGATGATTGATTGCAAGACTCAAATAGCTGATTTGAAAATACTGTAGACAAAGATGAGACTGTCTGACATGTCTTAAGTGCACAAACTAGCAGCTGCACCGTTTGCAATTTACCCACTGCTGGCATACGAAAAAACAACAGGAAACATCTGACACCCTTATAACCACAAGAACTGTCTATTTTACACTTTTTCCACACCTACAAACACACACACCTACACACACATGCACACACACACACACACACACACACACACACACACACACACACACACACACACACACACACGCAAACACACCTACACACACACCACACACACACACCCACCCACAAACACACCTATACATACACGCACACACACCCATCTACACACACACACACACACACACACACACACACACACACACACACAGACAGACAAACTAACAAGCTTTGGCAAGTGGCAAGGTGTGAGCAAGCCAGCATCAGTTTGCTTGTAGCACTAACCTCCCAGTAGTATCAGTCTAAGGACAAGGGAAGCCTTTATATCTGTCCAATACTGTGGACATTAAAGTCTTCAGTAAGGATCGCTGGTGTTGCCTATTAAATTTGTTTGTCTGTAGCCCTGTTTATTGTCACCAGTGTGGTCCTTTTAACAATGTGCATTTACACATCATCCTGTTATAAATATCACCAAGGCATAGAAACCAGACTCATAAACAGTCTCTCACTTGCTCATGGTGTCAAACTAGAACTACGATAGCAATGCTATTCACGAGACTAGATTTTGGCCTAAGCTAAGCTTTCTGGATTCTCTAGTCTTGAAGGTACAACATTTAAAAAGCATTTTAAAAGGTGAAGTTGAACTTCATTAGCTGTGTCTGTTTGTCATTTTAGTGAATAACATGTCAGTGGATATGCCTCTGTTTCCCCAGGTAGGAAAGTGCTGATGGGTAACCAGAGACCCCGAATGTCACATAGTTTATCTGGGAATCATATTACCTGTTTCAAATGTCACTTTCAGTGAGTGGGATCAGTTTCCCCCCCCTGATCCATAGCACTGCTTACAATAGGTACTGTAGCTGCTAGGTGGTAGCACCAAGAAATGTCATACAGAATCATCATGTGATAGAGGAGTTTATGCAAATCAACAATGCACACAGTGTCTGTTTTTCACTTGTCACGATTGGCAAGCCTGTGGTTTAAGGCTCTGTGGATACTGCACCCTCCTATTTCAGGTGAGTTTTCCGATATGCGCCATAGCTATTGCGTCGCCTATGAGGAAGCTTTTTGAAATTTTAATTCAAAATAATAGTAGTTCATAATACAAATTTTAGGTTTGTTGGGGCGTCAATCACATGAGTTTACATATTAAGGGCTGCACATGACTAATCCGGTTTTTAATCATGGTTGTAGGAACCCAGGCTTTGAGCCCAGAATGTTCTCTTTGCAGTGAACACTGTTTGGTCACTTGCTCCCAAGGATTCTACTTCTCATCTGGACTCTGTGCAGAGTGCCCAGTAGGATATTAGTAAGTTTTTAATTGAATGATATGCATGATATACAGTCTAGAATAATATAACTGTGTGTTGACATTAACTTGTAGATAATCTTCAACAGTATGTTTTGGGACAGAGATTTAGAGAGCTCTCAGTATTTATGTCCAGAGAGAACAGTTTTGTACCACACTCTTTGGGGAATTTTTTTAATTTTTTTTTACTGAAACTATTTTATAAAAATATCTAGTTTATCATATTTATGAATTTAATATTTCCGCCCCCAGTTGCCCAGGAAATGTCTCTGCTCCAAGAAAATGCCCCGTTGGGACTTACAATTACCACACCAGGAGAGAGGGAATTCAAGACTGCCAGGTGGGTTTTTTATAGATGGAATCAACGACACAGTGCTAGATATTCTCAAGACAGTAAACAAAATACCCTATTGGCAAATCTTGAAATGAGTAAACCTATCTCACCCCATTGGAAATCTTTGTGCCTTATTTCGCAAAAAAGTAACAGAAATAGGATTCTAAAGTCTTAGAATCTAAAGATTAGAATGCCTGTTAAGATTTGTTTTTTTGCAGTTTCAGAGTAACTTTAAAAAAACAAAAAGGAGAGCATGCAGCCTGCCCTGCTTTTCTATTATTTTTTTGATCTTTATTCAGGGGTAGACAATAGAATTACAGATAGAGATGGGATCACAGAAGTTGTGAATCAAACCCCCGGATTGAATATTCCAATACAATATTTAGCAGTCAGCTTCTCTATGGACTACATCACAGTCTCATCCTTCCGATTAACAAGCCATTACAACCCGAAGCACACAATTTCAATGTTCAAGTAGTTCTGATTAAACTGGTGGTTTCAATGTAAATACATTTGACATCTGGACAAATATGCATGTGTGTTATGTAGTAAATGTACAATGTTTGATTTTGGGCTGGTGCCTAGCCCTGTCCCCCAAGCTCCATCAGCAGTGAGGACGGGGCAAGCTGCAGGCCCTGCCCAGCTGGGATGTCCTGTGATTTGACAACAGGGACCATCATGCCTTGTGCCCCTGGACAACACTCACCAGAGGGCCTCACTACCTGCCTGCCCTGTCCTTCTGGCTCCACCTGCCCAGATGGGCATCAGCGAAAGGTACTGTACGTATTACCTTTCAGGAGACATGGAGACAGCACTCCCAGTGCTTAGTGCTTTCGGCCATTCCAGGTTTTACTAGAACCAGGCTAGGGAGGAATCGGGAACCTTAGGAAGAACAGAAAGAAGTGCACAGCGGTGGACAAAATTAATGCTAAACGTGGTTAAACAGCATGAATGGACCTGGAGTTGTGTTTCTGTTCCAAAGTGTGGAGCCGGACAGGAGCCCGACTCAACCCACACTCAATGTGCTGAGTGTCCTGCAGGACTGTACTCCACTGGCGCCAGTTACTACTGTCTCCAATGTCCTGCAGGCAAGTGTGAACTAAAAGCACCTATTTCCTTATCCACACCAAAACAGTCTGCCACAGCTACGAATGGTGGAATGCTTTGGATCAAATGTTGGATTTTAAAATCATTGAAAGGAAAATAAAGAATCTCTGTCTATCTGTCCATCTGTCCCTCCTGCAGGAAGTTACTGTCCCAGTACAGGGACTGCTCAGCCCATACCTTGTCCCGTCGGGCAGTACACATCCCACCCTGGCCAGGCGCAGTGTCAGAGCTGTAATGGGACATCTCACTGTGGGCGCACGCTGGGGCCTCTTTGGAATAGGTCTGAGGGACCCCTGGTCCAGCGAGCCTGGATTCCAGGCCCCTGTCTCCCAGGGTCATACAGGAACCAGGAAGAGGGGGTGGGGCCAGCCTGCTCAACTTGTCCTCTGGGTGAGACTTATCTGTCTTTTTTAGAACTTGCCTTCTCTACGAAACCCTTCCAAAATTAGCACAAGCAGTTTTTGTAAAAAAAAAGAAATAAACTATAAAAGAAAAATACATATTTTGTCTGATGTGAGGATCTGAATACTGAAACCGTATATAAAAACCCAAAAGTATTCACGCACTAACCCTAGTGGCTGCTCTCCTGCAGGTCATTACTGCACTGGGGGTGTGGCTGTCCCATGTCCAGCAGGAAGGTATGGTGCGAAGGAGGGCATACTGCGAGAGACAGACTGCTCTCTGTGTCCTGCAGGTAAACTGGGCCCATAGGTCACTCACAATATACACTCAAGGTGTCCACAACCTCTGCAATGTACACTCACAGTGTTACCCACCTGAAATCAAAGTGTTAGCAACAATTGAATAACTGTAAATCTGGTATGAATGCAGCACCCTGGTCTTATCCCTGGACACAAGTAGCGGAGTAGAGAAAACTCCATTCCTACATAACACAGTGAGGTCAAAGGTGACAATAGGAATTGCAGCAGTATGTAGATGCTATGTGGCGTAGACTACTGGGCTTTTTAACCACAAAGGTGTAGGTTTACTTCCTCACAATGGTACACAAGAACCATATTAAATTGCTTTAGTAAATCTCCATCTGTATACATTATACAGCATATGTGTATAATGTCATCCAGCATATGCATATCTCTTAATAAAAGTAATAATGAGAAACTCATGATAGAAATTGTGTCTAAATATTCTCCCCCAGGTTTTTACTGTCTAGAGGGCAGTGCCAGGAGACCTGGGTCCCAGTTCATGTGCCAGCAGGGGTATTACTGTGAGGAGGGCACAGGGGTGCCCCATGGGACCCCTTGCCCCGTGGGCACTGCGGGGGGGCAGCTGGCACAGACCACCAGGGCATCCTGCAAGAGGTGTGCTGAGGGGCGTTTCTGTCCTGCAGGTAGGACAAAAAACACATCCTGAATATCTGATAATAATTCAAAATAAAGCAAGATTTACATTTGTGGATTTACCAAAGCTCATAATTCTAAGCATGTGTCTTATGATGATAATTGTTATAATCTTTGAATAAATAAGGAAATCTTGCAAATCAAATGGGATATTTGTACACCTGTGTGAATTTGTGTGTATATGTGTACGTGTATGCATGTGTGCATACATGTATGTGTTTATTTGTGTTGGTGTTTTTTTGTGCATGTGGGTTTAAGCCTGTGTGTAAATACAGTACGTACATGCATATGTGTATGTGTGTATATGTGTGTGTGTATCAGGATCAGTGGTCTATGGCTTGCCCTGTGCACATGGGTTTAAGCCTGTGTGTAAATACAGTACATGCATGCATATGTGTGTGTGTGTGTGTGTGTGTGTTTACATACATGTATATGTGTGTGTGTGTGTGTATCAGGATCAGTGCTCCCTGGCTTGCCCTGTGCCCGTGGGAGCTTCTGCCCAGCTGGCACCCTGGAGGAGGTGAGCTGTCCAAAGGGAACCTTCACCCCACATCAGGGTGCCGCAAGTAAGACCCGCCCATCCTCCATTTTAGCTCTTCTCTCTCGCCCATCCTCCATTTTAGCTCTTCTCTCTCACCCTTCCTCCATTTCAGCTCTTTTCTCTCACTTATCCTCCATTTTAGCTCTTCTCTCTCACCCATCCTCCATTTTAGTACTTCTCTCTCGTCCATCCTCCATTTTAGCTCTTCTCTCTCACCCATCCTCCATTTTAGCTCTTCTCTCTCACTTATCCTCCATTTTAGCTCTTCTCTCTCGCCCTTCCTCCATTTCAGCTCTTCCCTCTCACTTATCCTCCATTTTAGCTCTTCTCTCTCACCCATCCTCCATTTTAGTACTTCTCTCTCGCCCCCTTTATTTTAGCTCTTCTTTCTCACCCATCTTCCATTTTAGCTCTTCTCTCTCACCCAAACTACATTTTAGCTCTTCTCTCTACACTTATCCTCCATTTCAGCTCTTCTCTCTCATCCATCCCCCATTTCAGCTCATCTCTCCACATTCATGGTCATATCACTGGGCCTGTCCAGGTTCTACTTCCTTCAGAAATGGTATGTGTTTAATACCATTCAGGTGTTAAGGACTGCTTGAAGTGCCCCGCTGGCTTTTACTGCCCTGAAGGAACCAGGGACCCCCTGCCCTGCCAGCCAGGCACATTTAACCCCCTGGAGGGGCAGGATGAGCCAGCAGACTGCAGGCCCTGTTACCCAGGCAAGGCTTGCACCCAGGTGGCCCTGAAGGGTCCGGATGTGGACTGCATGCAGGGGTAAGGAGAGGACCAGGGAACAGCACGTACATTATATAATAACAGCCATATGCTGTCAATCATCTGTTTCTCCTTCCTCCCCCAGGTTTGTCTGTCCCCCCGGCTCCTCCAGGCCCAACCCCCCGGGCAGCGCCTGCCCTCCCGGCACCCTCAGCAACCGCACCAGCCTCACAGACCGCTCACAGTGCCAGCAGTGCCCGCCGCGATACGCCTGCCTCCGAGGTCCTGTCTCGCCCCTTTCCTCCTCCTCCTCCTCCTCATTCACACCATCATCAACACCCCTCCTCCTTCTCATTCACACCATCATCAACACCCCTCCTCCTTCTCATTCACACCACCGCTCTGCATCCAGCTACTGCTGATTTCTGGCGTATCCCTCACAGTCTTTTAAAAACAGTTGTTGGAAGGGCTTTTAACTGCATATGGTCCGGAACACTCCGTTCCAGACTATATCAGATGGTACTGCTATAACTGGCTCTTAATCATGACTTAACTTGTCTGTTCTTGTTTGTCTATTCTGCTTAGTTTGTAAGGCACCGTGCAATGTTTGCATGAAGAGTGCTGTATTTCTTTCCCACCCCCCATTCCCCCCCTCCCACCTCCCACCTCCCACCTCCCACCTTCCACCTCCCACCTCCCAACTCCCAACTCCCAACTCCCACCTCCCAACTCCCAACTCCCAACTCCCACCTCCCAACTCCCAACCTCCCCATTTATTTCTTGTTGCCACCATCAGTCAGGTTGTTGCAGGGTGCTGCTCTTGAGTGGTCAAGTATGACCAATCACATGTGAGATCAGTGTGTCGTAATGAAAGGGCCAGAGCATTACACCGATTAGGACGTGCCCTCTAACCAGTACAAGTCATTCCCTATCAGTGTGAGAGGACCTTTTTTAATGACTCTGTTGTCTTTGCTGTCGGGCTCAGAGTGGAGAAGTAGGCGGAGTATGGTGAGGGATATTAATTATGCAGCTTATATAAATGTATATAACTGCTATGAATTCTGGAGCAGGGTAGAGGATATCAGTTGTAAACTATATGATCTGCAGAGCAGCATAGAGGATATAAATGATATAAAGTAGATAAAATATAGAACAGGGTGTTTATGGACACAGGTGTAATCATTGTCGTTATCACAGAAGAGTAAAACATTGAGCTATCAGCATAAATGCAGTCAATAATGTCCCCTGCAAGTATTTATAAAATACAGAAACCAACTTCACAGTTGCTTCTCTTCCCATACTAATCTTGACACCTGTACTCAAATTCCACACAAAAAAAACACATACACATTACATTTAGGCATTTATCACATGATACCAGAGTGACTTACATAAGTGACATTATCCTAATCTGGTTGGTTACTTTAACACACATTCACTGAAGTGAAAACATTCAACTGCTTACTGCTATGCAATTTATTATCAATGAATGGTCTTAAATCAGACATTTTACATGTGGAATATACGTAAAACGTTGCAAACAAAAAAAGGACACAAAAGGACATGAACTTTCTTTTCTTTATAGCACAGGAATGGTGTAAGCATCTGGGTATGTGTGTTAAATTCTCTCAGGGAGGTGTATGGATATGAAACATATTTTTCGATGCTTTGAGTTTTGTATATTTATGGTGTACCACACAGGTACAGGAGGGGTACAGAGACCTCCGCTGGCCTGCTTCCCTGGACATTTCTGCCCCCCTGGCACCATGTACCCCACCCAGCACAAGTGCCCGGCTGGCACGTGGAGCGAGCGGAGTGGGATGCAGTCTGAGAGGGAGTGCCAGCCGTGCCCGCCGGGGTGGTACTGTCTCCCTGGGGCTGGGGTCCCGTCTGGGAGGTGCAGCTCTGGACACTACTGCCCTGAAGGTGACCGGTGGAGTTTACTTCCACTGTCCCTGTTATCCTCCTCTGTCTACTCAGACACCAACTACAGCTACCTGCACAGTCTAATCAAATACCACCTGTACCCTGCACAGTCTACTCCTATACCACCTGTCCTGTACCCCTGCACAGTCTACTCCAATACCACCTGTTTTGTACCCTGCACAGTCTACTCCAATACCACCTGCCCTGTACCCTGCACAGTCTACTCCAATACCACCTGTTTTGTACCCTGCACAGTCTACTCCAATACCACCTGTTTTGTACCCTGCACAGTCTGCTCCAATACCACCTGTTTTGTACCCTGCACAGTCTGCTCTCACTATATTTGTGGTTCTCCAGGAACAGCTCTAATTCAGTTTAGTTCAATGCAGTTTTACTGATATAGTGCTTTTCACAAAGAACCATTAACTGCAAGCACTCTGCAGTCATATGGTGTCTCCATATTGTGTTTCAGGGACTCAATACAGCTCTCAGTACCCCTGTCAGCCTGGCACCTACAGCACTAAGATGGGGAATGGGCAGCGGGAGGACTGCCAGTTTTGTCCTGAGGGATACTACTGCCTGGAGGGCACCTCAAAACCAGCACCCTGCCCCCCGTGAGTCAGGGATATGGGTTATGAAGTTCTGATCGCAGTGATAGTGATGATGATGATGATGAGGATGATGATGATGATGATGATGATAATGATGATAATGATGATAATGATGCAAAAGCTGCAGAGACAGAATTAATCTCCTGTCCTCTGGGTGATTGACAGGCGCTGTTGTGTTTTGCTGTTCTGTGGGTGATTGACAGGTGCTGTGGGTGATTGGCAGGCGCTGTTGTGAGTGACAAATGCTGTTGTGTTTTTTTTCCTACAGGACAACGTTCCGGAGGCTGAAAGGTGGACAGCAGGCCCAGGACTGTATCACATGTCCGGCCGGCTACTCCTGCCCCCACCCTGCCACCATCAGCCCCCAGACCTGTGGAGCAGGCAGCTACTCTGTATCTATATCTATATACAGTATCTATAATAAAAAATGTATACGTAGTATTAGGCTCGGTGTGAGACCATGTATTACTGTTAACAGCGTGTCATTGATATTTTGGTGCAGGATGAGGGTTCGGTGGAGTGCTCCCCCTGTCTGCAGGGGCATTACTGCAGTGATGAGACCACCAGCGAGGAGGCCATGCTCAGGGTGATGATCTGCCCCCCGGCCTCCTGTGCTCTAAGGGCCTGGCCCGGGAACCCCAGCGCTCTGCCACCCTCTGCCCCCGTAGGGTTCTACTGCCCCGGGGGTAGCATTGTAAGTGCCCCTCAGTGTACTCAGAACCATAAAGAAATTCAGTTTTTACACGTTTTTCTCTCTCTCTCTCGCTCTCTCTCTCTCTCGCTCTCGCTCTCTCTTTCTCTCTCTCTCTCTCTCTCTCTCTCTCTCTCTCTCTCTCTTTCTCTCTTTCTCTCTCTCACTCTCACTCTCACTCTTGCATGCTGTCTGCCTCTTTCTTTGTCTATATCGGTATATACTTTGTTTTTCCTTCAGAACCCAAATCCAATCCCCTGTCCAAATGGAACGTTCAGCGGGCAGCCAGGCTTGCGTGATGTCACCGAGTGCGTTGTTTGCCCTGAGGGACACTTTTGCTTCTCTGAGCGGCCTCAGGACCACCCCATCTCTGAGCCTGTGAGTTTATAGAGTGGGCGGTCCTCCTCTTCTGCTCACCTCTTCACCTCTGGAATGTGCTCTACCCCTCCTAACCCTAACCCTAGCCCTGCCCCCCACACTCTTTAACCCCCTCCTTTGGCTGTGTTTAATATCCACGCTGTTATGTTTATGTTTTAGACTGGCCGCTGTCCTGACGGGCATCGATGCCCCCCAGGCACCGGGCATCCGCTCTCCTTCCCCTGTCAGGCTGGGTTCTTCAGGAATGACTCCTTCGGCCACCGCGGGGCGCTCTGTGTGCCGTGCCCCGCTGGGTACCTCTGCAGCAGTCCAGCCGTGCACACGCCCTCCGTCTGCCCGGAGGTAGAGCAGGAGCACAAACGTAGTGCAGGGGATAAGGAACTGGGTTTGTGGCGGCAAATTAGTTAATTTATTTTCATGTGGCACAATTTCATACAAAGTATGAAGAATGTGGACATTAAATATAAGTGATTTACACCGTCAGAGTTTAAATTAAAATATACAATCGAGCCAGTTCGTAATGGTGCATTAAAATGTAAAAGGTCTCAGATACTAAAACTGCTAGTGGCCCTTAATCCAACCTGAACTGCGTCAGTAAAAATGCTTTGTGAGTCTCTCTGCAGCCCTGGATAGGTAACTCTGTACACAAGATGCATTGGAGAATGGATCATTTAATGTAGGCGGCAATCAATTTTAACGTTCCTGGCGGCTCCTGGGTCTTTATTAGCTTATGAGTCATTATTTCGCACTCCTGGCAGGGCTACTTCTGTGCAGGAGGGAGCATGGCCCCAGAGCCATGCGAGGAGGGCACCTACAGCCCCAGGCCTGCTCTGCGTAATGCATCCGAGTGCTCCCCTTGTGGCGGGGGCAGGTACTGCAGTGGTGTGGGTCAGACTGTGCCCTCGGGGGACTGCCGAGAAGGATTCTACTGCAGAGAGAGAGCGATATCAGCAGTAAGGGGTTTAGTTCATCACTGACATTACATCATCATTTCAGACTATATACCTTGTGAAAAAAGACTATGCCCTTTATTCAGGTACTGCTGTGCTAGTTTCTAGAGTTCTCTTTTCATAGTAGCTGGCAAAATGCAGACTGCAGGACATGTTTTAAGAAAATGTAGACCGGTCTTATGTCTACATTGATATTCATAAAAAAATGGGGAAATGTTTGTAAAGACTAACAGCCTAACTATAGCGGGCAGGATGTAACATAAATAAGGAAAGTAATATATAAACGTCATTATAAACACACTTACATGAAAAGAAAAAGAAAAAACATCTCTGTTTTAGCCTCCACCCAGCTTTATCTAGAAAAAAACAAAAGCTCCCTTAATGTGGTCAGAGGCAACATTCAATGTGAAACCTATTAGGTAAAGCAAGACGTTTCATAACCCCCCTACAAGAAGTTTCATAACCCGCCTTCATAACTGAAATAAGATGTTCAGGTTGGCCACTCTGATGCTGTGTAAAATCTAGCTGTCCCCCCTGTCCCTCTCTGGTTCTCTGTACCCGCAGACCCCAGCTGATGGGCCCACAGGGGGACTGTGTCCAGCAGGGAGCTTCTGCCCTACAGGCTCTCCTGCCCCCACCCCATGCCCCCCAGGCACCTTCAGCAACAGCACCGGCCTCACAGGCATCCAGCAGTGTGTGAACTGCCTTCAAGGGTACACAATTAAGGGCCCCTTGGTTCCTGGGATGATACTTCATGTTAGAGAATCTCTGCTTGATTGGGTGCATTGCAGCTTGCCTCTGTTAGATATGCATGAAGTGTATTCCAATGATGCAGTGGCTGGAGGGAAGAACAGTGGGTGCTGGCTGTACACATTTCGGAATACAGCGTGTGCTCGTCTTCATAACGGGAAGCTAGGTCAATACATGGAGGTGCTGATAATGATTTTTTTTTTTATTGTAAAATGTAAAATCGGGAGGCGGGGTAACAAGACTATAGCTCTGGCTTGCCTCCCCCACCCTTAGCGCCCCTACTGATCAAGAACATGAAATGACACAACGGAAGTATCTGTAAGAATACAATAATGTTAAGGAATGTATAGCTGTGTAGAAACGGGTAGAATGGTTTGTGTCACGTTAACGTGGCTCGTTCGTTTCCCTTGCAGGTATTACTGTTCCGGCTCCAACAGCACCGCCCCCACTGGGCCCTGCTTTGCTGGGCATTACTGCCCCACAGGCTCCGCCTCTCCCACTCAGTTTGAGGTGGAGGAGGGGCAGTACTCACCACCAGGGGCAGCAAGAGCTCAGCTCTGTCCCCTGGGCACCTTTCAACCGGTACCACAGCAATATTATTATTATTATTATTAGTATCATTAGTAGTCGTAGTAGTAGTAGTCGTCATTGTCATGGTACTTTTATTAGTCGTAGTAGTAGTAGTTGCAATTGTTGTTGTAGCTGTAGTAGTTGTTGTAGTAGCAGCTTCTATCACCCAATCATTACTTGGGATTAAAGGATAGCATAAACAATTACAGGCATGAGGGAAATTACCATTCATAATTATTTATGTGAATATGTCTGAATAATACCTGTGTAGAACAGCCGGTAACACATCTTTGATAAGTCACCAAGCTATGGAATAGTGGAGGGACAGGCATTCAAGTAGCACAATGGGAGCACGTACATACAGTCCCACTGATAATGATCATAAAGGATCATTTCTAATCTCATAACATAGAAAGTGCCTCTCTCACAATCATAAGAGCTACCATCACAGCCATATCAACTTACATCATGCTAGCATGCACATTGTTCATAAAAGTAATATATGACACTACACCACACCACACACACACACACACACACACACACACAGACACACATATGCACAATGTAGTTAACCATTACATTACAGACACCGCTTACATTATATTTTACATACAGTTGGATATTTACTCTAGCTATTCAGGTTAACTTAGCAGCGCCCCACCTGGTAATCAAAGTTTACATGCCCAGTTCCATACCCATTAGGCTACATCGCTGCCCTGTAATCCTTGCCTCTGACACTAATTGGAGGGCTGCTGAATACCTAGGTGCACAACAACATAACCTGTTTCTGGCAGGGGACACACCCTGTATCCGGGAACCAATCTGTAACCCGAACAGGCCGGTTTTGGGCTAATGACAGGTCATGATATAATTGGATCATGTCTGAATACAATAAGAGCATGCAGTATGAGCTGGCCATGTAGAGGATTGTACAGAAGGCCTCAGGAGTGGAGGGGAACATCAGAGGGAATGAGATTAGGAGCAGGGATGGGGACTGTGTGGTGAGGCCCGGGCAGGAAGATCATTTTTCTTTGGTTACTTTACTTATTTTAGACTTCATGGCAAACATGCTTTAAAATGGAAATACATTAAGTAGAAATTGTACTTGAAATATTTTAATCATAAAAAGGGGCGGGGGGTTGCATGAAATGATATTTGGTCATTTTTTCCACAATGCAATTTCTTTCTTTTTTTTATGGCACAGTATTGCATTGGGGGGAAAAATTCCCAGTGCACTTGAAATGCTTTGACGTGAAGGGTTATTCTTGAGCTCATAACTGATAAATTTAATTCAAAATGAAGTCTCCGCTAGAAAGCGTTTCACATTTAAACTGTCATGCCCATTAATCATGCTGGGGGGAAAAAAAACAGTTCAGGATGCATGATTAAATTATGAAATATTGAAACTATCTTCTGTCTGCCTTCCAGTGCATGGATATATATAATATAAGAATGAATATACACAGGTTAAAAAAGAAAGGTTTATTATTTTATCTTACACTGATAAGCTGTTCCATGGCGATTTCTGTGGCTTCCAATCGGCGCATGTTTGCACAGGCTCGGGGACAGGCATCCTGCCTCGCCTGTGAACGGGGGCGCTTTTGTAACCGGACAGGCCTGGCACACCCAACACTCTGCCCCCCCGGACACTACTGTCCCACCGGAACCTCAGTCCCCCGCCCCTGCCCTCCGGTGAGCTCGGCGCACCTTTTTGGAGACCCCTTATTCACCCACCTCTCTGTTCATCACCATTATAGAGTCTTTATGGTGGCACAGTGGAAGGGGACAAGGGACAATCCAGGTCTCTAAGAATATCCATTCATTGCAGTGCAGCTCTTAAATTTGACCATTCTTTTTTAGATATGTGTGTGTGTGCATACGTTGGTTTTATTGTAGTTTGTGCAGAAAACATTAGCAGCGTAAACGGGCCTGTGTGTCTGGCTAGTCATCTTTATTGCCATTGAGGCTGTTTGTTTCATATTCTTCTGCCCCTGTTTGTGCTTTCCCCTGTGCCATGTCTGAAGGGTTCGTACTTGGCACAGAGAGGAGGTGAGGAAGTTCAGCACTGTGGCGCCTGTGATGCCGGAAGTTTCTGCAGGTCCCCTGGATTGTCCGCCCCTCAGGGTCCCTGTGAACCTGGGTTCTTCTGCAGTGGAGGAGCCAACACCGCCAGTCCGGTAATGCACAATGACCCCAGTAACTCACCAGCACCCCGTTTATACACCTCTATACCAGTAACACACCATCACCCCGGTAATACACCTCTATACCAGTAACACACCATCACCCCGGTAATACACCTCTATACCAGTAACACACCATCACCCCGGTAATACACCTCTATATCAGTAACACACCATCACCCCGGTAATACACCTCTATACCAGTAACACACCATCACCTCGGTAATACACCTCTATACCAGTAACTCATCATCACCCTGCTAATGCACAATGACCCCAGTAACTCACCAGCACCACAGTTATACACCTCCATTCCATTAACATACCATCACCACAGTAATACACCTCTACCACTGTAACTCACCATCATCCTGGTAAAACACATCCATTCTAGTAACACATTAGACATGTAATACACCTCCATCCCAGTAACACACCATCACATTGTTAATGCACCTCCATCACAGTAATGCACAGTCACCACCGCAATATATCATCACCACCGTGGTAAAGCACCAACTGTAGGATAAGCACATTGTGCATGTACGTAGGTGCAACACTTGCTAAGGGGAAATGTGTCAATGTCTTTCCACGCCTCCGCCACCACCACGCACGCCCCCCCCCCCCCCCCCGCCCCCCACCCACACACCATACAGAGCTGAAAGCTGAGGGAGGCAGTGTGGGAAATGTATTGAAACAGAGCATCATTCACACACAAAACAGGGAGGGTGAACTTCGAATAATGTTGACTTAGATTCACTGGACTGTTTAATCTTATTAGAGCACAGGAATTCCTCCTGACAGAACTTTCACTGCTGAGTGTAAAATAATAGCAGTGTCCCCAGGCCTCATTGTAAACTGGTCTCTCTCTAGACCTCCTGTTATACAGTGAGCACCATAATTCATTGGACAGTGACACATTTTTTTGTTATTTTGGTTCTGTAATCTAGCACTTTGGGCTCTATTTTAATAAACCAAACGCAATGGTGAACGCACGAGTAATCGCTTGGCGGTATCGCTCTGAGTGTAATGTTCCGCTCCCTTCCTGTTCGTTTTCTGTATTTTCCTGTTTTCCCTCCGTGTCATGTTGGATCCTTTTGTCCGTGTTTTCCCCGCTGCTGCGGTCTGGGCGTTTCCTTCCCTGTCTTGTTCGTTTGGTTGTCTCACTTCCGCCTTTTCACTCCGTCCCCCCTCGTTGCATGCATTCCCTCACCTGGTGTCTTGTAATCACTCCTGCTGATTTTCCACACCTGTCCCTTGTTTAGTTCTATTATTAACCTCACTATTTAGTCCTTCGGCTGGCTGCCAGTCGGCGCCAGTTCGTTAACGTTCGTCACCCGGTGTTCATGCTCGTTGTTTTCCTGGTCGTGTTAAAGAGAACTACTCGCTTGGTCGGGGAATATTATCCCCGTGCAGCTTGGGTTCGGCTCCTAACTACAGTCTGGTAGTTAACCACCCCGTCAATTCTTGTCGTGCATGCAGCTAACCTGTTTCCCTTCTCCTCCATCTAACCCAGCTCCCATTCACCCGTGGCAGTGTTCGTTTCCCCCCGTTATCGTTGTGTGTGTTGCGGTACCTCCACCTCCAGCTCGTGTAGGCTCCGGGAGAGCTTGCTACCTGGCTACCCTCCAGTTGTTCCTGTCCGACCGAAGAAGCCAACGAGTTCTTCGGCACCGGCTCCTGGAGCTCTGGAGACAGTCAGCTCCTTCCGGACCTACCGCAGCTACGCCACACAACCCATCTCTGCCGTGCTTCACCAACCACCTCCCTCTCAAACCCTGCACCTCCGTGAGAACCTCCCGGTCATTCCCGTGCCTTCCCTTGCACTAACCCTACCTTTTGTTTTTGTTCTGTACCGGTGCAGTCAATCCGGTCCAGTTCCTGTCCTGCCGTAGTGAGCCGCTCCCCAGCAATTCCAGTCCAGGTGTGAGTCTCGCACCTACCTGTCCAGTCCAGTTCCGGTTTGGAACAAATCCGTTCCAGACCATTGTTCCAGTGTGGACCTCCCGGTCCAGTTCCAGTCCAGTCCAGTTCCGGTTTGGAACGAATCCGTTCCAGACCCCTTGTTCCAGTGTGGACCTCCCGGTCCAGTTCCAGTCCAGTCCAGTTCCAGTCCAGTCCAGTTCCGGTTTGGAACAAATCCGTTCCAGACCCCAGTTCCAGTGTGGACCTCCCGGTCCAGTTCCAGTCCAGTCCAGTTCCGGTTTGGAACAAATCCGTTCCAGACCCGTGTTCCAGTGTGGACCTTCCGGTCCAGTTCCAGTCCAGTCCAGTTCCGGTTTGGAACAAAACTGTTCCAGACCCAGATTCCGGTGTGGACCTCCCGGTCCAGTTCCTGTCCAGTCCAGTTCCGGTTTGGGAACGAAACATCCCAGGCCTGCCAGTCCAGCTCCGGCTTGGAGCAGCCCGTCCCGGGCTACATACTGTTCCTGTGTGATATCGTGTTTTTTCCCCTCTTGTACAGTGTTGGGACTACCCCAACACTTAATTTATTAAACACCCTCTTTGTGAATCTGTCTCCTGGTCGTTGCACTTGGGTTCGTCCCGTTTCTGGTTCGTAACAGAACGAACTGGCCAAAAATCATGGACCCAGCCGACCTAGAGCAAATTCGCCACGCCTTCTCCTGCCAAACTGCGGTCAGCGACCAACAGGGCCGACGTTTGGATGACGTGCTGGAGGTGCTGAGGGTCATCACGGAGCAAGTAGCACAGCTAGCTCTTCACCAGCCGCTTCCGCGTATTCCTGTGGGCCCTACACCGCCCGCGCCGGACCCGCCGGTGGATCCTTCTGTGCCCACTTCTCTCCGTGAGCCCCGCGTTCAACACCCAGAATTATACCGCGGGGAATTGGGAAAGTGTCGCGAATTTTTGATGAAATGCGACATTGTATTCCGGATGCAGCCCTCCTCCTTCGCCTCCGACCCATGTAAGATCGCCTTCATTATGAGCAGTTTGGGAGGTGGTGCCCTGGAGTGGGCTACATCCATTTGGGACAGCCAAGCCTCGCTCTGCATCAACTTCGCCGCCTTCACTGCTGAGATGCGGCGAGTGTTCGATCACCCTACCTGTGGGCGGGACGCAACACAACGCCTACTTCGGGTCCGTCAAGGAAGCCGCAGTGTCGCGGAAATGGCAATACAATTCCGTACCCTCGCAGCGGAGTCCGGATGGAATGACACCGCCCTTCAGGGGGCTTTCCGCCAGGCGCTTAGCGAAGAATTAAAGGACCAACTTGCCACCCGTGAGGAATCAACGTCACTCAATTGCCTTATTAGCCTGGCCATCGCTATTGACAACCGACTCCGTATCCGGTCCCGTGAGCGAGGGGGGAACTCCGGTCATCAGCATCAACATCAACAACACACTCGCTCGCACCCTTCTGCCTCTGGATCCAGGGCGGCGTCTGGTGTCTCTGAGGAAGAGCCCATGCAACTGGGCAGAGTTGCGGTCAACGCCGAAGAGCGCCAACGTCGCCTGCGATCAAGATCTTGTTTTTACTGTGGCAAACCAGGCCACCAGATCGCCTCATGCCCCATTCGCCCAAAAGAATAGGCTCGCCAGTAAAACTGGGCGTACTGACGAGCCCAATCATACCTTGCCATGCAGCTCAGAATCGCCTGGTCTTCAAGGCCACTCTCCTTTGGGGGGACAAGTCCGAAGTTTCGTCGGCCCTTATCGACTCTGGGGCCGACGCCAACTTTATGGACATCACCTTCGCCAGGAGGGCCGGCATCCCCACGGATCTACTACCCTCTCCCATCACTGCCTTTGCGTTAGACGGGAGAAGTCTGGGGTTAGTCACCCACTCCACCGTTCCCGTACAGCTCGTGTTATCCGGCAATCATAGGGAGAGTATTCAACTTCTGCTCATTAATTCGCAACAATCCCCCATAGTTTTGGGTCAGACCTGGCTCCGCCTTCACAACCCTCATATCGACTGGCAAGCCGGTCGTATCCTGGCGTGGAGCAGCCACTGCCTGGCTAGCTGTCTCCGTTCCGCTCTCCCCCCTCCGGGGTCCAAGAATTCCAGCACCAACTTACCCGAACCCGATCTGTCCAACGTCCCCAAGCAATATCACGACCTCTCCCTCACCTTCTCCAAATCACGCGCTCTGTCCCTACCTCCTCACCGACCCTACGATTGTTGTATCGACCTGCTGGCAGGAGCCAAGCTCCCGTCGGGTCGTCTCTACAGTCTGTCGGGCCCGGAGAAACTCTCCATGGAGGAGTATATTCATGAGTCCCTCGCCTCGGGCATCATCCGCCCCTCCTCTTCTCCTGTTGGTGCTGGGTTCTTTTTTGTGGGGAAAAAGGACGGCTCACTACGGCCCTGCATCGACTACCGAGGGCTAAACCAAATAACCATCCGCAACAAATATCCTCTTCCCCTTATTAATACTGCATTTGAACCCCTCTCGCAGGCCGTCATTTTTACAAAGCTCGACCTCCGTAATGCGTACCACTTGGTGCGTATACGGGAGGGGGATGAATGGAAGACTGCCTTCAATACCCCGTTGGGCCACTACGAGTACCTAGTGGTCCCCTTCGGCCTTACTAACGCCCCGGCAGTCTTTCAGGGCATGGTAAATGACGTCCTGCGAGACCTGTTGGGGAAAACTGTGTTTGTTTATATCGATGACATTTTGATTTTTTCTAAGTCCCCTCAGGAGCACATTCTCCATGTCCGGGAGGTTCTCCAGCGTCTGCTGGAAAACCAGCTCTTTGTCAAAGCAGAGAAGTGCTCCTTCCACGTCTCCTCAGTCCCGTTCCTCGGCTTCATCATCGAGGAGGGCAGCATCCGGGCGGATCCTGCCAAGATCAAGGCGGGTGACAGAATGGCCCCAACCCACCTCTCGTAAGCACCTACAACAGTTCCTTGGTTTTGCCAATTTTTACCGTAGATTTATCCGTAATTACAGTGTCATTGCTGCTCCCCTAACCAAACTCACCTCCACTGCTTTTTCTTTTTGTTGGAACTCCGAGGCTCAGCTCGCGTTTGAACGCCTTAAGACTCGGTTTTCCTCAGCCCCTATTCTTTGTCACCCTGACCCTACCCGCCAATTTACGATTGAGGTGGATGCCTCCGACACCGGCGTGGGGGCCATTCTGTCCCAACGAGCCGCCTTGGACAACAAGCTCCATCCCTGTGCTTTCTTCTCCCGGAGGCTGTCCTCCGCCGAGCGGAACTATGATGTCGGGGATCGGGAGCTTCTGGCCATCAAGCTGGCTCTTGAGGAGTGGCGCCACTGGCTGGAGGGGGCAGGTAACCCCTTTATTGTTTTAACTGACCACCAAAACCTCATTTATTTAAAATCTGCTAAGAGGCTTAATGCCAGACAGGCGAGGTGGTCATTATTCTTTGCCCGATTCAATTTTTCTGTGTCCTACCGCCCCGGTTCCCGCAATATCAAGGCGGATGCCTTATCCCGTGTTTTTTCCCTTCCCTCCAGTCCTGCTGACCCCGAGTCCATTCTACCGGCTTCCTGTATGGTGGCTGCGGTCTCGTGGAGGATTGAGGAGATTGTGAGGTCCGCCCAGACTTCCCACCCTGACCCCCGTAGTAACCCTAACTCCTCCCTGTTTGTTCCCAACCCCGTCCGCTCCCAGGTCCTTGAGTGGGTTCACGCCTCCTGTCTGGCGTGCCACCCAGGTGTTGCCAGAACGACCACCCTCGTCAGGAGGAGTTTTTGGTGGCCCACGCTCAAGGAGGATACCCGTGCCTTTGTCCTGGCCTGCGCGGTGTGCGCCAGGAGCAAGGCTTCCCACCAGCCTCCCTCTGGTCTTCTCCTTCCCCTCCCTGTTCCGGGCCGTCCTTGGAGCCACATTGGCGTAGACTTCGTCACCGGTCTACCATTGTCGGAAGGCAACTCCGTCATTCTGACAATTGTGGACCGGTTCTCCAAGGCGGTTCACTTTGTTCCCCTCCCTAAGCTCCCGTCCGCCCTCGAAACTGCGGAGCTCCTGGTGTCTCATGTGGTCAGGCTGCACGGGATCCCATCCGACATTGTGTCGGACCGTGGGCCCCAATTCTCCTCCCAGGTGTGGAAGGCGTTCTGTGTAGCCCTGGGGGCCTCGGCCAGTCTGTCGTCTGGTTTTCATCCCCAGTCTAACGGCCAGGCAGAGAGGGCGAACCAGGACCTGGGGGCCGCCCTGCGGTGCGTCACTGCACGCAATCCCGCCTCCTGGAGCCGTTTTCTTCCCTGGGTAGAGTACGCCCATAACTCTCTTAAGAGTGCGTCTACAGGGTTGTCCCCGTTCGAGTGCTCATTAGGCTACCAACCTCCTCTCCTGTCGGCCCAGGAGGCTGAGGTAGCAGTCCCCTCCGTCAAATCCCACATCCTCAAGTGCAAACGCGTGTGGAGACTTGCACGCACCGCACTCCTGCGCTCGAATGCCCGTTCCCAACGTCTGGCGGACCTGCACAGGACCGCAGCCCCCAAGTACAGAGCCGGTCAGCAGGTCTGGCTTTCTACTTCCAACATTTCCCTTCCCTCCTCCTCTAAAAAACTTCGGCCCCGTTTTATTGGTCCCTTCCCTGTTGTTTGTCTCATTAACCCGGTTTCTGTTAAACTCTCCCTCCCCTCCTCCCTCAAGGTCTACCCCGTTTTTCATGTGTCACAGATCAAGCCTGTCGCCTCCAGCCCCCTCAGTGCCCCTACCCTCCCTCCTCCACCCGTCCGGGTCATCGACAACGCCCCGGCCTACACGGTGGACCACATCATCGACATCCGCCGTAAAGGTCGGGGCTTTCAATACCTCGTGGACTGGGAGGGGTATGGTCCTGAGGAGCGGTCGTGGCTCCACAGGAGCCTCATCCTGGATCAATCATTGATCCAGGATTTCCACAGTCGCTTCCCTCTTAAGACCAGGCCGCCAGGTACGCCAGGGGGCGTACGTTGAGGGGGGGGGTACTGTAATGTTCCGCTCCCTTCCTGTTCGTTTTCTGTATTTTCCTGTTTTCCCTCCGTGTCATGTTGGATCCTTTTGTCCGTGTTTTCCCCGCTGCTGCGGTCTGGGCGTTTCCTTCCCTGTCTTGTTCGTTTGGTTGTCTCACTTCCGCCTTTTCACTCCGTCCCCCCTCGTTGCATGCATTCCCTCACCTGGTGTCTTGTAATCACTCCTGCTGATTTTCCACACCTGTCCCTTGTTTAGTTCTATTATTAACCTCACTATTTAGTCCTTCGGCTGGCTGCCAGTCGGCGCCAGTTCGTTAACGTTCGTCACCCGGTGTTCATGCTCGTTGTTTTCCTGGTCGTGTTAAAGAGAACTACTCGCTTGGTCGGGGAATATTATCCCCGTGCAGCTTGGGTTCGGCTCCTAACTACAGTCTGGTAGTTAACCACCCCGTCAATTCTTGTCGTGCATGCAGCTAACCTGTTTCCCTTCTCCTCCATCTAACCCAGCTCCCATTCACCCGTGGCAGTGTTCGTTTCCCCCCGTTATCGTTGTGTGTGTTGCGGTACCTCCACCTCCAGCTCGTGTAGGCTCCGGGAGAGCTTGCTACCTGGCTACCCTCCAGTTGTTCCTGTCCGACCGAAGAAGCCAACGAGTTCTTCGGCACCGGCTCCTGGAGCTCTGGAGACAGTCAGCTCCTTCCGGACCTACCGCAGCTACGCCACACAACCCATCTCTGCCGTGCTTCACCAACCACCTCCCTCTCAAACCCTGCACCTCCGTGAGAACCTCCCGGTCATTCCCGTGCCTTCCCTTGCACTAACCCTACCTTTTGTTTTTGTTCTGTACCGGTGCAGTCAATCCGGTCCAGTTCCTGTCCTGCCGTAGTGAGCCGCTCCCCAGCAATTCCAGTCCAGGTGTGAGTCTCGCACCTACCTGTCCAGTCCAGTTCCGGTTTGGAACAAATCCGTTCCAGACCATTGTTCCAGTGTGGACCTCCCGGTCCAGTTCCAGTCCAGTCCAGTTCCGGTTTGGAACGAATCCGTTCCAGACCCCTTGTTCCAGTGTGGACCTCCCGGTCCAGTTCCAGTCCAGTCCAGTTCCAGTCCAGTCCAGTTCCGGTTTGGAACAAATCCGTTCCAGACCCCAGTTCCAGTGTGGACCTCCCGGTCCAGTTCCAGTCCAGTCCAGTTCCGGTTTGGAACAAATCCGTTCCAGACCCGTGTTCCAGTGTGGACCTTCCGGTCCAGTTCCAGTCCAGTCCAGTTCCGGTTTGGAACAAAACTGTTCCAGACCCAGATTCCGGTGTGGACCTCCCGGTCCAGTTCCTGTCCAGTCCAGTTCCGGTTTGGGAACGAAACATCCCAGGCCTGCCAGTCCAGCTCCGGCTTGGAGCAGCCCGTCCCGGGCTACATACTGTTCCTGTGTGATATCGTGTTTTTTCCCCTCTTGTACAGTGTTGGGACTACCCCAACACTTAATTTATTAAACACCCTCTTTGTGAATCTGTCTCCTGGTCGTTGCACTTGGGTTCGTCCCGTTTCTGGTTCGTAACACTGAGGGCGTGTCGGCGAGAAATTTGGTAATTTCATGACGGCAATCTTGGCGCACCTTATGGCGGTATTGCTAAAAGGCTGGGTTTAAATGTCCAAGGTGTGTCTCTATGGTAGCCAATCAAATTGTTGTTCTCATACTTTAAAAAAAAGCCAGTTGGAACACAATCGCTCCATGCAATTTCATAATGAGCAACCCAAACGCACTCGACCGTCAACTTGGATGTGTGTATGATTCTACGTGGGAACATGCATTGAAATGTTCATTTTAAAAGCTGATCCGATACTTACCATTTATCTAGCCCTATTAAACCGCTCAGCCAGTTGATTTCTCTTTGCTCTGGCTGTGATGGGGACCGCGACCACTGGTGCAGGTGGGGCAAGCTAATTTTGTCGCATGTCACCTGGACATTAATGTGTTCCTTTGCGATTGACGAAAACTATTGCATGCTCGGGTGGTGCGCGGATTTGTATGTGCGTGCAGTCGATAGCACCAAGCACCCCGGGGAACCCACACTTGAGAAAAAATGCGAGTTTTGACTTTTTACTGCATTCATTGTCCGTATAGTTGAGGAAGGACACCCGCTGAAAGTATATCCTTTCTGTGTATTGTGTAGTAGGCTTATGATTCAACTGTGCCAATGTGTAATTTATATATTATAGGATATTGGCCTAAATGATCGCAAGTTTCTTGTAAGCTGTCCTGTTTTATTCTAGTAGTTTAAATTAAAATTAATTAATAATAATAATTATAGGCTATTTGTTCATTAAATGGAAGTGTAATGTTGGCATCACCTATAGACACTACATAGAACTACATGACTAATAAGTTGCCAAATTGCCAGAGTCTATTGCGTTGCCGCTAAGAGGTGGTTCCAGCTGATCATAACGCAATGGGTTTTCGTTGGTTAAAATAGTCACTGCGCCAAAAGTATTTTAGAACACGCCCCAGACAGCGCCACCCATCCCACTGCAGCGCAAGCGAAAGGATGTTATGTTGAGAATTTGTTGATCCTAGCGGTATTGCTGAGAAACGCCATAGCGCCAGTTTTAAGACGTTGATGCTGTCAACAAGCTTGCGTTTGACTATACCGTCCCCTTGCGCTGGTTTGAAAATAGAGCCCTTTGAGTTTGAAAGGATACAATGACAATGAGGTTGAAGTGCAGACTGTCAGCTTTAATTTTTTAAGGTTACTTTCATCCATATCAGATGAAAGTTTAGAAATTATAGAACTTTTTCTGCATAGTCCCCCCATTTTCAGGCATCAAAAAATATTGGACAGTTTAACATAATGTAGAATAAAGTAATCTTTTTTAATATTTGGACACATATCCTTTGCATGCCATGACTTCCTGATGTCTGTGGCCCAACAACATCAAAAGACTCTTGATATCTTATTTTCTGGTACTCTTACAAGCGATACTATAACCTCTCTGCATTTGAATTGATCTCAATAGGAATTGGGGGGTGGGACTAGATTTAGCTGCAAATTATGCTGGAACACTATGGAGTACATGGTTGTCCAAATGGCTGTAAGTCATCAAGGGACTGAGGTATCAAACAAGCCTCAAACCATCACTCTGCTGCCTGATATGCAGTAGATATGGATGGATCACTAAGGGTTGTTTCTCCTGACAAATTTTCCTATTGAACTCTATGGAAAAATAAGTCAGGAGAAGAAATCCATTGTATCCTTTCAAACTCAAAGTGCTAGAGTACAGAACCAAAATAACAAAAAAGGTGTTACTGTCCGATGAATTATGGTGCTCACTGTAGGTGCAATGGATCTGATGGGTGAGCTTTTGTCTTCTCCAGGTGAACACGAGCACTGGAGGTGTTTGTCCCGCTGGATGTTACTGTCCCTTAGGCACCAGGCACCCTCAGGAATACCCTTGCCCCCCTGGGACCTGGAGCAATGCCCTCGGGGCGCAGGATGCCTCCTCCTGCTGGTTCTGCCCCGCTGGGTTCTTCTGTAATGGGGCGGGTCTCAGCCAGCCCTCTGGACCGTGTGCACCAGGTAGTGCTGGAGGGATTTCAGTACCGCTGAATAATTACACGTCCAAACTTTCAGATCAGTCAGACAAGCTGTTAATGTTAGAAACACTTGGACCAGAGAAGCTGACTGATTAAAACCATTCAGTCAGGTTAATGTTTAAGAATGTGTACTGATTACAGTAATGACTGCGGTTTGCTAATAGTGACTTGCCTTTTCCATCTGAAACCCAGGGAATGTGTTGCTTGGACATGATGCTCTAGGCATTATGAATATCTTGTAAATTGTTTCTAATACTTACTAAAGTGTAGCAGGACTTCTAATAATTTCCTACTGCTATGTAAAAATATAACATAGTAAAATGAACTAGTTATTTCTGGGTAATATATTCAGTGTGCTTTAATGGATAGATTCCCAAACTTGGGTATGAGGACCCCAGGGGGTCAAATGGAAAATGGTAAAATTGAAAAAAATATTTTGTTCATATTTTCATAATTAATAAATTCAATGTATTATACCTACTTTGTCATTTCACTGTAAATTCTTAAATATTCTTAAATCCTGTATACTATATATGTCTGATATACAGTAGATCCATAATATATGCCCTGTTTAGATATGCTTCCATGTACTGGTGTGAAATATGATATGATTATAAATATGAGCTGGTCTTTTTCTCTCTGTAGGGTTTTTTTGCATGGGCGGGGCAGATTCCTCAACACCCGACGATGGCGTCACCGGACAGCGGTGTCCCATGGGGTTCTATTGTCCAAAGGGCTCAACTGCACCCCTGAAATGTCCCGACGGGGCTTACGCCAATACCACAGGCACTCTTAACACTCCCCAAACTTTACATCATACAGTCATTAGTATTTTATGCAATCTTTCATTTTATTCTTACATGGCCGTGTCTGATAATGTTGTGGTAATCTAATACAATATATGATCTGGCCACACTATTTACTGCATATACGTCACGCAAAAGCTAAACGCTATCTAAATAGTTTCCCCAAACTTTTTGAGAAAGTGTTATTCCGGGTGTAGTTGTTTATTAGCTCTGAGTGTGATACACTGGTGCGCTGTTTGTGTACAGGTGTTTATTAGCTCTCAGTGTGATACACTGGTGTGCTGTTTGTGTGCAGGTGTTTATTAGCTCTCAGTGTGATACACTGGTGCGCTGTTTGTGTGTAGTTGTTTATTAGCTCTGTGTGTGATACACTGGTGCACTGTTTGTGTGTAGTTGTTTATTAGCTCTGTGTGTGATACACTGGTGCGCTGTTTGTGTGCAGGTGTTTATTAGCTCTGTGTGTGATACACTGGTGCACTGTTTGTGTGTAGTTGTTTATTAGCTCTGTGTGTGATACACTGGTGCACTGTTTGTGTACAGGTGCTTCCAGATGTATGGACTGCCCCTCTGGCCATTACTGCACAGAGGCTGATGGTGTACAGTTCTGTCCGGAGGGGCATTTCTGTCCCGGCGGTACGGGAGAGGACATCCTGCCCTGCCCCCCGGGCAGCTACGGCCCCCAGCCCGGGCAGAGCTACTTAGATCAGTGCCTGCTGTGTCCAGCAGGTAAGATCACTTCTTTACTGATTCTTACTCAGGTTTTCTCAATATTTGTCTCTCTGTGTCATACTGTGTTTGGAAGCAGTTGCATGAATGTATTGTTTGTTATCGTTGAAAAAAATTATGATAAGTAATAAAAAAACAGAATAAAAGCTAATTAAGGAAAACCTGCCTTAATGTTTGAAGGACATCTGTGACTAAAAGCTTTGCAGTACACTACAAAAAACAAATCTTAACAAGCATTAAAATCTTATTTAGACTTTAGAATTACTGTTTCTTTTTTTTGCTAAATAAGACAAAAAGATTGCAATGGGGTGAGAGTTTTTATTTAAGTCATTGACATTAGTCATTACAAGACTGAAACACTTGTTAAGACAGACGTTTTTTGCAGTGTAATTGCTGTGTGTTCTGATGGTGTTCTCATTGTGTACATGTTAAGGGATGTACTGTGAGGACTGGGGCCTGTAGTGTAATTGTTGTGTGTTCTGATGGTGTTATCGTTGTGTACATGTTAAGGGATGTACTGTGGGGACTGGGGCTTGTAGTGTAATTGCTGTGTGTTCTGATGGTGTTCTCGTTGTGTACATGTTAAGGGATGTACTGTGAGGAGTGGGGCCTGTCTGAGCCCTCAGGTCCCTGTGAGTCTGGGTACTTCTGCCTGGCAGGTACTGGACCTTTCTCTTTGTGTCACTTTCATTTCACCTTTTACAGTGAGAGAATCTGCATGTTTCTCTGACTTTGTTTCACGCTTAGTTGGCCATGTTGCATCATTTATTTATATTCAGATATATTCATTTAGCAGCTATTATCCAGAGAAACCTTCAGATTAGTGCACGTAATAAAAAAATATACTAAGTCTATATTCTCTGCAGCACAATCAAAACAAACGGCTGTAATTACACCACATAATGAAGGCAAAGCACATACACAGGCAGTTACCACATTGTGGTATTTTGAAGCAGCATAAAATGCTTGTAAAAAAACAAATAACTTTCCATGGTTGTGAGGTTGCTATTCTCATCCTTGCCTTTTTTAGAACTTGTGTTGAGTGGGCTTATTGGAGGGATATGTGGGTTTAGCATTGTAGGTTGACACAAATGCACAATGCAGTATTTTAGCACCGTTAATGCTTCACCACAAAATAGTAGTTTTCACGCAAATAAGAACATGCAGCTGTTCATTCAAAGAGAATGTACAAAAGCATCCTGATTGGTTGATATCAGCAGTCGGCTTAGTCAGTGTGGTGCATGCAGTAGCTCTTTAAAAAAAAATAAAAAATAGATTAGCACTTGACTTGTTTTCTGTGCTGGTGTTTGTGGCTGCTGCCTGCCTTTGCCGCCGTCAGATATTGCTCAGATTACTGTTGGTTAAAACAATACCACAACAAACACATGGAAATTGTGTGCAGCAGAGCTATGAGAACCGTCACAAAGAACAGCAGTGATCAAAAGGGCCGGACTGGGAGCAAAATTTAGTTCTGGCATTTTTTTTGCTTTTACTGGCCCGTATGTGGACCAGGATGGGGGGCTAGGGGTTGGAAGAGATACCAATAGCAGCTAAGGGGGGGATTGCGATCGCAGCCTGGGGGGTGGGGGGGGGGGGATTGCGATCGCAGCCTGGGGGGTGGGGGGGGATTGAGATCCCTGCTCAAAAGTGGCCCAGCGGCCCAGAAGTGAACCGGCTCATCTGCCATCCGCCACAATTGCCAGACACCCAATCCGGCTGTGATCGTAAAGATGAAGAAAAAAACTCTAGTTCGTGCTTCAAGAGAGCAGGGCCTGAGTTTGATGTCTAGTTATGATGCCGAGGATGTTCTCACAGCCAAAGCCAGACTGCTGCTGGTTTCGCTTCCACAGGTATGCACTTCCAGAATCCAGATGGCAATATTAGCACAGTGGGAGGACCCTGTCCAAAGGGACATTACTGTCCCGCGGGGACAAGTCTGCCCCTCCCCTGCCCCCTCGGGTCCTTCTCAAACAGGTACAGTACTCCCTCCCCCCAGCCCCAGAACAGGAACGGGCTCGCTTTCAGTTTGTAAATAATATAATAATGCAGCATTTAATTCTGAGGTGTTAATAATGAGTTGTGTCTCTGTGTGTCTTCCTGGGCAGACTCCATGTTACGGACAGCTCTGGCTGTAGCCCTTGTCCTCCCGGCCAGTTCTGTGGCTCTGCGGGGTTGGTCTGGCCATCTGGACCCTGTAGGGAGGGACACTATTGCCCTGGTGGTGATTCCACGCCCACTGGTACTGCTCTGAAAATATAGACGTTACTCACACCGTTGTTCTTTTCACAGTTATTACTACAGTCTTCAGATAAAGATTGGCATAGGAAAGGCTTAAACGATCTGACAATGTGTGTATTCATCATAACATGAAGTCAAGCAGGCACAGGCAGCAGCACTATATTTTCACTGCAACATATTTTTTGTCATCCAAGACACTTGTATTATGTCAAGAAATTGTAAATACTTATTTTTTTCTGCAAGGTCTCAGGAGGATATAGAGCACCATAAAGACTAATTATAATTTTGGACCTTCTCTGCATTAATAATTTTCACAGAACAGTTTCAGGAGCCCACAATAAAAGCAGAAGTGTCCACCTGCATGTGTGGGTTGATATTGAGGGGAGGTGATTCTTCTTTGTTGCTAAGGGCCAGAAGCAGGGGGAGGGGTTTGTCCCGTGGCACACTACTGCCCCCCTGGTAGTGCCACGCCCATCCCCTGTCCCGCCGGCACCTACGCCAACCTGACGGGCCAGGCCAACTGCTCCCACTGCCATGCTGGTTACTACTGCCCCGGGAGGATCAGCAACTACACCCGCTTCCCCTGCCCTGCTGGGTTCTACTGCCCTGATGGTACAAAATCACACCCGCTTACCCTGCCCTGCTGGGTTCTACTGCCCTGATGGAACAAATCACACCCTCCTCCTCTGCCCCCTGGGTTCTACTGCCCTGATGGTACCAAATCACACCCTCTTCCTCTGCCCCCTGGGTTCTACTGCCCTGATGGTACCAAATCACACCCTCTTCCTCTGCCCCCTGCGTTCTACTGCCCTGATGGTACAAAATCACACCCTCCTCCTCTGCCCCCTGGGTTCTACTGCCCTGATGGTACAAAATCACACCCTCCTCCTCTGCCCCCTGGGTTCTACTGCCCCAACAGTACAAATTCATGCCCTCCTTCTCTGGATTCTACTGCCCCAATGATACAAAATTACACCATCCTCCTCTGACAAACTTTGTCGGGAGTAATTTTCTTTTTAATATGCAAGTAATTGAGCACCAGATTAGATGCTTTGCTGTTCAACCCCTCAACAGCGTGAATGGAAAATTTAAAAAACACAACTAAAAAGTGATATCCATATGCTGTTTTGTCTGCACTCAGGTCATACGTCACATTGTCACTTTTATTATAATCTCTTATAAAAAAGATAACTTCAGAGGAACATAATTGTACATGTAAGGACTATCCGGAAGGTTGGGTGTTGGCCACAGGAGTAACTTGATTGTTGTGTCACATACAGCTGTGATTGTGTGAAACGTCATGAGGCTGTGATGTTGCGTGTGCAGGCACAAGGCATGCCACGCAGTACCCCTGTCCCCGTGGTTACTACAACCCAGAGACCATGACCCAGAGCCTGGACAGCTGCCTGCCCTGCCCCCCCGGACACTACTGTGAGAAGGAGAGGCTCACTGATGTCTCCGGGAAATGCAAAGCTGGTCAGTAGGTCACCAAAAGGCAGCTCTTTCCCCCTTTGGAGATTAAAATATATACATCTAGATAGATATATGTCAGCTAAGATTTATCTATATCTATGTGTCTGTATGTCTGTCTGTTTTAAAAAGTTTTGATGCATGTACTTATTTAGAAGTTTCCAGTTTTAGTATATATTTATTTCCAATCAATCAGCAGGCTTTTGGTGTGCATGTCTTTGTCCTGTTCTGGCTTGTTTAGTTTAGGTGCCCACTATAATCCCTGTCACAGTTCTGGTTTCAGCAGCAGGCGTCAGGTGTATAATCACAATGACTGCTTCCTGCCTGTGCTTTGCAGGCTGGTTTTGTGTATCAGCGGCCTGGAACTCTCAGCCGTTTGACCTGGACAACTACACCAATGCAAACTGCCTATGCCCTGCCACCTCCACCGGGGGGCGCTGTCAGGAGGGCTACTACTGCCCTGCGGGAAGCCCCGAGCCCCTTCCCTGTCCTCCTGGGGCCTTCTGTAATGTGACTGGTAAAGCATACAAGATCTATGCATCTAGTACAACAAGCTGCCTAAAGTCTCTAATGTTCAGGCTGGTGCTTTGCTTTACATTTGGTACAGTGCACCCCTGTAAGACTCTAATGTTCAGACAGAACATGTGCGATTGATGGTTTTATATATATATATATATATATATATATATATATATATATATACAGATCCTTTCCAAAAAATTAGAATATCATGGAAAAGTTTTTTTTTTCTCCATAATTCCATTCAAAAAGTGAAACTTTCATAGATTATAGATTCATTACACACAAAGTGAAATATTTCTAGCCTTTATTTGTTTCATTTTTCATATTTTGGCTTACAGCTCCAGAAAACCCCCAAAACAGTATTTCAAGAAATTAGAATAGTGTGTCGAAAATCAGCATTTACTTCAGTTATTTCAGAGAATGAGTGGAGTGGCTTGACTCGAGGAATCCGACAGTTATAGCCCATGTCCCGGATACGTCTGTACGTGATGGTTTTTGAAGCACTGACTCCAGCCTCAGTCCACTCCTCAGTCCAGCCAAATTTTGGAATCGTCTTTGCTTGACAATCCGCTGAAGCCTACGGTCATCTCTTTTGCTTATGCACCTTCTCCTGCCACATTTTTCCCTTCCACTAAACTTTCTATTGATATGCTTGGACACTGCACTCTGTGAACAGCCAGCCTCCTTAGCGATGACCTTTTGTGGCTTACCCATCTTCTGGAGGGTGTCAATGATGGTCTTCTGGCCAATTGTCAAGTCTGCAGTCTTCCCCATACTGAACCAAACTGAGATAAACTTTGCAGGTGTTTTGAGTAAATTAGATGATAGTGTGACACTCAGTCTAAAACATTCATTCTCTGAAATAACTGAAGTAAATGCTGATTTTCGACACACTATTCAAATTTCTTGAAATACTGTTTTGGGGGTTTTCTGGAGCTGTAAGCCAAAATTATGAAAAATTAAACAAATAAAGGCTAGAAATATTTCACTTTGTGTGTAATGAATCTATAATCTATGAAAGCTTCACTTTTTGAATGGAATTATAGAAGAAAAACAACTTTTCCATGATATTCTAATTTTTTAGAAAGGATCTGTATATACATGTATATATTAGTATTCACCATATCACAGTGATGGTGATCTATAGCAATGTTTCAGGTTTTTGAGCAGTGATGCTGATATTAGTGTTTCAGATTTTGAGCAGTGATGGTGATCTATATTAGTGTTTCAGGTTTTTGAGTATTGATGGTGATATATTATATTAGTGTTTCAGGTTTTTGAGCAGTGATGGTGATATATATTAGTGTTTCAGGTTTTTGAGTATTGATGGTGATATATTATATTAGTGTTTCAGGTTTTTGAGCAGTGATAGTGATATATATTAGTGTTTCAGGTTTTTGAGCAGTGATGGTGATATATATTAGTGTTTCAGGTTTTTGAGTATTGATGGTGATATATTATATTAGTGTTTCAGGTTTTTGAGTAGTGATGGTGATATATTATATTAGTGTTTCAGGTTTTTGAGTATTGATGGTGATATATTATATTAGTGTTTCAGGTTTTTGAGCAGTGATGGTGATATATATTAGTGTTTCAGGTTTTTGAGTAGTGATGGCGATATGTATATTAGTGTTTCAGGTTTTTCAGCAGTGATGGTGATATATATTAGTGTTTCAGGTTTTTGAGCAGTGATGGTGATATATATTAGTGTTTCAGGTTTTTGAGCAGTGATGGTGATATATATTAGTGTTTCAGGTTTTTGAGTATTGGTGGTGATATATATTAGTGTTTCAGGTTTTTGAGCAGTGATGGTGATATATATTAGTGTTTCAGGTTTTTGAGCAGTGATGGTGATATATATTAGTGTTTCAGGTTTTTGAGCAGTGATGGTGATATATATTAGTGTTTCAGGTTTTTGAGCAGTGATGGTGATATATATTAGTGTTTCAGGTTTTTGAGCAGTGATGGTGATTTATATTAGTGTTTCAGGTTTTTGAGCAGTGATGGTGATATATATTAGTGTTTCAGGTTTTTGAGCAGTGATGGTGATATATATTAGTGTTTCAGGTTTTTGAGCAGTGATGGTGATATATATTAGTGGTTCAGGTTTTTGAGCAGTGATGGTGATATATATTAGTGTTTCAGGTTTTTGAGCAGTGATGGTGATATATATTAGTGTTTCAGGTTTTTGAGCAGTGATGGTGATATATATTAGTGTTTCAGGTATTTGAGCTGTGCCCACGTATGTCCCTACAGGATTGTCTCAGCCTGTGGGGCCTTGTTCTCCAGGTTATTACTGCAGTGGTGGATCCACACACCCCAGGCCAACGAATACAGTCACAGGAGGCATCTGTTCCCCTGGGACATACTGTGGTAACTATGTCAGCAGACCTCCAACAGCGTGGTACAACTGTCAGAGTAAATCTGGCTTATAACCGAGTGGCTTCGCCTAAATGTTGGATGATTTTATTGAGAAACTGCTCCGCTGTGTAAAGTATGGTGTGTTCAGTGGTGTAAAAAAATTCTCAGTAAGCACAATAAATGTAAGTTACTGACAGACTGATTTAGAGAACTGACGTTGTGAGATTGAATGATACAGTACACACTAACAGTTTCTTTTGAAACGAAGCACTCCTGACAGGTTTTAATATTTAACAAGGTAGAAAAATCCATGCTTCCACAAGGATAATTAAACCCGCTATATATCTGAGCTGTCTTAGTGCTCTACTGCAGGAGTGGTGAGGTAATAGGGTCCCCAGGGAGACGAAGACCGCTCGCATCCAGGTTTATACGGCAGTCTGTAATGAATAAGTTTCACGCCCTGACTGACAAACACTGTGGAGCCAAAGTGCTGGTACTTCATCATCACGAATTAGACACGCCAAAAAAAACACTGGAGTGTGCGGCTTCTTAATTTATCTTTTTTTTCCTTGCTGAAAATGACCTGTTAGAGTGCACTTTGTATTGAGTGCGTTCAGCCCCCTGTTCTTAGTCTCAGTAGACCCCAAGGGGAAAAGCTTGAAAGCCATACAGTATGAGGACTATAAGAGAGGGTGTTGTGAGCGTGTGCCATGCGTCTCTCTCACAGGTGAAGGTTCAGGAGAGCCCAGGTTGTGCCCAGCTGGCAGTTTCTCTCCAGTAGCCGGTATCTCCAGTGAGGCTCGGTGCCAGCTCTGTATGGCAGGCTCCTACTGCAGTTCTCCAGGCCTGCGAGCACCGACAGGACCCTGTAATGAGGGTGAGCTTTTCTGAGCCTGCTCCTCTGGGTGAGCTCATCTGAGACTGTTCCTATGTGAGAGCTCCTCTGAGCCTGTTCCACTGTGAGAGCTCATCTAATCCTGTTTTTCTGGGTGACCTCCTCTAAGACTTTTCCTCTGGGTAACCTCCTCTAAGCCTGTTCCTCTGGGTGAGTCCTATGGGCCTGTTCCTCAGGGTGAGCTCCACTGAGCCTGTTTCTCTGGGAGAGCTCCTCTAATACTGTCCAAAGTCCGAAGACATGCAGATTAGGTGAACTGGAGATTGTAAATTGCCCATACGTATGAGTGTGTGAGTGAATGGTGTGCGTGCCCTGTGATGTAATTTCTCCTTGTGTCATCACGGAGCTGTAAGTCGCTCTGGATAAGAGTGTCTGCTAAATGACCAACTGTAACTGTACTGCTCCGCTGGGATCTGTACAGTACATACTCCCAGATAACTTCTACCCATAGTATGCTAGTATATACTTTTTTTACTTTAATAAGTACTAACGTGCCTTTCCTGTTTATGTTATGAACGCTTTAGAACAGTGTTTCTGTTTCTTACCACTCTGAAAACTTCTACTCTCTCTTTCTCCCTGTTTGTGTGGATTAGGTTACTGGTGTCCTCCAGGTCAGACAGTTGGGGTGGCTAAGCCCTGCCCGGGGGGTCACTACTGTCCCGCGGGGAGCCCTGCCCCTATCCCCTGCCCTGCAGGCTTGTACCAGGACCGAGAGAAGCAGGCCGCCTGCCTACCCTGTGAGCCTGGTGAGACTAAAACAGAGCCCCGTTACAGCACATAATTAATGTCATCTAAGACCTGACACCGTTGTAAAGATGTGTAGTGATAAATCATGCATTAATTGCATAATATATTATGGTTAGCAGGGTTTTTTTAGGAGGAAAGTAACCTATTTGACAGAGGTGTGAACTGACACCACATTCTCTCTCCAACTGTCATTGGATTTGCACTGTCCTTGATGTTGTCTGTGTAACTGGGGCGGTCAGGTAGAGTAATAGTATGGGAACTTGGCTTGTGAAGCTGTGGGGTTAATTTCCAGCTGGGCACTGCTGTTGTACCCCTGAGCAAGGTACTTAACCGGAATTGCTTCACTCATTGTCTGGCTGTATAAATTAACTGTGTGTAATCACTGTATGCTGTATGTACTCTAAGATGTCTGTTAACATGTTTCCTTTTTAATCTATCCTCTGTATATCCAGGGGGCTAAATCTGTTATTATTCATCCTCTTTATTTTTTTGGACTGTATGGGTTTCATTATTTTTGGGGGGGTCGATGATACATTGGAATGCAATAGCTTTCTGTCTTTTGCTATTGCTGTTTCAGTTAAAAACTAGTTGCTCTTAAAAAGAGCACAGCTGTGTGAACCAAACCATGGTCTCTTGCACCACACAAATTACCACAGTGACACTTTCTCATAGCCAAATGTTTTCTTAGTGAAGCAGAAATGTCCTTTCCAAATAACATTACCTTACCTGCCATTCGTGATCACTACTCTGTAACACAATTATTTTATGTTAGTATTATTGTCAAGCGAGAGTCTTGTTTCATAAAATATATACACTGCCTGTTTGAATGACTTTTTTGTCCCTTGGTGTATTTTATTGGATTATGTGTTTTCATGTGAAGACAAAACTAATTTCCTCTTTTAGATGAATAAATTGCCCGTCAGTCTGACAGCAATACCTGCTTATTATTTTATTATTCTGGTTACATATTACTTATTAAAATAGAAGGGACCTTTACTGTTTACGGGGGAAATTTGGAATAGTTCATAGTATTTCACTGTGCTGATACAAAAGACCATTTTTATAATGTATTTTTCGGTACCAAAACAATAAACAAATGATTACTGGATAAGAGTACTCAGAATAAGAGTGCATTCCAAACCATTAAATTACTATTATTATATTATGATTATTATAATATATTTGTGAAATAGTGGGCAGTGAATAGGAACATACAGTAGGTACTTGACATGACTTACCGTGGTTCTGCCATCCGGAAATATTGAAATATTGAAATATGTTTCCCTCAGGTTATTATTGCGATCAACACTTTGGAGCAGTTAACGGCACCAATCCCCAGCCGTGCCCACGAGGGCACTACTGCCCTGGAGGAAGCGGCATGGCCACCCAGTTTGGCTGCCCGACAGGGACGTTTAACCCCAGAGAGGGAGTGATCAGCGTGGATGACTGTATCTCGTGTCCCCCGGGAAAGTTCTGCTCTGCTGTAGGGCTGTCCGAACCAGGAGGTAAGGTTGGACCCATTCAGAGGGTTAACCGGTGTGTGCACCCCTGCATGCTCTGTCTCATATTTCTTTATTTATATGCTAATTTATATATGAGCCAAACTCCTGTCACAATCATCGTATCTTATAATCTAGCGAGAGTCTATCTTGCCTAGCTGATTAATGATGCTGAATGTGTTTAAATGCAATGATGTGACAGTCACAGGAGTTATTGGTAGCTGTGGGAAATGTGTCCCGAATCAATGTTTTGGACAGGAGACTGCCACGCTGGGTTCTGGTGCAAAGGGGGGGCTCGCAGTCCCAGTCCTGCTGAGGGGGACACTGGTGTTCCCTGTCCCGCTGGCCACTACTGCCCCACTGGTAACCCCCTCGACTGACCATTCAAGCAGCACTCTCCAGTAATGGATGAATGATGTGCCTGCTAAGCAAGATACAGATACTAACAGCAATACAGAATGCACACAATACAGTTTCAAAGGCCAGAAATGTGTTAGCATGTACATATGGACAAGGAAATTGCAAGTCCCTATGTTCCAATGTGGTTTTCCACGTAGTGGAACTATATAATGCAACTATTTAGTGCATCTACTTATAGCGGCAACTGCTTTTAGCATGCAGATGCCTTGTTTTGCCTGGAGGTGGCACTGTCCCTCTTTGTGTGCGTTAAGGTCTTGGATGGAAAACTCGGATGGGAGTCAGTACAGATCTGTTCCTCATTAAATGCAGTCTTGTTGCAGGCTGTTGCTTAAAACACATCTCTCTCAGGAAATCAGCTGTGCAACAGCAGGCTTGTAAGGACAGAAACGTTGCCACATCTTTGTCAGTGAAATTAAAAACCTCCACTTGACAGAATCTGTTCTGCTTGATGGGGAACACAGCTTTTTTTTTTTCGTACAGAAATACAAAGTTATGCTCACTTTTGGTTTTATAAATCTGTCAGACAGAAAGATCATCTCAGGGCACTGTATTCTGAACCACACAGTAAAGGCTCCAGTGTCAGATCAATATGAGTTACAGTAGCTTCTCAATATGAATATTAAAAAAATAATTATGAAAATGTCAGAAGTCAAAAACAAGAACCACCAGGCAATACAAATATGAAATGCGTCTTACAATTACCCTTTTTGTACCCTTTTTTTCCCACCAGAACCATTGCAACAAGAAATGACTTAGGATAATAAAATTAAGAAGTCATGTGGGGTACAGTATGTACTGCCAGCTCTGTCTGCATTGAAGATAAACACGTTAATTGAATCAGTGAATTGAATCAGTCTGGCAGAACGCGTGAGGGTAATCTTTCTGAACCACACAGTTTTCAACACAAAGAGAGTCGCTGTTTAAAATAAGAGTAACTACTGTGAGTGCATACACATCAAGGATGTGAGACAAGTGCAGACTGTAGTATGTAGTATGTAGTGCGCTGTTCACCGGCTCTCTCTCCTTTGTTCTCACTGTAGGCACTGTTGCCCCCGTGCCCTGCCCCCAGGGCACCTGGTGGAATAGGACAGGGTGTAAAAGCCCAGAGGAGTGCCAGCCATGTCCCGGGGGCTCTTACTGTGACTCCCCTGGCCTCAGCACCCCCTCAGGACCCTGTTCCGCAGGGTAAGCCCCCCTTCTCTCCCATCATTAGGAGCCTGTGGGTAGATTATTCCTCCTTAAGCACTGACACCGTATCAGCCATGGCTCCTCTCACATAAAGAAGAGTATTATGTATCTCCCCTATATGTTTATGTGCAAACAATTTTACACGCACTCACAGAGATACACGGACGCCATGGCTTAGCTGGACATTCGTTTACTAGAGAAAACCACCGAAGATCACATGGCATAGGCAGTTCACAAAAACTGGTGCGCCACCTAGTGTTCACTATGCTGCATAACCTTGACATTAATCACCAATACATAACGAAGAGGGACCTCATTTTGCCGCTGCTTCGCTTTCTCCAAATACGCTCAAAGCTGTAGCCGCAGCTGTGTAAACCCCACACCTGTGAACGGAGCACTGGAGCGGAACTGCCAGTGACAGCCCACACAGTGCTACAGGAGAACCAGCACCAGTTCGAGGACCTGGCCTATCTGACAGTAACTGGGTAGCATGCGTGCACCAGCCTGATCGTTAAGCACATGAACATCGTTTATACAGTAGGGCCAGTTAGACTTCTTTTTAATCTGTAGTTCTGCCACTCAACGCCAGAAGGCTGATACTTTCTGAATCAGTCAACACAATGAGATACCTTAACCATCATAGTTGATCATTTAGTTACCACAGAGGTGTCCAGTTTCACATGAGAAGGGCTGGTGTGCGTGAAAGCTTTTGCTTTAACCCAGCACTATAATTCAAAGAATTATAAACATTATGAACATAAAATTATAAAGCACTATGAAACAAAGAACAAATAATACCCTTAAATCAATAACTTGATTAGTTGAATCGTGTGTTATAGTGCTTGGCTAGAACAAACAACTGTTGTATTATATGATATTATAATATAATATAACATTGCCAAAGCAGTTGTCTGCCTAGAATTCTCTCTGCTGGGAATAATCATTTGTGTAGATGATTGTTGCCAACTGGTTCAGATGTTTACCAATGTCTTTCACTGTCCTGCACAGGTTTTACTGTACTGAAAGAGCAGTGACTCCAGCCCCCTCTGACAACATGACCGGAGGACGCTGCCCAGAGCAGCACTACTGTCCAATAGGCACCAGGCAGCCTATTCTTTGTGAGCCGGGGACATTTATTACTGTAACACAAGCCACTGCATGCTGGCCCTGTCCCCCTGGCAGGTACTGTGTGGAGGGGACCATACAGCTGTGCCCAACAGGTCAGTGTCCCCGCAGATACATCACATTAAAACATATTAGTGTTGGTGGAAATGGTAGAATTCATATTATTGCTTGCACTCTGTATTAGTGATAAAAACACCTGTAGTAGCATGTGGTAATTACAGCACCACACAATTATGTCCCTCACCAGTCCCCTCGGTCTAAGTGTTGTACAAATTTAAATTGGTCTCATTTATGAAAATAATGAACATTCTCACGGTCAGATGCGTCTGTTTGTATTCCGCAGGCTTTTACTGCCCCGAAGGGAGTGGCTATGACTGGATGGCGTGCCCCGAGGGCACATATGGCGCGGACGCTGGCCTGGCCGCCATCTCTCAGTGCCGAGAGTGTGACCCCGGCCACTACTGCGGCCAGAGGAACGCCACCGCAGTCACCGGGCCGTGCCAGGAGGGGTATTACTGCTCCCGGGGAAACATCTCTCCTCAGCCTTACTCTCACAGTGCAGGTAACTCACCTGCTCCAGTCTTCTGGAACTTTCACTCAATTTCCATAGCTTTCTATGTGAACTAGACTCAATGGGCCTCATTCACCAATCACTCTAAGAACTAATTTGTTCTTATGACTTTCTTTAAAACGTTTTTACAACCATTTCGGGATTAAATTGTGTTTGCGTTCTGAGCTTCTGTTCTACAAAAGAACAAATCCCAAGTAAGAAAACATTGGTGAATGCCAGAATGTTCATAAAAATGTTTTAAAGAAAGACTTAAGAAGAAGTCTGTTCGTAAAACGGTTGGTGAATGAGGCCCAATGTTCATGTCTATGAATTGTTGCTACATTATGATAGAACTGTACTTTATCGGACCTGTTTGTAGTTGTTGACCTTCGGTATGCACTTATGTACGTCGCTTTGTATAAAAGCGTCTGCCAAGTGAATGCAATGTAGGAAGTTGGGCTAAGCGTTACTCTCTCAGTTCTAAACTTCAGGTACATCGTAGTAGAGATGCATGCATGTCTAGCCTCTGTTATTCTACCGTTCCCTCCAGCATACAGTGCTTGTACCAAAAATGTACATTGCTAACTGGCAGATGGCTAACGGTATACTCCCAGTGCTGTGCTCAGATGTGCTAACGTGTGCTCTAGCATGTCGCTGTGTTGGCTCATGTGTAGGGGAGGGGAGTCCATGCCCCGCTGGCCACTACTGCCCCAGGGGTGCTGCCGAGCCACAGCCATGCCCAGAGGGTACCTTCAGTAATCTGACCCGGCTGGTCTCTGAGGTAACGGGACTCTTGCTCCTCCTCTTCTCCTGTCAGGGCGTGGCCCACACTCTTTGTGACCGCTATGCTGCTGCTTTCCCACAGGCCGACTGCACGCCTTGTTCTCCTGGCCGCTACTGCCATGCCTCTGGGCTGACCGCACCCAGCGGGGAATGCTGGGAAGGATTCTTCTGTCATCGAGGGGCGGTGCTCCCCAACAGTCCAATCAGGGACGGCAGGGGCGGGCCCTGTCCACCAGGTGACTCACTGACTCCTCCCCAATCTAGAAAACAGGATACTATCTGTACCCTGCCCTGCCCTGTTATGACTCATTCTCCCTTTATTCTGGGCGCAGGTTACTTTTGCCCAAAGGGTGTGGCGGCTCCACAGGTGTGTCCAGAGGGCTCTTTCAGTACTGGGGAGGGACAGGCAGTCTGCAGTCATTGTCCCAGAGGGTACTGTTCCATACATCCCTGCTCTTTTCACCCTCATAACTTCTTTACCTCAGTGGATAAAGCTTTCAGTTTATGATTTCCCACAATTAATGAAATAATTAGATCAATGTATAAGGTATGAAATAAGGATCAGATTAGGCTGAGGTCTGTGCAGTCTCCCTCCCTCTCCTTTGCACCTCCCTCTCCACATAGACACACATACACTATTGATAACAAAATGACCTGTAATTTATAGGTCACTCTAATAAGCCTATAATGACTGGAAAGGTCAGTTTTAATTCCTGTGTTTCTACCCAGATATTACTGTCCTGGCAATGGTTCATCCTATCAAGATAATGAATGTGCGACTGGCCATTACTGCCCTTTGGGATCCAGCTCAAAATACCAGGACCCCTGTCCAGCTGGGACATTTAACCCTCATACAAGAATGGGCCACCTAGAGGACTGCCTGCCTTGCTCCCCAGGTACAGTAAATAACGGCTGGCCCACTGGGTCTCTGACTGGGGTTCTGTAAACCTCCATAGCTGCTTATCCAGGAACTATGGAGCAGGAAGCATATACATTGTCTACAAGAGTCATATTTCATTGCCTTTTAAGTGTAACGTTCCGTTCCCGTCCTGTCCGTTTTCCATGTTTTCCTTGTTTCCTTCCGTGTCATGTTGGATCCCTTGTCCGTGTTTCCCTCCTGGCTGTGGACTGGGCGTCTCCCTCGGGTACTTTTGGTTTCATTTTCCACTTTAGCTTCCGCCTATCACTCGCCCCTCTCGTTACTCACATTCCTCACTGCTGTGCTTCGGCAATCACTCCTGATTTAACATCACACCTGTTTCTCGTTTTCTCCTTCACTTCCTGCACCATTTAAACCCCTGGCTGGCTGCTATTCAGCGCCAGTTCGTTGACTAACCTACCGTGTTTGTTTCGTATCCCGTTTCTGGTCCAGTGTTTGTGAGCCTGCTGGTTCATACCTGTTCGCCTGGTTTCCTGACTGGTAGCTATCTCTGCTAATCTTTCGCTGCTGCATGCATTTACCTGTTTCCCTTCAAAACCTCCAGACGCCGCAGTTCCAGTCTTCCCGCAGCTGTGTTTGTCCTCCCCGTGTTACGTACCTCCCGTACTCGTGTTGCGGTACCAGGACCTCTGCATGCCAGCCGGCTTACGCCAGTATTGCCCGAGCTACGCCGCACCTTCCAACTCGGCGGTGCATTCACCAGCTACAGTCCTGTCACAACACCCTGCCTTTAACCTCTGCTTTCTGCCCGGTTACTCAAGCTACCCGGTCCAGTTTCCAGTCCCGTTCCAGCCCAGTTCCGATCCAGTTTCCAGTCCAGCTCCAGTCCAGTTTCCAGTCCAGTTCCAGTCCAGTTCCGGTGTTTTAGACACCTCCGTTCAAGTCCAGTTCCGGCTTGGAACAAGTTCCGTGCCGTCCCCTGTGTTCCTGAGTGGACCTCCCGGTCCAGCTTCCAGTCCAGTTCCAGTCCAGTTCCGGTGTTTTAGACACCTCCGTTCAAGTCCAGTTCCGGCTTGGAACAAGTTCCGTGCCGTCCCCTGTGTTCCTGAGTGGACCTTCCGGTCCAGTTTCCAGTCCAGTTCCCAGTCCAGTTCCAGTCCAGTTCCGGTGTTTTATACACCTCCGTTCAAGTCCAGTTCCGGCTTGGAACAAGTTCCGTGCCGTTCCCGTTTCCTGAGTGGACCTTCCGGTCCAGTTTCCAGTCCAGTTCCGATCCAGTTTCCAGTCCAGTTCCAGTCCAGTTCCAGTCCAGTTCCGGTGTTTTAGACACCTCCGTTCAAGTCCAGTTCCGGCTTGGAACAGTTCCGTGTTTCTTCAAGTCCAGCTCCGGCTTGGAGCAGTCCTCAGTTGGACGCTATCCTGTGTTAACTAACTAACCTGTTTTGCTCCCGTGTACAGCTTTGGGACCACCCCAACGCTTAATAAAGTTCCACTTTCTGTAATCTGTCTCCTGGTCGTTGCACTTGGGTTCGTCCCGTATCAGGATCGTAACAGAACGAACTGGCCTACAATATGGACCCAGCCGATCTGGAACAGATTCGCCACGCCTTCTCCTGCCAAACTGCGATCAGCGACCAACAGGGTCGCCGTCTGGATGATGTGCTGGAAGTAGTTAGGGGCATCACGGAGCAAGTATCCCAACTTTCGCTCCACCAACCGCTACTACGGATTCCAGCCAACCCTACTCCTTCCTCTCCCGAACCCCATCCGGAGGCACCGGCTCCCACTTCCAGCCGTGAGCCCCGTGTACAACACCCCGAGTTATATCGCGGGGGGTTGGGGAGATGTCGTGAATTTCTACTTAAATGTGACATAGTGTTTCGGATGCAGCCCTCCTCCTTCGCCTCTGACTCCAGCAAGATCGCGTTCATTATGAGCAGCCTGGGAGGGAGCGCCCTGGAGTGGGCTACATCCATCTGGGACAGCCAGGCTCCGTTATGCAGCAACTTCGCAGCCTTTACGGCAGAGATGCGACGTGTGTTTGAACACCCGACCTGTGGACGTGACGCTACCCAGCGTCTGCTTCAAGTTCGCCAAGGCAACCGCAGTGTCGCAGAAATGGCCATTCAGTTTCGTACCCTCGCCGCGGAGTCAGGATGGAATGACGCCTCCCTCCAGGGGGCTTTCCGCCAAGCTCTCAGCGAGGAACTCAAGGACCAGCTTGCCACTCGGGAGGAATCCAACTCCCTTAATAGCCTCATCAGCCTCGCTATAGCCATCGATAATCGTCTCCGCATCCGGGCCCGGGAGCGGGGAGGAAGTTCCGGGCGTCATTCGCCCTCCGTCGTCTCTAATGTTCATTCACACTCCTTCACTGGATCTCGGGCGCCTACGGGCGGGTCCGAGGAAGAGCCCATGCAACTGGGCAGAGTTGCGGTCAATCCCGAGGAGCGTCAGCGCCGTCAGCGCACCAGATCCTGTTTCTATTGCGGCAAGCCTGGCCATCAGATCGCCTCCTGTCCCATTCGCCCAAAAGAAGGGGCTCGCCAGTAAGACTGGGCGTACTGACGAGCCCCATCGTCCCCAACCATGCTGCCCAGGACCGCCTCATGTTCAAGGCTACTCTCCTTTGGAGGGACAAGACCCTATCTTCTTCGGCCCTAATTGACTCCGGAGCTGACGCCAGCTTCATGGATATCACCTTCGCCAGGAGGGCCGGCATTCCCACGGAACGTCTCACTTCACCCATTTCAGCTCTAGCTCTGGACGGTAGGAGGTTGGGGTTAGTTACCCACTCCACCGTTCCTATCCAATTAGTTCTATCTGGCAATCATCGGGAGTCCATTCAGCTATTACTGATTAACTCCCAACAATCTGCTCTGGTTTTAGGTCAGACCTGGCTTCGCCTCCACAATCCCCATATTGACTGGAAAGCCGGTCGCATCCTGGCGTGGAGTGCCCACTGTCTAGCCAGCTGTCTCCGTTCTGCACTACCCCCTCCGGGGCCCAGTAAACCCTGTTCCATGCAACCTATACCGGATTTAACGAATGTTCCCAGCGAGTATCACGACCTCGCGCAAGTATTTTCTAAATCACGTGCTCTGTCCTTACCTCCTCACAGGCCGTATGACTGCGCCATTGACCTACTGGCTGGAGCTAAACTGCCATCGGGACGCCTCTACAGTCTGTCTGGACCGGAGAAACTAGCCATGGAGGAATACATCCACGACTCCCTCGCTTCGGGTATTATCCGTCCCTCTTCATCCCCAGTCGGTGCAGGGTTCTTCTTCGTTGGGAAGAAGGATGGCTCCCTGCGACCCTGCATCGACTACCGGGGCCTCAACCAGGTCACCATCCGTAACAAATACCCTCTTCCCCTCATTAACACCGCCTTTGAAGCCCTCTCTCCAGCTGTGACGTTCACCAAGCTCGACCTCCGGAATGCGTATCACTTGGTGCGTATCCGTGAGGGGGACGAGTGGAAGACTGCTTTTAATACCCCGTTGGGCCACTACGAATACCTGGTGGTCCCTTTCGGCCTTACTAACGCCCCAGCAGTCTTCCAGAGCATGGTGAACGACGTCCTGCGGGACCTCCTAGGGAGGAGCGTTTTTGTTTATATCGATGATATTTTAATTTTTTCTCAATCCCCGCAGGAGCATGTCCGTCACGTTCGAGAGGTTCTCCAGCGGCTGTTGGAGAATCAGCTATTTGTTAAGGCTGAGAAATGTTCCTTCCACGCTTCCACGGTCCCGTTCCTCGGCTTCATTATCGAGGAGGGCAGTATCCGGGCGGACCCTGTGAAAATCAAGGCGGTGACAGAATGGCCCCAACCCACCTCCCGCAAGCACCTTCAACAGTTCCTGGGGTTTGCAAATTTCTACCGCCGCTTTATTCGCAATTACAGTTCCATTGCTGCTCCCCTGACTAAACTCACTTCCGTTGCCCTGCCTTACTGTTGGAATTCCGATGCCCAGCGAGCTTTCGAGCTACTCAAGGCTCGGTTTTCCTCAGCACCTATCCTCCTTCACCCTGACACTTCTCGGCAGTTTGTCGTTGAGGTGGATGCCTCCGACACCGGCGTGGGGGCCATTCTGTCTCAACGGTCCGCCTCTGATAGCAAGCTCCATCCCTGCGCATTCTTCTCCCGGAGGCTGTCCTCCGCCGAGAGGAACTACGATGTCGGGGATCGGGAACTGCTGGCGATAAAACTGGCTCTTGAGGAGTGGCGCCACTGGCTGGAGGGGGCAGGTACCCCCTTTTCTTGTTTTTACCGACCATCAAAACCTCATTTATTTAAGATCTGCCAAGAGGCTCAATTCTCGTCAGGCTAGATGGTCGTTATTTTTTGCACGCTTTAATTTCTCTGTTTCTTTCCGCCCTGGTTCCCGTAATATTAAAGCAGATGCCCTGTCCCGCATTTTTTCCCCTCCCTCCAGTCCTGCTGATCCGGAGCCCATTTTGCCGGCCTCCTGTGTGGTGGCTGCGGTCTCCTGGGAGATTGAGGGCATTGTGAAGGCCGCCCAGACTTCCCAACCGGACCCCCGCAATAACCCTAACTCCTGTCTTTTTGTCCCCGATTCCGTCCGCTCCCAGGTCCTCGAATGGGTTCACGCCTCGTGCCTGGCATGTCACCCAGGTGTCGCCAGAACTATCGCCCTCGTCAGGAGGAGTTTCTGGTGGCCTACCCTTAAAGGGGATACCCGTGCCTTCGTCCTGGCCTGCTCGGTGTGCGCCAGGAGCAAGGCTTCCCACCAGCCTCCCTCCGGTCTTCTCCTTTCCCTCCCCGTCCCTGGCCGTCCTTGGAGTCACATTGGTGTGGACTTCGTAACCGGTCTGCCGTTGTCAGAAGGTAACACCGTCATTCTGACAATAGTGGACCGGTTCTCCAAGGCGGTTCACTTTGTTCCCCTCCCCAAGCTCCCGTCCGCCCTTGAAACCGCTGAGCTCTTGGTGCTACACGTGGTCAGGCTGCACGGGATCCCCTCTGACATCGTGTCAGACCGTGGGCCCCAGTTCTCCTCCCGAGTTTGGAGGGCGTTCTGTGCAGCCCTGGGTGCCTCTCCTAGTCTTTCCTCGGGTTTTCATCCCCAGTCTAATGGTCAGGCAGAGAGGGCGAACCAGGACCTGGGGGCCGCCCTGCGGTGCGTTACAGTGCGCAATCCTGCCTCTTGGAGCCGTTTTCTCCCCTGGGTCGAGTACGCACATAACTCCCTTAAGAGTGCCTCTACTGGCCTATCCCCGTTTGAGTGTGCTTTAGGCTATCAACCCCCTCTTCTGTCGATCCAGGAGGCCGAGATAGCTGTCCCCTCTGTTAGGGCCCATGTCCTTCGTTGTAAAAACATTTGGAGACTCACACGCACCGCACTCCTTCACGCCAATTCCCGCTCCCAACGTCTGGCGGACCTTCACAGGACCGCAGCCCCACAGTATAGGGCCGGTCAGCAGGTCTGGCTCTCCACTGCAAACATCTCCCTTCCCTCTTCATCCAGAAAGCTTCAGCCCCGTTTTATTGGTCCCTTCCCCATCATTTGTCTAGTTAACCCGGTGTCTGTTAAACTTTCCCTCCCCGCCTCCCTCAAAGTTTACCCTGTGTTTCATGTGTCCCAGGTTAAGCCTGTCTCCTCCAGCCCCCTCAGTACCCCTACCATCCCGCCTCCTCCCGTCCGAGTTGTTGACAACGCCCCGGCCTACACGGTGAACCGTGTTATTGATATCCGCCGCAGGGGCCGGGGTTTCCAATACCTCGTCGACTGGGAGGGGTACGGTCCTGAGGAGAGGTCGTGGCTCCACAAGAGCCTGATCTTGGATCATTCAGTAATCCAAGACTTCCACGAACAGTTCCCTGACAAGACCAGGCCTCCGGGTACGCCAGGTGGCGTACATTGAGGGGGGGGTACTGTAACGTTCCGTTCCCGTCCTGTCCGTTTTCCATGTTTTCCTTGTTTCCTTCCGTGTCATGTTGGATCCCTTGTCCGTGTTTCCCTCCTGGCTGTGGACTGGGCGTCTCCCTCGGGTACTTTTGGTTTCATTTTCCACTTTAGCTTCCGCCTATCACTCGCCCCTCTCGTTACTCACATTCCTCACTGCTGTGCTTCGGCAATCACTCCTGATTTAACATCACACCTGTTTCTCGTTTTCTCCTTCACTTCCTGCACCATTTAAACCCCTGGCTGGCTGCTATTCAGCGCCAGTTCGTTGACTAACCTACCGTGTTTGTTTCGTATCCCGTTTCTGGTCCAGTGTTTGTGAGCCTGCTGGTTCATACCTGTTCGCCTGGTTTCCTGACTGGTAGCTATCTCTGCTAATCTTTCGCTGCTGCATGCATTTACCTGTTTCCCTTCAAAACCTCCAGACGCCGCAGTTCCAGTCTTCCCGCAGCTGTGTTTGTCCTCCCCGTGTTACGTACCTCCCGTACTCGTGTTGCGGTACCAGGACCTCTGCATGCCAGCCGGCTTACGCCAGTATTGCCCGAGCTACGCCGCACCTTCCAACTCGGCGGTGCATTCACCAGCTACAGTCCTGTCACAACACCCTGCCTTTAACCTCTGCTTTCTGCCCGGTTACTCAAGCTACCCGGTCCAGTTTCCAGTCCCGTTCCAGCCCAGTTCCGATCCAGTTTCCAGTCCAGCTCCAGTCCAGTTTCCAGTCCAGTTCCAGTCCAGTTCCGGTGTTTTAGACACCTCCGTTCAAGTCCAGTTCCGGCTTGGAACAAGTTCCGTGCCGTCCCCTGTGTTCCTGAGTGGACCTCCCGGTCCAGCTTCCAGTCCAGTTCCAGTCCAGTTCCGGTGTTTTAGACACCTCCGTTCAAGTCCAGTTCCGGCTTGGAACAAGTTCCGTGCCGTCCCCTGTGTTCCTGAGTGGACCTTCCGGTCCAGTTTCCAGTCCAGTTCCCAGTCCAGTTCCAGTCCAGTTCCGGTGTTTTATACACCTCCGTTCAAGTCCAGTTCCGGCTTGGAACAAGTTCCGTGCCGTTCCCGTTTCCTGAGTGGACCTTCCGGTCCAGTTTCCAGTCCAGTTCCGATCCAGTTTCCAGTCCAGTTCCAGTCCAGTTCCAGTCCAGTTCCGGTGTTTTAGACACCTCCGTTCAAGTCCAGTTCCGGCTTGGAACAGTTCCGTGTTTCTTCAAGTCCAGCTCCGGCTTGGAGCAGTCCTCAGTTGGACGCTATCCTGTGTTAACTAACTAACCTGTTTTGCTCCCGTGTACAGCTTTGGGACCACCCCAACGCTTAATAAAGTTCCACTTTCTGTAATCTGTCTCCTGGTCGTTGCACTTGGGTTCGTCCCGTATCAGGATCGTAACATTAAGGGTATGATTTTTCTGTCTTCTTTGGCTAATTAACATTAACAGTTCTCAGATGAATAGCTCTCATCTTTAGTCAATGAGATGGACTAATACTGCCAATTCCGGTCTATGATTAGAGCCAGTCTCAAATAATGGAAGCTCTGTGTTCAGGGTGTTGAGTGTGACAGAGCTGCTCTGTGTTCAGTTGAGTGTGACAGAGCTGCTCTGTGTTCAGTTGAGTGTGACAGAGCTGCTCTGTGTTCAGGGTGTTGAGTGTGACAGAGCTGCTCTGTGTTCAGGGTGTTGAGTGTGACAGAGCTGCTCTGTGTTCAGGGTGTTGAGTGTGACAGAGCCGCTCTGTGTTCAGGGTGTTGAGTGTGACAGAGCTGCTCTGTGTTCAGGGTGTTGAGTGTGACAGAGCCGCTCTGTGTTCAGGGTGTTGAGTGTGACAGAGCTGCTCTGTGTTCAGGGTGTTGAGTGTGACAGAGCTGCTCTGTGTTCAGGGTGTTGAGTGTGACAGAGCTGCTCTGTGTTCAGGGTGTTGAGTGTGACAGAGCTGCTCTGTGTTCAGGGTGTTGAGTGTGACAGAGCCGCTCTGTGTTCAGGGTGTATTCTGTGTGACAGAGCCGCTCTGTGTTCAGGGTGTTGAGTGTGACAGAGCCGCTCTGTGTTCAGGGTGTTGAGTGTGACAGAGCTGCTCTGTGTTCAGGGTGTTGAGTGTGACAGAGCTGCTCTGTGTTCAGTTGAGTGTGACAGAGCTGCTCTGTGTTCAGGGTGTTGAGTGTGACAGAGCTGCTCTGTGTTCAGGGTGTTGAGTGTGACAGAGCTGCTCTGTGTTCAGGGTGTTGAGTGTGACAGAGCTGCTCTGTGTTCAGGGTGTTGAGTGTGACAGAGCTGCTCTGTGTTCAGGGTGTTGAGTGTGACAGAGCCGCTCTGTGTTCAGGGTGTATTGCGTGTGACAGAGCCGCTCTGTGTTCAGGGTGTTGAGTGTGACAGAGCCGCTCTGTGTTCAGGGTGTTGAGTGTGACAGAGCTGCTCTGTGTTCAGGGTGTTGAGTGTGACAGAGCTGCTCTGTGTTCAGGGTGTTGAGTGTGACAGAGCTGCTCTGTGTTCAGTTCAGTGTGACAGAGCTGCTCTGTGTTCAGGGTGTTGAGTGTGACAGAGCCGCTCTGTGTTCAGGGTGTATTGCGTGTGACAGAGCCGCTCTGTGTTCAGGGTGTTGAGTGTGACAGAGCCGCTCTGTGTTCAGGGTGTATTGCGTGTGACAGAGCCGCTCTGTGTTCAGGGTGTTGAGTGTGACAGAGCCGCTCTGTGTTCAGGGTGTTGAGTGTGACAGAGCTGCTCTGTGTTCAGGGTGTTGAGTGTGACAGAGCTGCTCTGTGTTCAGGGTGTTGAGTGTGACAGAGCTGCTCTGTGTTCAGTTCAGTGTGACAGAGCTGCTCTGTGTTCAGGGTGTTGAGTGTGACAGAGCTGCTCTGTGTTCAGGGTGTTGAGTGTGACAGAGCTGCTCTGTGTTCAGGGTGTTGAGTGTGACAGAGCCGCTCTGTGTTCAGGGTGTTGAGTGTGACAGAGCCGCTCTGTGTTCAGGGTGTTGAGTGTGACAGAGCTGCTCTGTGTTCAGGGTGTTGAGTGTGACAGAGCTGCTCTGTGTTCAGTTGAGTGTGACAGAGCTGCTCTGTGTTCAGGGTGTTGAGTGTGACAGAGCCGCTCTGTGTTCAGGGTGTTGAGTGTGACAGAGCTGCTCTGTGTTCAGGGTGTTGAGTGTGACAGAGCTGCTCTGTGTTCAGGGTTTTTCTGCAGTTCTCCAGGGCTGAGCGCAGCATCCGGTCCATGCATCGCCGGGCACTTCTGCGTTTCCGGGGCGACCACCCCGTCACCCGAAGACGGGAAGGCAGGAGACAGGTGTCCCAGAGGTCACTACTGTCCAGAGGGATCCAGGTCCCCAAAACCGTGCCCTGCGGGTCACTACAGTAACACCAGTGGGAACACAGAACTCACCCACTGCCTGCACTGTCCAGCTGGTCAGTTTTCTACTCATTGATTAGGCTCAGGAGTCAGTCAGCTTTGACCTCTACTGTTTTAACCCATCATCATTTACAGTGTCAGCATACTCGAACATAAACAAATGTGTTGCAGTTAATAACTACAGAGTTACTCATGTGAAGACAATGCGTGTTCAACAAACAAGCATAATTCAGTGTCCAGTTAAACACTGTGTGTGAATAAATAGCGACTGCATGACTTATGACATGGGTGTACTGGATGTTGTGAGTGTTATCAGTAAAGTTGTGCAGATATACAGTACGTACTGTATATTGGTGTAGTGGATGCTCTAAAGATATTCAGTGAAGGTATTATTCTGTTTTAGGGTTCTCCTGTGCCAGCTCTGGTCTCTCTGCACCCTCTAACCGCTGCCAGGCAGGGTACTACTGCCCCCTAGGGCAGAACTCCAGCAGCCCCGCCTCCTACACCTGCTCACCTGGGCACCGCTGTCTGCCAGGCAGCGCCATCCAGAGTCCCTGTGCTCCAGGAACCTACCAGGACCAGCCTGGGCAGGTATGAATGACTATCAGCTCCCATAATGCTTTGTTTATTTTTTAAAGGTATTGTGTGTATCGCTGCTCTGTACCTACATCCGCTCCTGCTCATCGCTTAGGCAGGGTGCTTACATACGTATGAATACATGTGTGTGAATCAGAGGCAGTACAGTAGCGTAATGGGTTGGAAGCAGGGCTTGTAACTGTGAGGTTGTGGGTTGGATTCCCTGTTGGAGCACTTCTGTTATATCCTTCATTAATAAGCCCATCATCATTATCATCTGTTAAGGCCATAAAATCAGTGTTCTTAATGTTGCTTTTGATCATTTATATTTGTGCTGTTCTCTTAATTTTCTTAATGTCTCTGCTAAATTATTGGCAGTTGCTGTAAGAATAAGTGTGTCTACTTAGTGCACACATGAGTTTGCCGCATAGATTGCGTTAGAGTTGAATGACCAAAATCACATCACATGATTCAATATTACAGGCAGACTGCGCACCCTGCCCTGCTGGACATTTCTGCACAGGCTCCTCCCACCCCGACCCAGGCCACACCCCTTCCCCCTGCCCGAAAGGACACTACTGTCCGCCAGGTAGCGTGCGCTGCATTGTCTTTATAACGTCTCACAGTGTAAATGTGACCTGCACAGCAGAGAGGCTCATGTGACCTTGTGGGTTCACTCCTCCAATAACAGGACAGATTTTCTCTCATTTTTCACTTTTTTTTGTCTCGAAAGTTGAACATTTTCCATTCCCAGAAAGTTAGCAGTGTTCAGTGAATTTGGCATTTCAATACTGTCATTCAGAACATTTTTACAATGTCATTCTCACATGTTGTCGTGATGTATGCAATGCAATGTGACATTGACAGAGCCATACGTTTGGTCCAATAAATACGTTCTAAGTATGTTTTGGGAATTCTAATGCTATCTAACAGCCAAACTGAGAAAAAAACAAAACAATGTTCCCCAAATGTTTCCAGGTAGCTAGTTAGCGAAACGTGTTCATTTGCTCCTATGGCCTGGTAGGTGCAAAGTCTGGGGCGGAGTTTCCATGTCCAGCGGGCACATTCAGTGACCAGACAGGTGTGTCCAGTGCTGACCAGTGCGCCCCCTGCCCCCCGGGTAAATATTGCAGCTCTGCGGGCCTGGCGGCCCCCACGGGGCACTGCTCTGCCGGGTGAGTGTGAGCCCGCTGGCGCAGCATGGCGGCCAGCGCCTGCCCGCCCGCCTTCGCTCCATCATTCCAGTTTCAACGCCCTTGTCCATCAGTCTGAGTTTAACGGCATTGCACTGCCGCGCATGATTGAACAGCGCTATTTGAGTTATCGGACGCAGTTATTCACAACTGACGTATTGTGGGGATAAACGGAACTGACACGTTAATAAGTTCGCTCTGTGTTTATGCTGGAGCTTGTGGGCTGGAAACAAGAAAAGGGCTCTGAGTCAGTTTGACAGTACTGAGGTATATTTTTCTCTCTCTCTCTTTCTCTCTTTGACATCCAAAGAATAAACCACTCAGACGGCAACAAAGCCAGGATCAGTACAGATCAATGAAGGACAGATGCTGCTTTCAAACACTTGCTGCTGGTCTGTAGTTCAACTGTAGTCCACCACCACACATCCCTCATGCACAGGTTTCTTTCTTTCTTTCTTTCTTTCTTTCTTTCTTTCTTTCTTTCTTTCTTTCTCCCTCTTCTCCCTCTCTCTCCAGGTATCTGTGTATCCACGGTGCTGTGGTTCCTCAGCCAGCAGGCGATGCCAGTGGCAGAAGATGCTCCTCGGGAACCTACTGTCCACAGGGTTCTATTAACATGGTGCCCTGCCCTCCTGGAACGTATAACCCTTTAGAAGGTGCCGGAACAAAAGCAGAGAATACGAGGAGGAGGCTGTCTCAGAGCTAAAATGCAAAGAGACCATGGCAGAGACTTTGATTGCAATAATGCTCAGGCTGTAATTACATTACACTGCTCCTTAGATATGCTGCACATCCTCTGGGCTGTTTTGTAATTTCATAATTACGGGCTGCATTGAATATATACATGAGTATGCTGATCTGAGGAGCGCTCAGGGAAGAGGGAGCTCAAGGATAGCAGCGTAGATGTAATGCAAGCTGAAAGACTGAATCGTTGAACGTCGCCTCCATTTTTCAAATTTGACTTGGAGCTAGAGTGACCAAATGAGTTCAGCCTAATGCTATCTGCTGTGATTAGGTTGCATTAGCATAATGCTTTGTTATTGTAATGCTGCTGTGGTTGAATTAAGGTAAAGTTTTGTGCTGTGATATGATTAAGTTTGCAATAAGCTCTGAGCTATGGTATTGTTGAGGTTAATGTAATTTCATAATATGGTTGAGTTAGCATGAGAAAAAATATAAGCACTCTGATGTGGTTGGGTTTCTGTATAATTGTGTATGCTGCGATGTGATTGAGTTAATATAAATGTAATGCTGTGCGGTGGTTGAGTTAGCATAATCCTGTATGTTGTCCTGTCCGTCTGTCCAGGGACCGGGTCTGTGGATGCCTGCCTGCCCTGTCCGCGAGGTCAGTACTGTGCAGGCATTGGGTTGGACTCCCCGTCTGGGTCCTGCAGCCCGGGCCACTACTGCACACTGGGATCCAGCTCAGCAGAACCGCAGAACCTCCTCACAGGTAAGAGGCTGATATCATAGAGCCTGAGCAGCATCTGCGACTGCTGAGTGGCTCATTTCCCTTTAACACTGGATTCCAGTGATTCCTGCGATGTGCGTCATGGTCTGGTATTGAATAGTCCTGCACCGTGGTGCACAATTAGCCATAGGGTTACATGGAGACAGATGGTTGGCAGGGGTGCGGCTTGAGCTGCACTCTGAGAAGAAAGGGTTCCAAAAGGCTCCTCTGTGTCTCCATGGAGGAACCCTATCCAGTTCAAGGGTGGACAAAATGGTTCAATCTGGGAGCTTTCACAATCTTCGCATCCTACCATACACAGGGTTCCACAGGGAACCAAAAAGGGTTCCCTATGGAGAGAAGCCAAAGAACCCTGAGAGTGCAGCACCTGCAGTCTGACTGTGCAAGCCGCACGTTCACTGCGCCCCTCTGACACCATGCCTACAGACTCAGCTGGTAGACTAAGCAATGAAAAGAAGTGACAGATGGCAGAAAGTGCACTTGGGAGTCAATAGAAATAATTGGTTATGAAACCTATTTTTTTTTAAAACAGTAGTGAAACAGTCCACTTCCTGGAACAGAAACTTGTTTTTCTTTTTTAAAAGAGATGTGACATCCTTCCGCCTCCTTTCTTTTGTTGGTTCCAGTGAGCACCACGCATGCGTCAAACCTGTCAGAAGAGAATGGAGGAGGTGTGTGCCCCAAAGGGCACTACTGCCCCGCTACGAGCACACAGCCCTTACCCTGTCCACCAGGTAAACCACAAACACCAGGTCCAGTTCATTACTGTCCTTATGAGAAGCAAGTAGAACAGGTGCAGCTCAGGGAGTACTGCCTCTCCCGCATTCCTTTCACTACAATAATCCATTATTCTTTTTTGGGCTCGTAATCCCACCTCAATACCTTTGTGAAGCCCATCTGTTCCGTCTTCATTCACATATTCAAGTTTAGATGAATACCAGCCGTTCAACAAGCCCGTGAGCCCATTTGTGCGCTGATAAAACTGACCACAGATGCATAGACAAGAGCAAGCGTGGGTTGCATTTTCAATATGTTAAATCATTGGCAACAATACATGAAAAGATCCACCATGTTTCCCATTGAAGACACGGCAAAAATATTTAACTGTTTTAGCATGCTGCCTTCACCAAGGATACGGTGTTATATAAAAGCACATATGTATGCCAACATTTTTTTAAAAATCTCTAGCCTCATCTTTAATGAAAAGCCAGGATGTCTGCATCTTTCAGTTAGCTACTGGAAACATTTATGTTAGACACTTGGCATTTACTGAGATTTTAAAGACACGGGGCATTTACTGAGCTTTTAAAGACACGGGGCATTTACTGAGCTTTTAAAGACACGGGGCATTTACTGAGATTTTAAAGACACGGGGCATTTACTGAGCATTTAAAGACACGGGGCATTTACTGAGCTTTTAAAGCAGGGTTGCTGCTCTCACATGTCTGGCGTGAGACTCAGTCTTCATCCTTAATCTCACACTCTCCCTCAAGAAATCTCATGCCAAAGTCAGACCTATATGACCTACAGTCCTCTCGATCCTAATCCTCTCCAGTCCAGGATTGCAAATATGGCCAGCCATATAATATTGGCCCTTTGATCATTGATAACAAAGCATATTATTCATCTTCATCAAAAATGGTCCAGTTCTGCATCTGCACAGTGCCAGAATGCCTTTCTGTGAATAATATATTAATATAGTAATAATATATATACATATATATATATATATATATATATATATATATATATAGCAATGCAAGTTTCAAGAATGTATCATCTGTTTACAGGTATATCCAATGCATGTTACTGATGTACATGGAAAATTTGCCAGGAGCACACAGTTTAAGAACCTGGTCTAGACCTTTTGCGAGTAGCTGTTTTTGTGAGTTTTGAGAGTTATTATTTCTGTATTGCCAAAATGATTCACATGTGCAAACTTCCCCTGACTCCCTGTCTACCTGCTATTTTAGGTGTTCAATATGCAGACGGGTATTTTATTTGCTTGCATGTTGTTATATTTCTGTCATCATAGGCACTTTCCTGAGCAAATATGGTGCCAGGTCAGAGTCGGAGTGCGAGTCCTGCCCTCCAGCATTCTACTGCCCTGAGTGGGGTCAGAGTTCAGCAGAACTGGAGTGTCCGGAGGGCTGGTTCTGCCCAGCTGGGTCGGCATCAGGTCAGCTGTCAGGTACAGCATGCCAGGTCAGGACATGGCAGTTTACAGAGACCTTAAGGGAAGGAGAATCAAACAGGTCTTTCAAATTAATTGCCTTCCGCTTTCCATAATTGGCTCAGTACACCCACATACAGCCGGTGTTATTACACCTTCTGTTTGAACCTCTGTCAGATTCTCCACAGGGTGTTATGCCAGTGCTCTGTGGGCTTTTCTACAGAGCTGCTGTTTACTTGGTTTTGGGTCTCGAAAGGTCAGGTTTCTGCTTTGTGTTCTCGGTTTTCCGCTGGGTGTCAGAGCATCGGTGCCCTGAAGGACACGCGTGCCCATCTGGAAGTGTCCAGCCAGCTGTGTGCCCACCTGGTACTCATCAGCCTTTACTTGCCCAGTCCACCTGCAGTCCCTGCCCACCGGGTAAGACACAGCCACACGCCATCTGTTTCACATTTTAAAATTCCTCAATTGTTTGAACAGCAATACTAGATTTGTCAAGCCAAGAAATGGATGCTTTAATCAACACACCGCACCAATGGATTAATGCTGTTGACATCATCAGAAACTGCCAAATACTGTGTGTGAAATGAAAAAACAAAACTTACTAAAATGATGTTATTCCAAGTTATTGACAAGCTGCATTATGGGTAAATTGAAATCCATGCTGATCGTGTCTATTCAGCTTTTTTCTGCCTGGGGGGTGTGTCTGTTCCTGCGCCCTGCCCAGCGGGGACTATGGGTCAGACAGAGGGCCTGCACTCCCAGCAGTACTGCACTCCCTGTCCCAATGGGGCCTACTGCAACGGCAGTGCACTGACCACGCCCACAGGGCCCTGCACCGCAGGTCAGCAGCACTCAGGGTTGCTATAACGACCGCCTGCTGACAGTCTGCACTTTCACCTGATCACCTGAACACAATCAGTGAGAATAGAGATATAGACTTCATTTTCTTTCACTGTGAAGAAAATCGCTGAGTGATTTTGAAAGCCAGTGTGTTCAGTTTCCACTGCCAGTCCATGTAATGCTTTTTTTCTACATTAAAGATTCACCTAGGAAGGCACATTTTGAGAATCATTTTGTTAATATATTCAATATGATCATTATGGATAAAATGTAGTTTTGCAAAAACGTTACTATAAATTACATAACAATCCAAAGATACACTGATGTTTCTGTGTAGAAATGTTAAATGAATTACGAAAAAAATAGACCAGTTTAAGTGAATTTAAGTTATTGATTTGTTGCTCTGAAAGGTCATTACTGTACCCTTGGAGCGGTGGAGCCAGCTCCGGTTTCACAGGACTATGGTGACGTCTGCCCCCCAGGGCATTACTGCCCCCAGGGCAGCAGTTCTCCAGTGCCCTGTCCCATGGGCACCTACCTCCCCAATACGGGTGCCCCATTTCCATCATTCTGCACCCCCTGTCCTCCAGGCCACTACTGTGACTCTGTGGGGGCCACACAGCCCTCTGGTACGTGAGTCTGCATTTCTGTCTTACACACCTGGCACGGTATTTTTATTCATAGGTCATATAATCACATCATATATCACCATACTATCATCATTTTATGATATCCTTCTGTGATAAAGAAAATATGAGTAGATAAATAACAAAAAAGACAGACATACACAGAAATATTAGTATTCTGTGCTGTGTTCTGCAGGATTGTGTTCCCCAGGTCACTACTGTACTGAGGGAGCAGGGACTGCCACACCACAGGCCAGCTCCTCTGATCTGGGCTGCTCTTGTGATGTCATCCTGAAGGCAGCCAATAACGTGCCTTCCCTCTGTTCCTGGGGGCAGAACGCAACCTGTCAGTTCCAGAACGCAGGTACGTACATGCACCCCCTGTTCTGAACTGATTTATTTATTTATTGACATAGTTGTAGGGTGGTTGGGCTGTGAAAATATGTATTTATTATGTTGTATTTTGTTAATTCCGGAAGGTTATGAGAAGAAGATGGGCCGAAACACGCAGGCCCTACCTTACCCTGGAAATCCACAGAATGACATGGACATCACCTGTGCCAGCTTCAAAGGCGATATCTGCCCCCAGGGTATTACAGTGCATGCTTAAGATACATTACTCACAATTTCTTTGCATTTTACATGTTAAACCAAGCAAATCTATATGAAATCTACCAGCAAATAAATCCCAGGAATTCCAACAATTTTGTTGTTCATGATCTCATTCATTTTTGAAACAGTGTTAGGGGGTCACTATTTGTGTGTGCTTAACGTGTTAAAAATCCCTGAGCATCTTTTCCCTGCGGTTCAGCTTATTGACTTTGACTTGTGAGCCTGTTAGATGATGATAGTAATAGTCAATTATTGAATCTACACTACATGGCCAAAAGTATATGGACACCTGCTCATCCAACATCTCATTCCAAAATCATGGGCATTAATATGGGGTTGGTTCCCATTTGCTGCTATAATAGCTTCCATTCTCCTGGGAAGGCTTTCCACTAGATGCTGGAACATTGCTGTGTGGGTTTGTTTCCATTCAGTCAGAAGAGCATTGGTAAGGTCGGGCACTAATGTTCGGCTATTAAGCCTGGCTGGCAGTCTGCTTTCAAATTGATGTTGGGGTTGAGGTCAGGGCGCTGTGCAGGCCAGTCAAATTCTTCCATACCGATCTCGACATTTGTGCACGGGGGCACTGTCATTCTGAAACAGGAAAGGGCCTTCCCCAAACTGTTGCCACAAAGTTGGAAACCCAGAATCGTCTAGAATGTCATTATATGCTGTAGTCTTAAGATTTGCCTTCACTGGAACTAAGAAGCTTAGCCTGAACCATGAAAAACAGCCCCTTACCAAGGGGTGTCCAGATACGTTTGGCATAACGTTAGGTATAACTGACTGAAATGAACAATTTATCTGACTTGGGTCTTCTTACATAGATGTAGATCAGATAATTCTCCCTCTCTTTCTATTGCTCCTCTCTCTCTCCATTTTTGCTGCAGGGTTCTACTGTCCTGAGGGATCGTCTGCACCCAAGTCATGTGACCAGGGTCTGTACTGTAACCAGGCTGGCCTTGCTACCCCCCGTTGGGCCCTGTGAGGCAGGGTTTTACTGTCCCAGAGGCTCTACTGCCCCTCAGACCTCCCCCTGCCCCCCTGGAAACTACTGCCCCCAGGGTACTCCCTACCCTCTGCCCTGCCCTCCTGGCACCCTCCAGAGTAAGATTTTATCCAAAAATAAAATATTTCACTTGTGCATGCTGTCTGTTATAAAGAATTTCAATAGATGCTATGATGCAGATAGCCCTAAACAAAGGTGTAATGACAACAGTTTGAAATGACATCCAAATCAATAAAGATTCGAATGAATAAAGTACAGATCCTGCCTTCAAATGCTTGCTGTTGGTCCGCTGCCTGCAGTCCCCCCCCCCCCCCCCCCCCCCGTCCACATCTCGCTCACACCCAGCACTCTCTCTCTTTCTCCCTTACATCTGGGGGTGAGTTCCATGCCCTGTGTTGGTTCCCAGATGGCACTTGTTGAGAGTGTGCAGATGTTTCCAGACCATTCTGTAATTTGCCAGACCTCATAACGCAGCAAGCTTTGTCTGCTTCCTTCTCTGTTTCGGAAGGTTCCCCTGGTGGATCAGCTCTGGAGGACTGCCCGCCCTGCCCCTCTGGTCAGTACTGCAGTCAGAGTGGGCTGGTGGTCCCCAGTGGCCCCTGCGCTGCCGGCCATTACTGTCCGGGGGGCCAGGCCACCGGCAGGCCGTCTCAACACGCATGTACAGCCGGTCACTTCTGTGAGGAGGTCAGTCCACGTGAAGCCCAACCGAAGCGGTTTTTAATGGATTTAACTGAGAATTCTTTATTTAACCAGGAAGTCTCACCGGGGTTTATTTATATAAAGTCTGATTTACATCGCTGAAGCTGTGTAGTGACGCAGGTGTGACCCAGGCATGATGTAGGTGTGACCAAGGTGTGGCACCGTTGTGATGAAAGCGCGCCGTTTGCGTTTTAGGGGAGCACCAGAGAGGCCGCCTGTAGCCCTGGCACTTATCAGCCCAGTGTGGGTCAGAAGGAATGTGAGCTGTGTCCTGCGGGGTTCGTCTGTCCTAAGGAAGGTAACCACTGTTCCTCCTACATATAAGCAAGTTCTGCTATCAAACTTAACAAGATTCAGCAATTATCGTACATTTCATCCCTTACTCGGTTAAGCAAGTGAAACGGACTCATTACCTCATTCAGAGATGTCTGCCTCTGTGTTTACCATCCTACAGGGAAGTGCCTGTGGACTTATGATATGAATCAAATTGGATATTTTAGTTTCTTCTTGCCATTGAGATTAGTTTTAATGCAGTATATGTCTGCTGAACCCTTGTGCACCCTGTGAGCTTAATTGATAGGATCTAAAGTATTGCCTGCAGCTCTGCCCTGCAAAATACATTTCATCTCAAAAAATCACAAGGCCCGGCACAGAGGAATGCTTCAGAACACTTGATTATTTATTGAATGCAATTTTTATGTCTCTAGGGACCATAGAAGGCATGCTATTAGAAAGCTATTCAGTTTTTTCATTTCAGTTTTAAATGATAGGAATCATGTTCATGGTAATAATGTCAAAAGGCCATTTGGTTGCCAGTGTTCAATGAGTCGTGAATTTCAATACTTAAGATATTATCGACATACACACTCCATTATCTGTTTTCATGGTCGCCGTTGTTTGATAATAAGTTTGCATGTAACATGCAAAGAACATTTTTTCTTCTCTTCATAAAATTGTTCTGGGAAATAAATATGTTCTAAGATTATTTGGGAAACATATAGTAACTTGTCATAACGCTATCTCATAATTCTAATTGCCATTTTTCTTTTAAGCTTACTTGACACTAGAATTTAGCAATATGCACGTACGAGTATTAGCATATTGAAGGCAATAATCGGTGATTAATTCAAGTATTGTTTTATTTTTACACAATTATTTGTATGTCTTACAGGAGTAATGCAGCCAACCCCTTGCCAGGTGGGATTCTATTGTCCCATGGGTACAGCCAATCAACTACTATGTCCTCCTGGTAGCTATGGGAACCACTCAGGATTGACAGAAGCTGCAGGGTGCACCCCATGCGACCCTGGAATGTATTGTAAAGGTTCAGGTACAGGGGGAACTATATAATGTGAAAATCATGTGATCATCCTGAAACACCACTATGATACTGGTCTCTGAATTGTTCTTTGGTTGACTGTTTATTGATCGATGATTCATTTCCAAACAGTGTGAAACAACACATGCGCAGTTATGAAAGTAATCATGAAATTGTTTGAGAATTAATCACAGACCTCTGTCTGAAGGGAACATCTCCCCCACGGGCCCCTGCAGTGCCGGGTTCCTCTGTTTTGGGGGATCCCCTCTACCCTCCCCCAATGACAAAGTGACCGGGGCCCAATGTCCCCCAGGATTCTACTGCCCTGTTGGCAGCTCCACCCCCAGGCCTTGTCCCAAAGGCACCTTTAGGTACCCCTGAGGTTATCAAGCACTTATATCACACACACACACATGCAAGCACACACATAAACGCATACACACACACATGCACACACTCATACTGTGGGTGTTTGTGGTAGTCGTGCTTTAGATGCTTGTGATAATTCTGATAGTTCAGGGTGCTTGTGGTTCAGGTGTTAATGGTTGTCATTGTACAGGTGTGTGAGCATATTATTTATTTATTTATTTATTTTTCAGTGAGCAGAGTGGATTGGCTGAGACCTCACAGTGTCGCCCTTGCTGTTTGGGACACTACTGCTCTGAACCGGGTCTGAGTGCAGTGAGTGGACCCTGCCTGCCAGGTTAGAACCCAACACTCACGCTCTATAGAACTGTGTTAAATAGAACGTTCAAGTAAAAATCTGCAGTCATTATTTTGGAATGTACAAACCAATATGGCTCATGAAATGTAGATTAAAACAAAGATGAATGGATACAGTTTGACAGATCATTAAACCGAAATATGGTTTGTAAAGGAATATTCATTTTATTTTTGCTCAGGGTGACTGCAAGCCTCCCCTTCCAGGTTTCTGTAGAACTGAGACCATAAAGCAAAGCTCAGATTATAGACCTTTTTTTGTCATAGGTCTACAGCGCTGTGTAGAAATATACTGTATAAAACCAAGTCTTTGATGATTTCAGGCTATTTCTGCCTTGAGGGGTCACAGAGTGCAGCCCCGGGTTCGAGTGCGTTTGGGGGGGGTGTGCAGCCCTGGGCACTACTGTGAGAGTGGCACAGCTACCCCCACCCCTTGTCCTGCTGGTACCCATCGCCCAGGGAGCGGTGGACAGCGCATAGGCGACTGCACGGCATGCCCTGCTGGTAAAGCCTGGGCTTTCTCTCCATACAGTCTCTATGGACAGAATGCACGTGTGTGTAATGCATCCATGTGTAATGTGTGGTGTGTGTGTGTGTGTGTGCGTGCGCGTGCGCGTGCGTGTGCGTGTAATGCATGCATGTGTAATGTGGGTGTAATGCGTGAGTGGCTAATGTGTGTGTGTGTGTGTGTGTGTGTGTGTGTGTGTGTGTGTGTGTGCGTGTGCGTGCGCGTGCGCGTGCATGTGCGTGTAATGCGTGCATGTGTAATGTGGGTGTAATGCGTGAGTGGCTAATGTGTGTGTGTGTGTGTGTATGTGATGGCAGGCTGGTTCCAGGCACAGGAAGGGCAGATGGAGTGCACAGCCTGCCCTCCTGGATTTCACTGCCCCCCTCCCTCCCAGGGCTCCGGCACAGCCAACGCCCCCCTGCCCTGCCCAGTGGGGTACTTCTGTCCCCATGAGAGCCCTCCGGGTGGCCCCGCCCCCTGCCCTAAAGGCACATACAGCTCAGCTCAGGGACTCAGTGCCGCAGGTGAGACTGCACCCCGTTCACATCCTGTGTTTGGATTGAGTCCACCCTCTCCACTCTGTCTAATAGCTGGTACGAGGTGTGCAGTAAGTACACTATATAGCCAAAAGTATGTGGACACCCCTTGGTCTGGGGCAGTTTTTCATGGTTCAGGGTAGGCTCCTTAGTTCCAGAGAAGGCAAATCTTAACACTACAGCATACAATGATATTCTAGATGATTCTGTGTTTCCAACTTTTGTGGCAACAGTTTGGGGAAGGCCCTTTCCTGTTTCAGAATGGAAATGCCCCCGTACACAAATAGAGGTCCATACAGAAATGGTTTGACGAGATCGGTATGCAAGAACTTGACTGGCCTGCAGAGAGCCCTGACCTCAACCCCTATGGGATCAATTGGAAAGCCGACTGCGAGCCAGGCCTAATAGCCCCACATCAGTGCCCGACCTCACTAATGCTCTTCTGACTGAATGGAAACAAATCCACGCAGCAATGTTCCAGCATCTAGTGGAAAGCCTTCCCAGGAGAGTGGAGGCTGTTATAGCAGCAAATGGGGACCAACTCCATATTAATGCCCATGATTTTGGAACGATATGTTGGATGAGCAAGTGTCCATATACTTTTGGCCGTGTAGTGTAATTGTAGTATGAATTAATGTCCAAATCCCTCAGCATTATCATTATTATTATATGCTTCTTGACAGACACTTTTATGCAGAGCAACATACATTATATGAATACATACATTTTTCAGCATATGTAGTTCCATGGTATGGAACCCTTTCAGTATATGTAGTCCCCTGAGGTCGAATCCACAAACTTTGCATTGTTAGCATAATGCTCTACAAACTGAGCCATAGGACTAGTTGGCGTGTTTTTTTTTGTCTCCCTCTGTGCTATGGCTTAGGCGAGTGCTTAGCGTGTCCAGAGGGATATTTCTGCGGGTCAGAGGGGCTGGTTCAGCCCACGGGACGCTGCACATCAGGGTTCCTCTGCTACGGGGGCGCCCAGGTGCCTACCCCAACTGACCTTCAGACAGGATCCCCCTGTCCCAGAGGAGCTTTCTGCCAGCAGGGGATCTTAACAGGCCTGTGCTCTGCGGGGTACTACTGCGACCGGGGATCCAGCAGCCCAGAGCCCGCCCTCTGTCCTGCCGGGTCCTACTGTCCAAGAGGCACCAACGCCCCCGTCCCCTGCCCCCCAGGAACTTTCAGCCCAGGGAGGGGGAGCGCTGGACAGGACGACTGCACGGCCTGCCCCGCCAGTCACTTCTGTCAGGGTGGGGGAGCTCTGTCTTTCATCACTGCTTTTCGTTGCATTGAGCAAGTCACATGGGGCAAGCACAGACCCAGGCTTAGCGCAGTGTTGGATAATAATGTTCTAAGCCTGGTCCTGGAGACCTGTGGGGTATGCCATTCATCAGAATTGAACTGATCGATTACAGCAGCTGATTGTAGAGTATTCTGGGGGCAATTGTAACAGGGGGCAATTGCAACACCATAAAATTGCACCAATCTGAAACAAGCTAGTGCTGAGATTCCATCCAGCAAGCTAGCTAGTTTCATGTGTTCATGGTTGGGGGCAATTGTTACAAAAAATTGTGTTACAATTGACCCCTGTTACAATTGCCCCCAGAATACTACAACAGTGGAACTGGCCTGGTCCAACTGGTTGCCGATCACAGGGCTCTCCAGCACCAGGCTAGGCTACCTCTGCCCCCAACAACAGGAAAAATCATGAGCGTGGATGGGCTGAATAGTCCATTCAAGCTTATGTTCATAACGTGTTGTTAACAAAAGGCACCATCATACAAACACATGATTCATCTGCATGCTTTTGTTACAAGGCCAGGCCATGTTGACAAACTTACATATAGGATGTGAAACAACTTCATAAAGTCTTAGTTAGTGTTTGTGTTGTCATAATTTGTCACAGTGCTGGTGCAGGAGATTTTTTAGTCAGTGTTAGCATGTTTAGCATTGCTGTGCATTTTGTCTTTTGCTTGTTGCAGGAGAAGGGGTAATTCAGCCTGAGTCATGCCCAGCAGGGCATTACTGCCCACCAGGGGTAACAATGGGTACGGAGTTCCCCTGCCCCCCAGGCACAATGCGGTCCCAGCCTGGGGGGGCTGGCCTAGAAGATTGCCAGTTGTGTCCTGCAGGTGAGATGTTGTTCGGACGTCTGATGTCATTGCACAAATAAAGGATTCAAATGCTTTGTATACTCATGTCACTTTCAAATGTTCAAATGTACAAAACCTCCGGATGCAGTCTTATCTTGAGAGGTTCACACACGTGCCCACACACACATACATGCAGACTCACACACACACACGCACACACACACACACACACACACACACACACACACACACACACACACACACACACACACACACACACGCACACACACACACGCACAGGACACACACACACAGACACACACTGTCTCAGTTGAAACCACTCAGCACTTAATTGTAAGAAGAGCTTGTGTGGGAGGAGAGATGCTTGAGTGTTGTGGCTGTGATGTGTCTCCAGCGGAAGGTATGATCTGCATGGGTGTGTGGGAGAGGCTGAATTGTGCACTTCACATGGTGCCTGGCTCCCACTCTACAACTGGGGCAGTCATGAGTAAATGGGAAAGCTGCACTTCTGAAAATGTCACCAGTTAAAAATAAAGCATAAAAGCACAAAATTACAGGTAAGTACCTGGTGATGGTTCTTAGCTCATAATTATACGAGTATGAATCAATGAATCATCAGCTCCTCATATTTGGTGGGTGTTAAATCTACAGAGACCAGAACACTGCGTACATTCTTTCCTCGTGTGCAATATACATTTGAATACCATTCTCCTTTTGTTTCTCTGTACAGCGTCTTTGTGACAGTTCTCTGTAAAAAGTGCTATACACAATACATTGAATTGAATTGAATTTAGGCTTCCCAGCCTTTCTAAATTTATAAATACTGTACATGAATGCATATTTGGGGGGGGGGGGCTGGGTGAGAAGGGCTGGCCTTGTTAACCCTGATGTCCCTCTGTACACACAGGGATGTTCTGTGCTCTGCATGGATTAGCCCAGCCCACAGGACCCTGCCAGGCTGGATTCCACTGTCGGCCGGGAGCCAGCAGCCCAAATTCCACTGGATCTATGGTACTGTACACTTACACAGAATCTATGGTACTCTACAGTACACAACACATATGCTAATAACACAACCAATGATTGGTGCAAAACAAATACCATGACCAATCATTGGTCATGCTATTGGTCTTTGCATGTGCTAAATGTTTTGCACATGCTAACGATCCTAGTAAATCAGGCCCTTGGATGTATTACACACTTCAGTGACAAAGGATATATGGTACTGTGTTCTCAAATATACCAGCTCTTTGCTTCAAAGACAAGGTAGTTAAGTCTCATTGACATGAGTTCACAATGTACTAAATGTGACCCTAGTTATTTGTGTTATGATTTCTAGGTGAGATCTGCTGCTAATGCCCTGTGTCCCCCTGGGCACTACTGCCCGGCGGGCGAAGGCTACCCCCTGCCCTGCCCCCCCGGCTCCTACTCCAGCTCTGTGGGCCTGAGGCGGGCGGGGCAGTGCCAGGCCTGTCCCGCGGGACACTACTGCGACCGCCCTGCGCTGACACACGTCTCTCAGGCTGCTCTGTGCGACACAGGGTAAACCCACGGCGGCGAGCCGCACGCCAGCTCTGTCATCAAGCACACGCACACGTATGCACACGCATGCACGCATGGACACGCGCACACTCACACACCGACGCGCACACACACACACATCGACGCGCACACACACACACACACACACACACACAGATCTGTTCTTCATCAGACAGCTGCAGTCTGTGAAATACCTTTCATATTCTGTCCCCACCCATGTTCTTTTGAGTTCTCAAAGCAAACCAAGCACAATGTTCCCTGTGAATCCACACATGAAAGTGCCCACTAATCTCTGTAAATCCCCATGTAGGGATGTGAAAGGGTGTGTCTTGTTGTTTTAAAAAAAATCCTGGAACAGGTATGTGTGTTTGGGAGGAAGCGTCACCCCTCGCCCCTCTGACGGACTCCAGGGTTACCTGTGTCCCCGTGGGTTTCACTGTCCCATCGGCACACCTACGCAGGTTCCCTGTGAGCCGGGGTCCTACGGGCCCGCCCCCGGCGCTGCTCTCTGCACCCCCTGCCCACCTGGCACAGTGTGCCCGTCACCTGCCACACAAGAGCCGTCTACCTGCCCTGCAGGTCAGAGGCACACAGCAGCTTTTACTCTGTGTGTACAAATCTATTCCTCACGCTGTTTATTAGCGGTGGCTACAGTTTGTTAGCAACGTATTTTATACACTTAGGCCTGGTTTACTAAGACTTTTAGCGTGTGCAAAACCTTTTAGCGCACACAAAACCAATAACATGACAAATGATTGGTCATGGTATTTGTTTTGCACCAATCATTCGTTGTGTTATTAGTTTTGGGTGTGCTAAAAGTTTTTGCACCTGCTTAAGGTCTTAGTAAATCAGACCCTTAATTCATAAAATTGTTACACTGAACAATATGAAGTGTTAACATACATGTTTATTTTGTGTATAGTGAGATAAGTTCGATTTTTTTTTAGTAAAAGTATTTCTTAAGCAGAGATTAAAATAACATTTGTAGGCTGTTTTGCTGAAAGTGTCTCTTTTGGTCCTCTGTTCCATGTTTAGGACACTACTGTGAGGGCGGGACGGCGTTAGCGCAGGCTTGTCCCGCTGGGACCCTTAGCGAGCTGACAGGGGCACAGTCTGTCTCCGCCTGTGTGCCCTGCCCTGCTGGGATGTACTGCAGCACACCTGGATCCTTGCAGCCGCAAGGTTTAACACACCTGGCCACCAAAATACATTACATTATAACAGCAGCTAGGTTTAATACACACCTGTTCACCATTCAAAAATTCATTACCATAACAGCAACTAGGTCTAGTACAAACCTGTTAAACATACCAAAATACATTACCATAACAGCAGCAAGGTTAACCATGCTAAAACGTAACAGCTCCAAGGATTTAAACACACTTGTATGCTGAAATACATTAACCCAATTGCTATTTGGATTACGACTGAGTCAAAGGCAAACCCTAATGAGCCTACACAATAGCAGACGCTAAATCAAGCTCAACAGCAACAGCTGCTGTGAAAGCAAAGGCAATAACAGCAACGGTAACATTAACAACATAAATGGGAACAACAGTAACAGTATCTCCTAATGTTGTTTTTGTGTGTAACTAGGTCAGTGCCAGGCGGGGTATTTCTGCCAGGGTGGGGCCACAGACGCGGCCCCTCAGAGCTCCGCTAGTTTCCCCAGAAACGGGCCCTGTCCCCTGGGCCACTACTGTCCTGCCGGGACTCCCTCTCCCCTGCCCTGTCCCACAGGCAGCGTTCGGAACCACACGGGTGGGTGTACCGCGCACGCATGCAGCCGTACACACATACAGCAGTACACACACACAGGCACGCGCACATGCGCTCACACGCACACACGTGCTTCAGAGGCCTGCGAATGTTTCCACATGGTGCAATCCTAAAATGGCATAACAGTGGCTGATTGGTTGGGTCAGTCCCTCCTCAGTGGCTGATTGGTTGATTCAGTCCCTCCTCAATGGTTGATTGGTGGACAGGTGTTGATTGATGTTGCATGTTGTTCATATTCCCTGCAGGGGGGTACAGAACGGAGAGCTGCCTGCCATGTCCTTCAGGGCAGTACTGTGCCAGCGAGGGGCAGGAATCACCAAGCGGGCTCTGCTCTGCTGGCTTCTATTGCCCACCCAATTTTTCCTCCACCAGCCCCCTGGCCTTCCTTTGCCCCAAGGTAAGCCCCAACTCCCACTGCCACCCCTGCAGTCACTTTGCAGCTCAAGATCCTAATTGAAACGAAAACCCTCTAACTTTCTTCTTTCTGGTGGCTAAACCCATGCATTGCTCAGTTTAATGGCTAAACCCATGCATTGCTGAGTTTAATGGTTAAACCCATGCATTGCTGAGTTTAATGGTTAAACCCATGCATTGCTGAGTTTAATGGTTAAACCCATGCATTGCTGAGTTTAATGGCTAAACTCATGCATTGCTGAGTTTAATGGCTAAACCCATGCATTGCTGAGTTTAATGGCTAAACTCATGCATTGCTGAGTTTAATGGCTAAACCCATGCATTGCTGAGTTTAATGGTTAAACCCATGCATTGCTGAGTTTAATGGTTAAACCCATGCATTGCTGAGTTTAATGGTTAAACCCATGCATTGCTGAGTGTAATGGCTAAACTCATGCATTGCTGAGTTTAATGGCTAAACCCATGTATTGCTGAGTTTAATGGCTAAACCCATGCATTGCTGAGTTTAATGGCTAAACTCATGCATTGCTGAGTTTAATGGCTAAGCCCATGTATTGCTGAGTTTAATGGCTAAACCCATGTATTGCTGAGTTTAATGGCTAAACCCATGTATTGCTGAGTTTAATGGCTAAACCCATGTATTGCTGAGTTTAATGGCTAAACCCATGCATTGCTGAGTTTAATGGCTAAACCCATGTATTGCTGAGTTTAATGGCTAAACCCATGCATTGCTGAGTTTAATGGCTAAACTCATGCATTGCTGAGTTTAATGGCTAAACCCATGTATTGCTGAGTTTAATGGCTAAACCCATGCATTGCTGGGCCTCCTGGAAAAACAGGTTACAGCCAGAAGTGCTGTTGGTGGACCATTAAGGGGGAAGTCTTCCATGAAACTGCCTGTACTCTCAACTGCACACAAAGATAATAAAGACACAATATCCATGTGGATTGAACCAATGGCCACGCTGACCGATGGAGACCATGTGCTTGTGGAAACATCATCTTTCAGATGTTTGATAATTATCTTCATTGTGATCATACTCAACATCATCATCATCATCATCATCATCATCATCATGTCCTCCACAGGGTCACTACTGTACGGAGGGCTCTGGCCACCCCCTGCCCTGCCCTACGGGGGAGTACCAGCCCAACCCCGGTGCCTCTGGCTGCATCCCCTGCCGCCCGGGATTCTACTGTGAGGAGGCCATCGCTGGGGACCCCTGGCCTTGCCCCGCCCACTCCTACTGTCCTGCTGGTACACAGTTATACTTACACTGCACTACATTTCAGTGTGTAACATATGTTCAGAGATGTGAGTTACCAAGTGAATGTCCACTAAAGGACATCATATCACCTCTGCTGAAGCAAAAAGAGTTTAACCCCTCACTACTAGTTAATTGCAGTACACTACTAATCAGCCTGTTACAATGCAGTATGCAGCAGTGCATGACTTCCAATGCTTAGCATGGTGGAGTGCGGAAGCCCCAGCTAGATATGGGCCTTTTTTGCATTTCAGCAACTATGGTTCCCGTGCCCTGTCCCAATGGCACATTCACCCCGCCGGACCTGAGAGGTCTGCATGAGGAGGGCGAGTGTCTGCCCTGCCCCCCAGGAAGGTTCTGCAGGTACTGTCTAAACATCTAAACAGCTCACAATCTTCACAAACAATAAGCAAGCAAATACATGCAGAGATATCATAAACTTCCACATGCAAAAACCAAGCAACCAACCTATAAATATATCTGTCAATTAGTTACTGTAGCAACCATCGCATGGTATAATCACAGTAATGTTTTCAATAAAACAGTGAAGACATTATATTACATTTGTTTGTCTTATCTATAATTTGTGTTATCCATACGTTCCTCTTTAAGTGGCTTACAAAGTGAAGTTAATGGCACGAATGTCATACCTAGATTTTTATACACAGAAATAAGATATGGTTGAGAGGCTTAGCTGTGTTGCCGGAGATGTCTGGAGAGGTGATGTCATTGCTGGCGTGATGTGAGCACAGGGCTGGCAGGATTCTGGGGCGCTGTGCTGCGGGGTTCCTGTGTTTTTCGGGTAGCTCAGAGGCCACACCCCAAGGACCGCCCCTACAGGACTGGAGCCAGTGTAGGAGGGGTGTCCAGTGTGCTGGGCCCTGCCCTGCAGGTGGGTCACCTGCCCAAAATTACAAGAGTAACAGTGGGCTAAGGATCTATTTAAGGGCCCATAAATATGCTCTCAGAAATATTACTAATGGTTTGTCTTATAACAATTGCCATTTCATAAAATTATCCAGTTATAACTGTAAATTAATCTGTTTTTAATCTTACATTTTTGGGATGTCCATAGGTATAAGATAATTGACTACTTTAATGTCTTTCCATAAGTCAACCAACTTTTATGTGCACAAAGGTTCTTCACACAAATATTGTAAATCCACTTTTTAACTGTGCATACATTCAAACAAATTCAAACTTCACTAATGGCCCTGGTGTGTCTAATTAGTAAAGGTTTAGGAAATTCAGCCGTGCACTTCCTGCACACTGGTGTGTTCTGGTAGACCCTCCCTTTATAGCCAGTACCTTGTACACACACAGTAACAGAGTAGACTGACTTATGTGTGCTTGCAGCTCAAATGTGTGCATAGTGCTGATTTTGGACCTGATGGCCTGTAAACAGGGTTCTACTGTGTGGAGGGTGCAGAGGAACCTCTGGCTTGCCCCTCCCACACGGTGAGGACCACCCCTGGTGCCACGAGCAGACAGGACTGCCTGCCCTGCCCCCCACAGCACTGGTGCAGAGAAGGTATGCCATGCACCTCCCACCACTAGAACTGAATCTACTGAACTCACATTACAAAAATTACATTTAGAATAGAGGTACCACTTAGTAACAAAAGCAGTAGAAGCATCCATAGAACTATTAATAGTAGTGTCCATATAGCAGTAATACTTTTAACATCTGCTGGTATCAAGTGGTCGATACCACGCACAAGAATTCACACAAAATCTTGGATAGGCTCATATTTGAATATATATTTAATATTTTCCACAGGAGACCCCACCCTGCACCTCTGTCCTGCCGGGCATTACTGTGATGGGCTGGGGGAGGGTGAGACTGAGGGAGGAGCAGGTCCCAAAGAATGCCCCCTCTTCACCTACAGAACTACCCCGGGGGCAGGGAACAGGGGAGACTGCCACCCCTGCCCTGCTGGCTCCTTCTGTAATGACACAGGTCAGACTGTGGTCTCACCCGTCTCTGTGCAGTAACTGTGTATTATACCTTGTGTTGGCCTTCACACATTAGCTACAAGCAGCTAATCAGCAAAACAAATTATAACAACTAAAAAAGTAACTACTGATGATACACCACGGTCTATAGAGTGGCAATGAAGTGTTGTGTCAGTAAATGTTATTCAGTTAGCCCAATGTTGGTCCTATGTCAAAACACATTAAGGACCATTATGTGCCAGTGTCCTTTGGGTTGCTAATGGCCAATATGATGGCTACCAGGCAGTGGCGAAGCAACACAAATAGGCTCTTAATGTGTTTTTCAAGCAAATTTAAGCTGCTGGCTTTCACATTGCCATATTGTGTGTATTCAGCTGTGTGCCGGTGCTGGTAGTTGGAATAGGGCCAGTTGGACTTATTGTAGGTTAGCCTCGATTGGTTCCAAATGCAAAAAAGAAAAAAAGAAAAGCATCTGTTGGGGTAAATTGACAGGTGAGATATTGTTGGGGGAATGCAAAGTGGCATTACTGGGCCAACACTGCCAGCTGAGCGATGAGATACCATAGAATGGGAGGATTTTAGTTATGATTATAGTACAGCCCTGTGCCAGTGCTGGCCTCCAATTATAACTGTTGCCCACCATTCCCGCCAATACTGGGCCAAGCAGGTGATGTTTACATATCTGGGTGAATGTTTCACCAGGACTTACTGATGACAGCACACACCCCTGCCCACCTGGGTTTTGGTGCAGTGGAACGGGGCCCCCCGTCCCGTGCCCAGCTGGCACTATGAGACCCCTGCCGAGGGCCGTCTCCCCCGGCCAGTGTGTGCCCTGTGAGGCTGGTACCTACTGCCCGGACCCCAGGTCCACGGGACAGCCCAACATCCACGGAACCCCCTGCCGGTCCGCTTTCCAGTGCCCTGCAGGTAGGGTCTGGATCAAGCGACCATGAGTGGGGTGTTTATTATGTTCAGAATAGCACAGAGCAGGATGGAATAGAATATGGAAAATAGATTATACTTTATTGGTAACCAGTTATGAAATTCCCCTTGCCTACGATCTGAAAACGCAAAATGTTTGAAAATTGACATAAAAGCATAAATTATTACACAGAAATGTCATGTTTACAGCAACTAAAAAACAAAACCAAGTTTTCAGTCAAGCAACTAGGACAGTCAGAAATCCCTTGATTATTAACTTATACATTTAAATTACAGTATAAGGAATTGAAAGCTCATTTCCAAGTCAGAAATTAAATTTTAAAGTCAGTTCTAAAACCACTGGCAGTGCAGGATGTCAGGAATCATGTAGCCTGACACATCTTATTGGTTTTGGTAATAATTCTAGCTGTTTCTCTGTCAACTGGGGCTGGTTTATACCTTGCCAATTTTGGCAGGACCACACAGTGATCAAGGCAGGATTACAATGATCAAGGCAGGAGGAAATGAATGCAAGGATCACAGTCTGCTTAATCCTAAAGAGAGAATTATCTGATTTTAGCCATGATTTTTAGAAGTAGCAAGTCTGTGAAATTTTTGTGATACATCTATAAAAAGTTAGGTTGGGTCAAAGATAACAGTGAGGTTTGTTTTTAGAAATGTACCCTTAATTTCTGGCCAATTTTGAATTGCCAAGTTGGTGTTTCTGGCCATCACTGCAACCTCCTCTCTCACTTTGGGAAAGCGCAGACAAACACACACTCTCCATCAACACGTGACGTCCGCTACTGATTCTTTTCACTCCGGGGTCCACCAGCTAAGTTTGCACAGACATTGAGTAGCTTCATATCCTGCCTCATATGCAGGCAAACTGTGTGAGCCCCCATCAGCAGAATGGGATGTTCGACCCACTGAAGTCCTTCTCTCCCTGGGATGGACTTTAGCTGAAAGCTGTTTGGGGCCATCCACTGTTTAACATTACATTTTTACATTTTAGTCATTTGGCAGATGCTCTTATCCAGATCGACGTACATTAGTGCATTTTCAAACTAGGGACAAGTGCGTTAAAACGACCCTAAAAGGTAAATACGATTTCAAGCACCAGGCGTAGTCAGTATGATTTTTTAATTTTATTTTTATTTTTATTTTTTTTGAGGGGGGGGGGGGGGGTGGGGGGGGTGGGGGGGGGGGGGGGTAACCACACAATATCGATCATTGGCGTGTACAACAGTAAGCCAATAAGTAACCTCAAAGAAGCACTCATAAGGTCTAATTTATTAGTGGTTAAATGCAATTAATGTGAGGTACTGTAATGTCTGCAGGTTCGATGATGGAGACCCCCTGCCAGGCTGGCTCGTACTGTGGCCCGGGGACCGGAGAGCCCATTCCGTGTCCGGGAGGATTCATCTGCCCTGAGGGGTCTGACACGTACAACAGTCCACAGCAAGTGTGCGTCTAGCAACAGAGCGACACCCGAAATGTCCACAGCAGCACCGCTGATGAAACTGAACGAAGTGCCGTGTGTACAGGTGACCTCTGACCTGCAGTCAGGTTTCTCCTTTCTCTGCCCCACAGCTGTGTGTTCCCGCACTACTGCCCGGCGAACAGCTCCTCCGTGCGGCTCTGCGATGGCGGATACATGCCCCTCAACACCAGCGGCCCACGGGGGTCCCGGAACACCAGCTGCATGCTCTGTGAGGGGGGGACCTATCGCCCGGCTTCATCCCCAAATCTGCACTGTCTCACCTGCCCTGCGGGCTACCACTGTCCCACAGGTTAGCTAAAACTGGACGGACGGTTTTTTTCTGAAGGTCATACTGAAATGCAGTCGATAATAGGCCTATTGATGCCTTGTATTTATATAGCGCCTTTCTCACACTCAAAGCACTTTACAGTGACAAGGGGGAAACTCTTCTCAACCACCACCAATCAGTTCATTTAGCACTTTATCTCTGATTCAGTCATCCTCCAGTGCTGAACTATACCAGTAATTCAGCAGAGACAGTCAGTCTTCCTCCTCTCAGCTCTGTGCCTCTGATTTATAAACCAGTCAGTCACACTCCAGTTCCACACTCTTTTTGTCATGATTTCAGTAAACACTATGATTTCATCCCATTATATATAGTAGCAGTAGCTGGTCATATGATCTATTTGTCTGAGTACAGTAGGATTAATAGCCTTATACGATGTGTGCACCTCAGGGACGGAGCACTACTGGAGTAACCCGTGGTCCCATTGGGCATTTTTGCGCCTTGGCCTCTGAAAACCCCACCCCTTGTCCACCTGGTTCCTATGGCAACAGCACCCATGCAAAGCTTCTTGAGGAATGTCATCCATGCCCAGCAGGAACCTTCAACCACCTCTCTGCTCAGAGGGCCTGTTTCCCCATGTGGAGGCTCCTCCCACTCACTGGAAGGTCTCAGTGCCCTTCTCCACCTAAGCTATACTTTACTTACATCGCCTATCTATATGTTGCTTGTCCTGGTAATACCTGCATTATCATTTTGTCATATTTTACAGCAGTGGTCCCCAATCCTGTTCCTGGAGATCTACTGTCCTGTAGGTTTTTCACTCCAACCCTAACAAAGCACACCTCATTCAACAGCTAGAGATCTCGTCGAGCTGCTAATTAGTAGCATCAGGTGTGCCAGAATAGGATTGAACTGAAAACCTACAGGACGGTAGACCTCCAGAAACAGGGTTGAGGTCGACTGTTTTACAGGATACTTCTTTCTCCCCCAGGTTCTGCTTCCTGTACTTGTCTGGGTCAGAACCGGGCCTACAGCACTCTGACGGATCTTGCCTGTGCAGGACCGGCTTCGTCTTCTATAACAAACTGGACTACAAGAGCTCTGATGCTGACAGCGAACTAGACTGCCAGCCGGAGGCATGTGCTCTAACCAAGAATACAGTGGCATATAGTAATAATAATATTAATAACAATAAAAGTAGACAACAGGTACCTGTATCACAAGTGACTTAAATAACGCGAGAAGTACCTGAAATAAGGTGTTTGTTAATCAAACAAAAGATTAACAAACACCCTTAAAGCCCTCCCCCCCCTCTGAAAAGGCACATGAGAGGCACATAAGCTGAACATTTGCCCCTTTAGGTGAATGAACCGTGTGGTGGGGGGCAAGTGCGGCTGGCATCATCGCGGGCGTGCGTTTCCCCGTCTACATACCTGTGTAACGTCACCTGTGGCACCGAAGGGGGGCATCTCAATGCGGAGTTGGGCATGTGAGTCAGTGGGACCTGTCAATAGTGACTCAATAAACCTGTGGTATTCAAACCTGTTATTCAAATCACGGTCCTCTAGGTCCTAGAACTGCTGGTTTTCCACCCTCCCTTTACTTGCGAATCAGGTGTGAAGACAGTCTGGCCAATCAGTAGCACTAATTGTTTCGTTAATTACCTGGATGTAAGAAAGCCAGGGCCAGATTTGGATTTGAGGTCCAGATTTGAATATCCATCCCACAGACCATTTTTCAGCACCAGAACTTCACAACCAAACTCAATAATAGTCAAAATTTGTATTGCGCTATCCTCTTTAATTACACAGTAGTATCCAATATTTTTCAATTCAATCAAATTGATATTGTTGAGATTGGTGCGTGCATGTTGCGTCATCATATCGCCCGTTAAGCTTATCATTGGTCTGAAAGCAATACGTTTGTTTTAAGTGATTATCGGCCAATGGTGATATGACTCTGATATAATGCATCCCTAAAAAAGGTGGAACCTGTGTACCAGAGCTGCCGGCTACTTCTACTTCTTTGACTGTTACACTACTATCGTGCCTCCAATGCTAGATTATTCACAAAAAAAACCCCCAAAAAACCCCACATATATATCAATGTGATCCAAACCATGCAGTTATGAAACAAGCCACAGTATCAATTGACTTCTATTTACTATCAAGACTTAATTTAATGATGTATGGGTGTAAAGTTCAGAATTGTTTCCATAGCTATAGATACCCAAGGCATACATACCCAAGCTTAAATCCTTTCCTGTGGATTACAGTGGTCTGTAACCTTTTAGTGTGGCCAATATCATCTTCCAGCAAATCAAGCTAGGTTAAATAGTGCCCTCTTACTCCCCAGCTGCCACTGTGAGCGGTATGTTGCCGTGGAGGAGCTTTGCAATGCCTCATGTCTGTCATTGCTACCGCGCATCTCTGCCAGGATGGTCTCAGATGGGCGGCTGCTGCTGAAGGTTAAAGGTCAGGAGGAGAGCACTGTGTGGAGCAGGGTGAGGCCAAAATTCACTGCCATTTCATTTCAGCCTTGATTGGATTCATATCCTTTTTCTCTTTTTTCTCCTTATTAATGAATTGTCCCTTCACCGCTTGGTGTAATGGATTGGTCTCCTATTTAGTATATATTGGAAAGCAATGTACATATATTTCTGTCTTCCGTCTACCTCTTTCAGGAAGTGGTAGACATTTTGGGCCCCGACATCCATGTTAAGACCATTGGAAGTGTCCACTTTGTCCAGTTTGACTCTAACGGGGTGTTTGGATTGATCCTGACCAACCAAACACTAATCGACACATTTCTTTCAGGTGATGGCATGTTTTTGTGGTGTGTGGAGTAGAAGTTAAGGACCAGGAAGTGATGTAACAGGAAGCTTACAGGTTTAAGTCATAGGTGTGAGACAGGTGTTGTACCTTTGAGTACGGCACCTGACTTACCTCTAGTGTAGGAAATAATGCGTAAAAGCCA